>JAMAKC010000031.1:0-363904 GCA_023628735.1 Trichoderma sp. PF4103 | reverse complement strand
CTGGGGGGAACCGGGGGGGGTGGGGGGGAAGCACTTCTTCGGCCTCCAGTGAGAAGGATTGAGTGCCTCATACTCTAGGCAGCGAGCATGCTTGTGGGCAGTGTAAAATCTAATCTACAGGGGGCTTTTGTTCAGGGGGGGAGGGGGCTGCACATGCCTTCTGAAGCTGTGTTCCCATCTCCCCTTCGAATTCTTTCTTTTCTGGCCTACAGGTAACACATGCTCTATTCTCCGCTCAAGCGATTCAACGGTCGGTCAGCACATCCTCTTGACCGAAGTGAGCAGCACCACACGATCGAGGACAGCAGCACAACACAGCACTGCCTGGCCCGGGCATCTGCTGTGTGCTTCCCAGGGGGGAGCCTCTGCCACTGTGAGCAGAGCTGAGGTTGATAGAAAGTGGAGACAAACACTCACCTAGCATTAAGGTTCGTTTATCATCACCTGAATTACCCAGCTTGGCAATGGGGCTTGACATTCGGCGCCGGGCCGTAACGGCGGCTCCCGCCACAGGGGACTAGAGAATGCCAAAGACGGCAACTTGTGAGGCCAGTTCACCGTGCGAGTGAATCGATTTGCATGGCCTGCTGCACGTGAGGGAATCGTGAAGAATCGCTGAGGAGGCGGCGCCACGCTCTACCTAAGCTTGAGGGTAAGCCTGATATGTCCTTTGAGTCGGAGACTATGCCTTTTGAGACACTATTTTCTGTTGACCCCGAGATAAAGAAGCCAAACGAGCCGACGGCTTTGCTCAGTTGCCAGCGGGTGAGTTACAGAACCACGACGAAGAGCAAGGAAGAGTGAAGCCGGCTCGGTTACAGACCGCAAGTCGTACGGCTGCCGACACACCACTTCGTTGTCCCTGCTACATGTAAGCACACCTACTCTGATACCTTAGGCACCTGAAGCTGCCTCGACTTGTTGGCCAGTTTTCGCGGCCAGCTTCTGGCGGTGAACTGAACTCGCCCGCCTCACATCCGACGTCCTGGCTGGAACGGATGGATGTCTCTATCCCCTCGTGACTGGGCTCTGACAGGCTCCGTGTGTGCTACCGGGGAACACGGATGCTGCGTTTTGTTGTTCGGGTACCTGGATTGAAAGGCCAGCTGATGCACCTGGATAAGCCTCAACCCGGAGCTTGCAGCCTGCAGCTTCGCCAGCTGAGACCGACATGGGAATGCCGTGTAAGACCGGGGGGGAATGCTCACCTGCCCGTAGATGCAAGTACACGCTCATGTACTCTGTACCACTCGAGGAGTTCACATGCATGTACTCTTCTTCTGCAAACTCAAATGCAATACACCGATTTACCTGGGTAAGGTACCTAGGTGCCTAGGTATCTATGTTAGTAGACGCCCTCAAGCCCACAAGGGCCCAGACCGCATGAGTACAGTGTAGAGTTGAGGTAGTCGTCTCCGTTTTGTTGAGGAAGAAGAGAGAGAGGAGAGGGAAGAGGGAAGGGGGAGGGAAGGGGGCGAGAGGGAGGGAACGCAGAGGGAGGGTGGTGGGATTTGCTGGCACAACCTGACAGGCCGCAGCAGACGCAGGAAGCGAAAAAAGGCGCGATGAGGCATGTACGTGCATGGATCAAAGGCTCGGTGCAGTCGCTAATCGCGCTCTCGCTCTCTGCGTGAGTCTGCCAAGACGATGACGATGCTGGGGTTCGATGGAGGATCGATGGAGGATCGATGCGGCGGCGGTTGTGGACATTTTGCTGCAAGGGATGAGTGGTCCGGGTTAACGGGTGTAACTGAAGTGTTCCCTCTGCGTGTTCTGTTCCTCTTGCTTTGGCATACTTCGTACGCTGTGTGCACCGAGCCCGCCGATGTAGGACTACGGGCCAAGATTCCATTGCCTGCATCATGACAATCCCACGCTGTAATGTTGCAGCCTGTTTCTCTCGCTCTTCTATTCCGGAGTGTCTCATCCTTCCTCGTGGACTAGACAAAGACATCTGTCTCGGACCCCTACTCCTATCCCTGCTCTAGGACCCTGACGCCATTTCAGCTCGCAGGCTCTTCCGTCAGACTCGATAGTACATCCGCGTTACCCTGTCGCTGGCGATGATGAAGCGGCTAATACGTGCTGGAGCAGTCAACCTCCCTCTGAACGAGCTCCAAGCCAGTCAGAGCCGTCTGGAAGCACCCCAATCTGCATGATTCTGCAAGGGGGCAAATCAGCCCTGTGAGATGAGACAGAAGCCAGCCGCTACTCCAAACAGAGGCATTGTGTAGAGTGCTACGCCATATCGCGTACGTATTTGGAGATGCTCACAGATGGTTCCGTATGCCTGTAAACTACGCACCTTGTCGACATGAAAACGAAGATGGTCTTGTCTTTGTCAAGTCATCCCAGAAATAGAGCCCTAAATGTCGGAGAATTACTATCATAGACTCGCTGTGCATCACTGGCCCTGAATTGGCGTACACAAAGTCTAGGTTAGGATCCAACATGCTGTCTTGCACAACCCCAGTGCCCCCCGATCCCCAGCTAACCGTACGACATGACTCCTTATTTACATATTCCCTCACGCTTCCATTGCACAAGAAGGAACAGAAAAAAAACGTGGTCGATGGCCAGGGATACCAATTACTCGCTCATTGTCTAGTCCTCTTCCAAGAATTGTCCAACTTGCTCACCGGCGAGGCGGCTCTGCCTCGTCAGGATCAAGGGAATCCTTTCAATTGCCAATCCTGTATCGTCTGCATACAGCTTCCTTGTGACAGATGACGATGAAGCCCATGATAGTATCACATTGTACAAGTACCAAACAGCCCGGAACCTGGCATCAACGTGCGACGTCAATAGTTTACGTACACGTATTTTCCCCAAGAAGCGCGATAAGGCACAGACTGGATGGACGGCTGAATCCTTCCTTTTGCCTCTTGCAATGACATATCACCGCCGTCTGGTGATGCATCATCGTCACGAGCCAATCGACTGGATACTGTAAGTGCGAGGAAACCTGCCGCTTCTATTCCGCGCTCTCTAGCACCTCAACCTGCACGACTCAGCTCCTCCCTCCCTCCCTCCCGCCCTCTCACTAGCTGGGCATTAGCCGTTTCTCATCCGCCAAACAAGGTACGCGATCGCCAACCCGCGGGGCTGACAGCGGCCTTGGTCTGGCGGGACGGTCCTCGTGGCACTCGAGGAAGCCCTCCAGAAGACGTCTAGAAGCCCGTCAACGCCAGCCTCCCTGGTCCTTGGATCCCAGCGATGGCTGGAGCGCGATCGGAGGGGCCCCCAAATCCTGCCATCAGTTGTTATCAATATAACATGATTACAAAGAGTGGTTGGCGCGAGGCATTGTTGTGCCGTCTGCTCCGTATTCGGTGCTGGAGTGAGCGTCAGAGATTTGTGGTGCTGGGCGTACGGGCTGCGAGTAGGTGCATGTGGTCATTCAAGGATGAGTTCATCATGATGGGCGTATGTATCTGGGATGAAGTGAGCCAACCCTCGCCTTTGACCCAGCTTCAGCCCCGGCGGGAATGCTCTCCGATCTCGCCATCAATAGTTGATGGCGAAGGAGGCGAGGTGGATGAAATCCTGGTGTTTCTATCTTGCCTTGCTTTCGACGAGTGTTTGCTTGATGCCATGCGTGTACAGGTGATTCATCTTGTCGGCCATGCAAGGCCATGTGAGAGTTGATAGTGCCTTCCAGCTCAAGTCATGGCGAATCGCGCATTTTCCGCAGGCTCAGTCAAGTTCGTTCGAGCTCAACGGGGCTGTGACTCAGATTGCCGTCGACTTGCATGATGCTACTGCTCTTCCTACTCTCACGATTTCTGGTGATCCATCACGACGCATGTCTTGCATTGGCCGAGCAAGTTCTCAAAGGCAAACACGTGGAACCATGGCAAGTTGCAGGGTGAAGCCGCTTTCAGGGCTCTTTGTCTGCATATCTCCAGTGAAGGTAGTAGATGTATGGCTCCCACAGGCTTCGACCCCAGCCATCAGGCACCCAATCTCGCCGTGTCCTGTCTCCATGATGGAGCCATCAACCCCTTCCGTCATCTGTGGATGCTCCAGAGGATGAATTCAGCTCGCTGCTGCAGGGGTGCAGCCCTCACAAGGCTGGAAAAGGCTGGCTTGCCAGCGTGGGAGTCCATCTTGGCAATCAACTGACCACTGCGAGAGCGGTTTAGCCGGCCGTGGACATGCACGCCGTACAGCCCCCCTTCTGGAGGGCAACAATCTGGGGAAGCTCGGATGGCTGTGAGTGTCTGATGGTGTGTGGTTTGTTGTCCCTGAGCGCATCTCGCCGATGTCCTAGCCTCGGCTATCAAGTTCCTCTCTATTGGCTGGCAGAAGGATGGCAAAGCTGTAGACACACAGCCTGGAGAGCATCTTCTGGCCTCTTATCAGCAGTCAGCCGCGTCCCCGGTTTGTATGATGGCCTTGCCACGGCGCGGAAATGATGCCTGCGATGCAAACAGAGACCAGAGCGGATATTGACGGCCTGAAGACGGCTGTAGGACGTGATGGATTGTCAATTGCAGCGAAGCTAACGCATCTGACAGCACATGACCCTAGAGGCGATTGGACGCAAGTGACAAGTGCTATCTCGACGAATATCAATGATGAATCGCTCTGACAAAGCTGCGAAATTCTCTATCTTGCAAGGCAAACTCGGTCAATGCGTGGTCCGGACGAGCAATGACATATGCGGCTCTGTGGCCGCTGCTGATGCGTCGCCAATCCGTCCCGCGAGTTTTTGTTGATGGTGGTGGCCTGACAATGACGATGGCGATGGCGATGGTCGGCAAAAGCCCGGCAGAACAGCCCGACCGACAATGACACAGTGACCTCAACTGGATGACAATCCAGCAAACATCCAACAGCCGCGTCTTGCTCTTGAGGCTCTGCGTCTGTTAGTTGCGAGGCCCGGGCTATGGCATGATGCGCCGTCTACAGCTGTCGCTTTTGGCAGCCCTGCCGCTGTGCAGGGCCAAATCAAGGGCCTTTAGCATCCACGAGGATCTTCAGGCGTTTCCCCAGGTAAAGTTGTCTAACCGTCACAAAGATGGCATCATGTCATTGAATCCCAGGTTCTGACCAGAAAACACACAGTTCGAAGTCGTCTTCTCCGACCGCTTCATCTCCGAGCAAGACGCCCAATCGCTGCTCGAATACAACATCCAGCATCCCACATACTCCGCCGACTTCTCCCAGCCAACAATCACCGATGCGAGCGACAGCCAAGACCGCCACCAGCATGACGCCCGCCGCGCCCGGGACGGCTCGCCTCTCACCTACGAGCTCATGAACATGCCGCCGCACCGCTACCTGTGCGCCATCCCCGTCATCGAGCCTCCCTCCCCCGAAAACCAGACCGCGACGGAGCTGGCCAAGGCCGAGGAGGCGCGCGAGCTGAGCCGGGCCGCGGCGAGCGGCTGGAACCTGCTCAGCGAGCTGGAGGACACGTGCCTCTACTTCATGTCCGGCTGGTGGAGCTACAGATTCTGCAACAACCGGGAGATTGTGCAGTTCCACGCCCTCCCTTCGACGCCCATGGGCAAGCCGCCTCAGCGCGATCCCCACGCGGCCGAGTATGTCCTCGGCCAGGCTTCTCTCCCCGGAGACTCGGAAACGGACTCCAACACGGACAGCTCTAAAGTGCCGGCCGAGCTCCAAGTGAAGGGTGATCAACGATACCTGGTGCAGAGGCTGGGAGGGGGCACCATCTGCGACTTGACCCTGAGGCCGCGCACCATCGAGGTGCAGTACCATTGTGTCCCGGGGATGCAGACCGACAGAATTGGATGGATCAAGGAGGTCACTATCTGCGCATACGTCATGGTCGTGAACACCCCGAGGCTGTGCAACGATGTAGCGTTTCTGCCGCCTGAGGAAAACAAGGCGGATGCGATTACATGCCAGCTCATCACCGACGACGAGCAGCAGACTCCCCCGCTGCTCGATCAGCAAGCGTCTGGGCATGCCCACGCGGAGGAAGAGACGGAGAAAGCCGAGCAGTTGCTCGCCAGCCATGGCTCCCCGCTTACGGTTGGCGGCGTGGTCGTGGGAGGACGCAAGTCTCTATCGGCAGGCGACAAGGAGGGCCAGTCGCCCCTCATATTGGCGCCTCCTCGGAACTACATCAACAGCCAGCAAGCCGCGGAGCAGCTCATCGAGGTGCTCATCAGGGCGGCCAGCAAGCAGGACGGCGGTCAGATTGAGCGAATCAGCAAGGAGAAGCTCGAGCAGCTGGACCTGACCCAGGATATGCTCGAGCAATGGGAGGAGGAGATGAAGGAGAAGGCGGGCGACAAGGGGTGGCAGCTGGAGATTGTGGGTGACGTGGACGACGTCGACAGGCAAATCCGGGGCTGGACGGACGGGGACGACGAGGCTGAGGGTCAAGGTGACGAGGGAGAGCAGCAGCAGCAGCAGCAGCCTCCTGCGGGCAAGGGAGCCAAGGAGAAGGGGAGGAAGAAGGATGGCGGCGCCAATGGTGGCCGTGGGAAGGGGAAGCAGGAGGATGATCAAGGGAGCGAGGAGAAGTTTTTCAAGGAGGAGTTATAGCCTGCCTGACGAGTAAATGAATGATGTGAGATCCCCTCTTTCTCTTTTCTTCTTCTTCTTTACGGCGTTGGGGATATTACATGAGCATGTCCATTCTGTTGCTGCTTGGCTGCGCAGCGGCGTGTCATGATAGGTGCGGCCGTCGATGAGATCTGAACACCAAATGTCACTCAATCTGTCAGCACTCCTACTGGACCTTTGAGACACTGTCTGAATACTTGACGAACTGAATCATTGCATAGGCATTACTTGTAGGCCTTTACAGCCATTACCTCTCTTGTCTCTTTTGCATTTTCAGTCAGAGTCGGCCGTTGTAGCATGTTACACAGATGCAAGGGAGAAGCAGTGTCAGTCAACTCCTATCGCGCAATGGAGCAATACTGTACACTGCAGGTCTGTCTCTCGTCTCTTGTCTGACGAGCCGCATCCACGTGTGTAAGTGTACCGTGTATCGCGAGTCACCGCACGTTCCACGAATTGGCCCATCGCCAGAAGTGGACATTCTCAATCCCCAAATTCTCGCGGAGGTTTCCAGAAACGCGGATTCGTGGCACGCCTAGTAGGACCTTGACGCATGCCTGTGATGCTTTCCCCATAGAATTGCTTTTATCGCATCTATTTGTGTAATTACTTTTTCTTTTTCTTGTCTTTCTTCAATTTTGTTAATTTCTGTTTTTCATTCCTGCAGCTGTGGCCGGGGTTCGCAGACAAGTGGATTTCTTGATGCGTTGTTTAGATCGTGCATGGCCATGGGGCCACGGACAGCTGTTGCCTCTTGTCTAAATGCATCCGTGCGTCTGTGGATATTCTTGGTAAAAACTGGACAGCTGTTCTGTTCTGTTGGGCATGAAGAAGAAGAACCAGTCAGTGTGTACAAGGTCATCGGCGAGAGCCTCCCTGCAATCAATTGGGTAGGAATTGTGCGTTTACCGCTTTTACGGACAAGGATTGTTTTCGCCGTTGGGCAAGGCGGTGTCGAAAGAGGGCTGACTGAACGGATGGATGGATTGGAGTGGCGTTGCTGATGGTGTTGTCGATGAGGCGCGCATTCGCTGATTGCGTGAGCCATGAAGCGGTGTCTCAATGTCAATTGGGATTGTACTTGTACACGATGTGAAGTCGAGCCGTCCAAAGCTGCTTGACCTGACCGTCTTTCCTCGATCGTCGGTGTCGGTGTCCTTGTCTGCGGCCCCTCGGTCGTTGAGATGGCGCAGCAGCAGGACAGGGCAGGGGATGGTGGAGGAGGGGGAGGGGAATGATCGGTGTGACTTGCGTGCTTACGGTTCGTGCGCGGCGATGAATGCGCCCTCGTCTCCAGTTCTGCGACATTGCCGCGTCCAGCGCAGTGCAAGCAATGCCGGCCTTGCAAGGTTCATGTTATGGCATCTGTATCAAATGACAGAAACGATGGGCGAGCTTGTCGTGGCAGAGCGAACAGAGCTTCGTCGGGCTTGCTGCATTGGCGAGGCTCAGGTTGAGTCTTGAATAGGTAGTATGACCATCTACCGCTAAGGTTGGCAAGACATTGGTGCCATTGGCGCGCATGGTATGACGGATTGCATGTCGTTGACCGTCTCTTTGAGTGTCTGATGACTGAAGCAGTTCCCGGACACGCGGTCTGTCGTAGTACCTCAGATAGGTTGAATCGACTTCACCTTGCATGTACAGCTGCACGAACCGGACCCGAACATGGGTTGACAAGCAAGCGACATCACATCATCGCGACATGCCTAGGCGAGAGAGGAGAAAAGAGAAAAGAGCGAGCGAGCGAGACACAATTGGATTGACGCAGATGCGCAGCAGGACCCTGGTGGTGAGCGACGAATCATCACAGCGGTCGCGGTCGGCGCGCCAGGATTCGGGCGTTGGAGGCGTGGCGTCTCTGCGTCTGCGTTGTCTGATGGAGAAAATGGAGAAGATCCATAATGGGCCTCGGAATGGAGCTTCACTAGGCGGGAGCCGCAGGGCCGGAGCAGCTCCAACCCGCGGGTTCGGGAGATCCAGTGATTCTTGGGGTGGAGAGGGAGGATAACAGCCAAGTCTGGACGGACTGGTATGAATTTGGCCTGCGGAGAGTTGAAGACTATCATAACGTGAGCGTGTACTAACCACCAAGAAGACGACACAGACACAGACGGTGAATGGAGGAGCAAGTCGGAACAGCGCGTTTGACGCCAGAGGCGGCCCTGCAGGATGCATGCAGCAGCTCCCCGCCGCATGGCCGCAGATTTCCCTATTCTGACGGGCGCCGGGCCGTGTTTGGAGGGTTTCTGCTTGCGCTCAATCGGCTGTATCTGCAGATTGTATTGGACACTGGACGGGATGGAGCAGGCGGAAGATCGCCCTGAGGGTTGGTTGACATGGAGCAGCCGCGGGTGGGCTGAGAGATGAGCTGCAGCTTCGGCGTCTCATGCGTCTGTCGGCCTCGTCAATGGCGATGGAAAGGGGCTGCGGTCGCGGGGGCTCAAGGCTTGCAAGGTCAGGCAAGGTGAGATCCATCATGGAGGTGATGCGTGTCGGATAGAGAGGATGGACGAGGAGTGGCATAAAGAGGTGGCGGGCAAAGGTGGATCAAGGTCGGTATGGCGGTGCTAGCAGTAGCGAGGTACCGGATGACATGTCCTTGCTGCACTGACGCTGCAGGTTCAATTGTCCAGCGCATGAACCACCGCAGATGATGATGGGAGACTCACACAGCTGCTTCGAGCTTGGCATCCGATGTTGTCTCGCCGGTGTTATTAGTATCAGTAGAGTCATGCTCGTATCAATCATCATCTGTCAATGCCAATTGACATTCCGCCTTCCATGACCCCTTCCATCCAGCTTCTACGTTAGTACCTCAATTGCACCGTCCAGCGCTAACGGGCTCCGGCTCAGGCACTAGCGCGACCCCTGCTCGGCCCTGCAGGCGACTCGCAGGCCACTTACAGGCGCTATCCCGCCCAAGGAACCGCCCGTTTACGGAGTAGCCGCACTGCTCAGCGTGCTGGAGCGCCCTAAAGGTGCCCCAGAGCCCCAGCGTGGCTGTCTGTCCGTACCTGAGCTTGTCCACCACCTCATCGTCACCTCAACCTCCGAATCTCCCTCCCATCAATCTATCCATCCCTTACTCTCTCTGCCTCACCACCCAGCCAGCGAACCCGCATGGACGGCGCTGTCCCTTCCCGCGCAGTGAATTGCATTGCATTGCCCTCGTCTCCTGACTAGCCCTGGATTACCTGTCTTCGTCTCTTCGTGCCTCTCTCGTCTCTCGTCTCTCTCTCTTCCTGTGGTCGCGTCACTCCCCTCGTCATTCCTCAGCCAGACTCGCCTCTCCACCCTCATTTCTCGCCTTCCAGCCGCATTCCTTACGCTCTGCGCAGTCCTCCAATTACTGCAGATACCAACTGCTTGTTTACCTCTGTGTCGTCGCCATTGTCTCTCAACCGATTATCAGATCATTTTCCCTCTTCTCGTTTCCCTGCGACAATTGTGGAAATCCATAATACGAACGGCCATTAAGCGAGTTTCCAGGACGACGGCATTTCCACACCCCCCTTGCCTCGCCTTTTCAAGCTGCCACTGCCCGCGGCCGCCCTGTTCGCAACTCTGCCTTGTTTCCTTCTCTCCTTCGGCACAGGGCGCCTACCTAGGTAATTATCCATCTGGCCTGGAGCTGGACCGTCGACGCCTGGACCCTGTGCGTTCATCAGCAACATCCGCACGCCTGGCCGGCTCCTTGCACACGCACATCGCGACGCCGACCCCCTTGGACTGTGCTCGCAGCGACATGCTTCACCACGACGTCGCCTCGCGTGCCTGATTTCCAACGCGACTGCTTTGCACCGCGTCCTGCTGCCGGGAACCTACTCTGCGACATTCACCGTAGGGTTTGGCTTCACCTAAGCGCTAAGCACCGAGGCCCAGTCACTTTGACTTTGATGCGGGCATCAGCGCCATCCTTGAACTGCCCGTCCGATATATACCTCTATCCTCATCGGTTAGACTATATCTAGGTACCATACGGACATCTATACCATCGCCCCGACCGCCTCCTTTACCGTCGATATCGCCTAGGGACCTTTCCACGCCTATCTGCATCATGGATTCATCCTCAAGAGCCTATCAGAAGGCTCCGGCCTACCCTCGAGCCTCATCTCGAACTTCCAACAGGTCGTCATCACACGCTCGAACGACATCTCAAGGCGTTAGGAGTCCTCCTCCTCACTTCGCTGCACCCCAATTCTCCGACCACCCGACACATCGATTCCACCATAGCCCCTGCAACAAACCTCTGCTGTCGCCTCGATCAACTCCCAGAAATACCCCTCCGCCCATTCGAGAGGGCAGCGTCGAACCAACACGCACCCAAGCCGTCTCGAGTTTCCTCCAGGAGAAGCTGCAACGGGAACGCAGGGCTGAGAGCGACAAGTTTAGCCAGAGCCCTCTGTCGAGAGTTAATGAGGATCTCGGCGCGTCAGTTGAGCTCGGCCGTGTCAGCTCTCCCAGGAGGAGGTCAGTGGCGGCTTCATCGGATGGATCGAGGCCCAAGTCAAGTGGTGGCTCAGGCATCGAGCTCGTCAAGAAACCTGGACTGGGCGTGAAGGACATGGAACATGTACGTCAATTCTCAGATGAGATATCCTTGGGCATCGCTTTAACATCTTCATGTGTGACTAATTCATCAACAGGTCATCTCCAGCCTCCACAAGCAAAACTTTGACCTGAAGCTCGAACTGTACCATCGCCGCGAAAAGCAGTCACTGCTGGAAACAACCATCGAATCGCTGGAGCGGGACAAACGCCAAACCGAGGAAATGAACGAGACCCTGCTCGACGAGCTTGAGAAGCGCGACAAGGCCGTCGAGGAAGCAGTGGCCATGATTGTCATGCTCGAGGCAAAGGTGGATCAGCTCGTCCAAGAACGCAACATGGTCATGCAGGTTGAGCAGGAGGGCTTCTTCTGTCCTCAAGACATGGACCAGAAATATCTACGCCCAACCCTGCAGGTCCCGAGCGACGACGCGAGTAGGAAAAGCGAGACGTTCAAGTCCATCAACCGTGTGCCCAGCTTCCTGTCTGAAAAGAGCGAAAACACGGAAAACCTGCGCAGCGTCTACCTCGGAGTCAAGGGCAGTGCCCTCAGCCTCGCGCGCGTCACCGAGGGAGCCCCCGATGCGGATAATGGCCCGTCTAACGGCCCGGGCAGCCCGACGTTGAGCGTCCTTAGCGAGAGTTCCTTTGCCAGCGTCTACGGCAAAAAGAGCCAGGACAGCATCTTCCCCCCGCCCGTCGACCAGCCCCTCAGCCTGGATAGTGCCGACGCCGACTTGCAGACCTTGTCCACGGGCCGCCGAGACGCCTCCAGGAAGATTTCCCCGTCTGGATATCCGCCCCGCGCGGCCAGCGCCAACCACTTTGTCGGCGGAAGCCGCTCCTCGCTGGGCACCCGCCATTCCGTCTCGGGCGCTGTGGATCATGTCTCCCCCCTGCAGCAGATTGAGAAGCTGGGTAGATCCCAGAGCGTGCTGCAGGAAGGTTTCCGTCCCGTCACCAGCCAGGGCAGAGATCGACGACGTTCTCAGCCCCCTCCCACCCTGCGGAAGGTCATGACCGATGGCCCCGGTAGTGTACGGCTTCACGATCCAAACTTTCCGCCTACCCCCGACACGATATCGACTTCGACGCTGCACCGGATGCGCAATTCCAACGACTCCCTTGCCAAACAGGACAGCCGCAACGATAGATCTTCAGGTGTATACAGCGACTCTGATAGCCAGCCCCTTCAAGTCTCCTTCCGGAACAAGCCCAGCCACCTTCGCGGAGACGCAGACAAGTCGTCGAGGGGCTCCGCGCCCATGCACCGCCATCAACGAGCCTCCAGCGAGACCGTCTCTCAGAAGAAGGACAACCGATGGGACAGCACCGACTCGGACGAGCATTCTGACGCCCGCTCGCATCGCTCCAGCCTTGATATATGGATGCGAGAGAGTACTAACTCTAATGGAGGCGCAGCATCGTCGGATCTCTTTAGCCTCCCCTCGACGAAAAAGTCGCAAGGCATTGACAACGATGCCGACTACATCCAGGAGCTGTTCTCACTGCGGCAATCCCTCGTCACCAACACCGCCCCGCCTCCACCGGACAGGCGGTCGAGCCTTCATGCTCGAACATCATCCACCACCTCATCCGTGCGAAATTCGCCCCGGACGCTCACGCTTACGAGCACGCCAGAAGAGCACGAGTACTCGGACGATTACTCGGGTCACTCCAGGCAGCAAAGCGAGGGTGTCCAGATGAGGAGCGAGGTCCACACGCCCGCGCAGTCCCCGTCTATTCCTCAGCACCCGCACAGCGAGAAGAGGGGCCAGTATCCCCCGATCACCGGACCGCGGACTGCGCTGAACAGACTGTTCCGCCGTTCCCTGGTTCCCTCGTCGCCGTCCAACATCCCGGCGAGCGCCACAGAGGCCACCTTTGCCGATGCCACCAAGGCCAACCAGGGCGTCAGCCTGCAGCCTTGGCTGAACAGCGACATTGCGGGCCAGCTCGATGACCGGGCGGGAGCAACGCCGCCACCCATCATGCTCAAGCCCCGACACATGAGACGAAACACTATCGGTGTCGACGCCGCGCCCGCCTTCATCCCCTCGTCGACCAGTGCTCCGGTGCGCCTTTCGGACATGGTTGCCAGTGGGCGAGATTCGCCAAGCGCAAGGAAGCAGGCGGTCGAGCCCGCTCCGCCTGCGCCGTCCGTCATTGGGACCAGGAGGAAGTGGTTGCCCGGCTTCTCGAGGACCGGTAGCAGCCTGAGGAACAGGGCCAGCTAGAGGCTGCGCTCTGTGACGTGAACATTCAGCACGCCTGCCATTACAATCCTTTTCTTTGTCCGTGTATCAACATAAGATGCGCACCATCATGGACCTTTGTCTTTGTCCATGCACCTCTACGGTTTTCCTTTTCCATCTCCTAGGAGGCCAGCGCGTACAGCCGTTCTCCAACTTTCCCTCCTTTGCTTCTTTTCCTTTTTTCTCTTCTTTAGCCACAGCATGGCGCGGGGGTCTGACGTTGCGTGTACATATGTGTATTCCGTTACTGGCACATTACGAAGAACGAGGAGCCCCACAGGCACCAGTCATGATTTACTTTAATGGATGAATGAGACACAATCTAGAACATCTGTATCGCTTGCCTTGTTTCTTGTGAGACATGTTTTATCTGTGTTGTTTGAAGATATAAGTACTAGCAATATTAATCTTGGGTTCGGCTGTATTCTTAACTGCTACCTACCTGCCTAGGGAATAGCAATCTGTGATCGAATCGAAGGCTCTCCTCCAGCATGATAGAGGGCTGCTTCCCACGCTTGCTATGATTCGAGTCAATGGCGAGCTGGTCCATTGTCCACTTTGTGACGGGTCATAACAAGTCATAAATTCCTACCTAACCGGTGATAGGTGTATAAGCTAGAAAATAAGCTTACACTGTCAGACTATGCATACTTATCCCGTTTTAAATCCCGATAAAACCTCAAGATAACAGGATTCAATTGGTATTCGCTCATTAAGTACGCCTTGGCGCCAAAGGAAAACATATACACAGATCTTCCACTACCACATCTTCTGCCAATCCTTGCACAAGCCAAAGACGGAGCGGCAAAACTTTCCATACTCGACAATGAGATTGGTGTGACGCCATGAGCCCATGGCCGTATGGGCGAGTCTGGCATCAGGATGGTCCCAGCCCCCTTTTCCGTTGCGGTTGAATTTCTTTGTCGTTGGGCTGAGGGAGAGCCATGTTAGTCAACCTTGACCAGCTGAATGTATCAAGAGAACCATCAACAGACGGAGCGTACCTGAATCCGGTGATGGGGAGAATTAATACGTCGCCAACGACTTTGTTCTTGCCTCCGTCTTTGAGACCTGTGAGAGCATTCCATCTCAAGCCATTGTTTTCTTCCAGAAACCAACTCGTCGCTTGGGTAACGGCCACTGGCCCAGTTCTTGTAACCGGATCGTAATGAAGCTCGGAGAGATTGACGTCTGGAGTGTGCGCAGCCCTGTGTCTGGCCTCTGCCGCCTTCTCGGGTATACGATCGAGGAAGTACTGGAGTATGGGGTGTTCGGGAGCAGACGCCAGCGCCCAGTTGGTGAGCTGGGCGGGATACGTGTAGGAGGAGCGCCAGTGAGTGTTTGAGTCTGGATCCGTGTCGCATTCGAGGCCCCAGATGGCGTTGACGGGTTGGGGCTGGGAGGGATCTTGGGGCACGTGTGCTACTCCGAAGGTTTTCCCAGTGAGTTCATCAGTCCATTCTGAGAGATCGGTCGAACGAATCCATTGGGACGGGTGTTGGAGTGGCTTTGTATCCGTGTCACCGTACTGATGTGCTGGTTAGCATGGATAGATGAGAGACGAAGTTGGTACTGGGTGGAGAGGCTTACAATGCCTCCGAACCATTTGCAGGCGATGATTCGGAAGATATCAACTTTTTCCACTGGCGAGAAGACTTCGATGAAGTCTGTTGTGAGATCATTCTCATATTCTTCCACCAGGTCTAGGACGCCTTTGTTATCCCAGAGGAAGTAAGCCGTGGGGCTAGATCCAGGTGGAGGTGTGATGGAATATCTCAGCCACTGTTCCACGTAGGAGAGAATCAACTCCTTTGTGCCGTTTAGTTGCGCTGTATCCCATTTCTGATGGACCATGAGCGGGATGTTTGAGAAGGGGATTCTTCGCTCGGGTTTTGATGAGGCTGCTTTTGAGGCTAGCTGGGCTGCTTCGATGATGGTGTTTGGTGGTGTCTGGTTTGCGTCGAACCATTCTGGGGGAATATACCACGCTGCAGGTAAGTATGTCAGTCCATGATCCTTAATTACTCTAATATGACGCGTATGGATGTCAATAGATGGGATTGAGTGTGAGGTGTCCTTACCTCCTCCTTTGCCCCTATCAAAGGTGTGAATGTAGTTGTAAGTCAGGGGAAACCGCTCGCACAGCTCAGCCTCGTCCACGATCCGTCTTTGCCCAGGCTTGTAAGACAACAATGTCCATATTGAGATCACAAGTACGAACGCAGACAGGAACAAAGTTCGTTGTGTGACCCTCAGACCCCGACGTTGCATACGAACGGGGAAGGTCTTGGAGAGGAACGCCATGAGCGTGATGGCTTCTTCCTCGAGGTTGTCTCAAAGATTGGCGCTAGACAAGAAAACGCAAACAACACAGACATCATGACTGAGACAGCACAATGCTTGATCATATAGCCTCCCATACAAAGGAAGTTAGGGGGGTGATGTATTCCCATTATCGACAAGTGGCTCATAGTTATTTTGTCAGGGCCCCTGTCTTTTTTGGTCGCATACGCGTACATACATGGGCCCGTTACCGTACGGTTCCTGTACCCGTTGACGTAGTTGCCCGTTTTGGTAATTATTGCGTTGACAGCTGTTAGAGTTATCAGGTCATCTAGAGTGAGTTGCGAGCAGGCAGTGGATTGTTCAAAGTAGGAAGTTGTGAGCTTGGTGCCTTTGGCCTTGATTCAATCTAAGCGGCTAAAAGTACTATGATGCTCGAGGGTGGGAGGTATATATCATGAAGAAAAGACGAAGGCATGTCTACTCTAGAATATATCTGATGGTGAGGTTCAGCATTAGAGCAGCTTTTTTGGGATACGAGTTCTGATGATGAACTGTTGGTTGTCTACCTTACGTGGGGGCTTGTTGAGTATCCTAGTTTCAGCTTCCTGGCTGATAGCTTTGAGCCACGCGTCTTATGGATCCAAGGTCTCGTCTGAAATTTGCCCATGGTGGAGCTACTGTCAGATTACGCACCAATCACTCTTACATGCCTTTTTTTATCGCCTTTTCCTCGTTCTCTTACCCTCTAGGGGTTTCAGTTATTTTATATATTTTTACTAATAATCGCCGGGAACTCTGTTTGGATCACGCATAGCTCACTGGGGCCCAGACTCTGCTTTCCGCGGCAACAACTCCAAGGTTTGTTGTCAACTTTGTTGTCAAGGTCGGGCTTTCTTGTCGATTTGGCGACAGTTTTGATGAAAGAATGCATTGTTCAAGATTATTTCTCCGTTACTTGTTTTCACTCGGCCTTTCATGGAATCAGTCAGTTGCAAATGGCGGTTATATGTTGATCTAGCGTCTAAGAGCCGTTTAATGTGAAGTTGTTGTCGTGCTAGATGGCACACCTTGTGTATTCTCATTTTCCAAAATATACATTTCGCTAATAAGCTGCCTCTATGAGAGGGAAATGACCAGGTTATCTGAGTATTAATGTCTTGGGTCAATGACAAGAGGGCTGATGTGAGCCTTTCTCATGCCCCAGAAATGGCACGACCGTGTAGTTCCTGTGAGACCATGCGGTATATAAGACATGTTTTCCAGAGAACGACCCCTCTATCCTCTCCAGAGTCTGGAAGGCACTACATGGTTGTTGACCACCTTATACATGGTAGTCGGTCTGCGCAGGGGAAGAGCTCGAGACAAGGCACTTCAATACAGTCCCCATTGGCGTTTTCCGGATCTCTGCGATTGGAGGAGGCTATGTCCTGAGTCAGAACTTGCACTGGATACATTACCCAGTGCGCAAGAAGCTGTATTGATAGTGAAATATTTCTACAATGGCAATTGGCGTTTGTGATCACGGACGGCCTCACCGAAGGCAGCCTGGTTGTGCTTGACCAGAGATAGCGACGATAACTTCAAACCGATGTCGACGTAGGCATTTCATCAAACGCAAGATGATCCAGTCTTTGAGAGAATGCGTCCTCACGAAGCCCTTTATTGCGGTTTCCTAGGCCTCGATGTTGCTGAATTAGTAAAACTCGACCCGCATATGTTTGCCAACTCGGTGTTGGAGGGGTCTGTTGAACTGTCTCGCTTAATGCCAAGACGGAGCCTCTTAGTGTGTTGTTCAAGGAAAAGGGAAATATAGACGAAGATGCCGGCTGAGGGTCGAAGATTAAGGCCTTTGTCAGCTCTTGATACAAAGATTGAGGTTATCATGCTGCACAACTAGCGGGGGGTTAGGTGAACAACTCTCCCACAGCCACCCTAGACCTGGACTTGCCGATTGCGATGGCGTCTGGCATGGGCGCGTCAATGGAAAAGGCAAGAAGACGGTCTCGTGAGTCGATAAGCTATGTATTCCCATTGCAATGATTTTCTCCGAGGCTGGCAAATGCATAATGGTATAAAGATGCGCGCTGTGGCACATGGTGAGGATAAAGGTCTTCACTCTGAAGATGGAGGTGGGTGTGATGAACAGCACAACTACAATGTGGAAGGAAAGGCAATTTGGTCATTGACGACTATTCGCGATCCCGGGCGGATGTGGTCACATATTTTGTGTTATAGATGGTAAACGTGGTGTTTTGGCCTAGAGAGGGACTTGGAACATACAACTCGCATTTGGAGGATTCGTCGTCTGGCACGCAAGCACAACTTGTCCAGAAGTGGAAGAAGCAATTGCATGGATCATGCTGAGTGCTCGCACGATCAAAAGCTGTTTGTATAACCGGCGCCATCAGTAGATGCCCATTAAAGGGTTCTGCGAGTGATTGTCAGTTTCTCATTTCTTTTCTCTTATACACTTTCTACCTTCTCGTATGTTCATTCCTTGAGGTCATCTGTGCTGCTGCTGTGGATGGCTCGCAGCACCCCTGCGCTGGCATTCAGACAGCCAACTGGCTCTCTGGCACTAGCATCACGTGATCCGTATCTAGGGCGGCATAACGGGAGCAATCCATCGAAATCGCGTGCAAATTCTTCTCTTCCCGTTCGCCCATGCGGTGGCGGGGTTTATAAAACAATTCAACCCCTCCACTCCTCAACAGCAAAGAAGCACCGTCGCTCAGTCAGGATCTTGCCCCAAAAAGGCTTGGTCTAAGAGCCCCCCTGGCCTAATGGCTAAGGCGTAAGACTTCTATACAGATTATCTTAAGATTGCGGGTTCGAGTCCCGCGGGGGGCTTGCTTTTTGCTCCCTGTTAAACGTCGAGCTTTTTTGGCATCAGCTTCTGGAAGAAGAGGATAAAAATGCCTAAATCTTTCCCTTGCTTTGAATGATGCTGTGGGAGGACAGTTTCCTTCTATTTTTCTTTTGGCCTTTTTATCCCCTGCGTGGTTGCTGTGGAGGATGGATGGACGATTCACTCGCTCCATGATCCCGCTCCATTCAGAGATCCTCTCGCTCGACACCTTGGAGGATCTAGCAGCCCTCAGAAAGGCCAGGCCGACAGCTGCCCCAAGGTCGACCGAACCCCAATGGCAAGGTACTGTGGCATTCTGCAGCAGACGTCGCCATCACGCGGCATTTACCCTCCCAGCATCTCAATACAACATGGATACCATGATTCAGAATGGCTTGCGTGTCACCTACAGGAGCAACGAGATCGCATATCTGGCGAATGCGGTGCGCCACTTGCCGGTTGTTGGTTTAAGCAAAACTAGGTAAATTGTAAGTGGGAATACACTCGAGGACTGTCTCTGCAGACCTACCTAATAAAAGAGAGAAGGGGATGCGTAATCCTCTTCATCCTTTGAACCATGCCAGCGCAAAAACAGCGACCTCTGCTATCTGATCTAGTGCAATAACGCTGGAAATAGGTAGGTTGGAAAACTGGTGGATTTTACAGAGACCGACTGGCCATCTTCAGGTCAACATGTCTCTGATGCGCCTACGATGCGTCGGGCACGTACCTCGTCCTTCGCACTCCATATTAAGCCGCAGAGCTTCGTCCCAGTCCTCTACCGCCGCCTCGCGCCGGACAGCGGAACAAAGCTGTTCTTCTTCGCCTGTGCTCCGATGTTAACGAAGCGCTGTCGGACAGGGCCTGACCAACACGCCCCGAAGACGGGAGCGGACCCCTCGCGGAGACTAAAATGCTACCTAAGCTTGTGAGCGTGCTTGTAAGGCTCCGATCAGCCACAGCCAACCAGAGTGCGCTGTTGGGACGCAAGAGGCTGATCGTGGCATGTCCGGGGGAGCGACTCTGACAGGGGTTTCGGGAGATGGACCGGGGCAATTACGATGCCGAGCATCTGACTTACACGGGGCGTGGCTTGTCCATTGACGGATCTTGACGAGCATCTACAGTGGCTTAAATACTACATCTGCCGAGTGGCACGATGAGCGTATAGTTGACATTTTGAAAGTACAAGTCATTTGATATATATCGTCTATTCAGTTGCAGTTTGAAGGGTTGGCCAGTGGCACCAACTTATACTATCATCTATATCTGCTCAACAAGAGCGACCTCCTTCTCGCTCGAAGCAACAAGCACATCACCACCACCACCACCACCGCCAAAAAAGAGCAAAACCACAAAATACACGACAGATCACCAACACGCAGACAGAATCACGGCATCACAAATGGCCGCCAAGCGGACCGTCCTCATCTCTGGCTGCTCCGACGGCAGCCTAGGCTCGCATCTAGCCCTCGCCTTCCACCGGAACGGCTGGCGAGTCTTTGCCTCAGCCCGCAACCCGTCCAAACTGGCGCAGGCGCGGGCATCGGGCCTCGAGGTGGTGCAGCTCGACACCACCGACGACGCCTCCGTCGCCGCTTGCGTGGCCCGCGTTTCGGAGCTCACGGGCGGCTCGCTCGACGCCCTCGTCAACAACGCGGGCGCCGGCTACTCGATGCCCGTGCTGGACCTCGACCTGGCACAGACGCGGCAGCTCTTTGAGCTCAACGTCTTCTCGCTCTTCGCCGTCACGCGGGCCTTCTTCCCGCTGCTGGTCAGGTCGCAGGCGCCCGGCGGAGGGCTCGTCGTCAACAACACGTCGTGCATGGCGCTGCCGCACGCCTCGATGCCCTTCTCGGGCGCCTACAACGCGTCCAAGGCGGCGGCCGCGAGCTTCAGCGAGGTGCTGCGGCTCGAGCTTGCGCCGTTTGGCGTCCGGGTGACGAACCTGGTGACGGGCTCCGTGCGGTCGACCTTTCACGCCAACGCGCCGCGCGTCTCGCTGCCGCCGGCGTCCATCTACAACGTCGCCAAGGAGGCGGTCGAGAGGTGGATGTCGGGCGCCGAGGCGACGGCCACGGGCGCGGACCCCGTGCAGTGGGCTGAGGGCGTCGTCAAGGATCTCAGCAGGGAGAAGCCGCCGCTGTGGGTTTGGCGAGGCAAGCATGCCATGGCGGCGCGGATTGGCTCGTTTTTGCCGGTGGGCACCTTAGATGGCGTCTACAAGAGCAGGACGGGCTTGGACGAGGTATCACGGAAGCTCAAAGAGCAGGGCGGGCTGGAGAGCGTCTTCAAGACGCCGTGACACTGCGTTTGTGGCGGTGTTGGAATGAGGATTTCCACGGTCAGGACGGAGAGGAGTCTGGTAATGAAACGTTGGCTTTAAAGCGGAGATGTGGGATGAATCGGCGGTTTCCTAAGGCAGCATTGAAGGAAAGGGACTGCGTGTGATTGGGCATTTCTCCTATTTACTTCTTTACTTTATTGTTTTTATTTGGCGTTACTATTCGGTACGTCTTATTGCATCTCACATGAGAAGTTATATGTATGAGATCCTTGCAAGCCTAGAGTCACATGAGATATACAGAGGTAGCTCTCAAAGCATGTCATGCCCCCTTTGCGTGCTGGCCGATCTTCGTCCCTCCTTCGGCCACCATTCAGGGCTTCCATCCATGTAGTCAGGTCCCACGTGTGAAACAGCTACGCTTCTCCGACTGTTTGATGCATTCATACGGGACGTTACAGATGTCAATTGGCGTATGGGCGTCCTTTGTGCCTTATATTCATTTACCGTCTAGAGTCATCGCTCGATGACATTGATAGAGTAACCTGAGCAAAGCCTGCGGCACATCCGTCTTTGAGCCTAAAGGATTCATCTGACGGCAGAAGGAGCTCAGATACTGCGTCATCACTTCAAGATTCCACTTTGGCACGCCAGCAACACTATGTGAGCAAAGCGGACAGAGGAGTCTTTGCATGGTGCTGATGCAGCGCCGCAAGATATGCCCCAATCCACCACCAATTCTTCTCCATTCCATGATTCTTCATGCTGGGCATGCTGATAAATGCCAAGGGCTTCGGAGCACCGTGGATCTAGGCCCCGGTTTGGCAGCGTCGTGCAACGCCGGAAGCCCACTGCTGGCTGTTCCTCTTCCCCATGTGCGCCCCTACCTGGGCTCAACCCGTATATACAAACGACATTGTTTCATGGATACGGGGGATATATATCATGGTATTCTTGATTTGGGATGCGCATGTGGAGGGGAGCAGGTGAGCGCTAATGTGGCTTTTGTGGGAAAAGGGAGTCGAGGAGAAGCTCAGTGGGACAAAGCACGTATCCATCCTGTGAGAGTTGAACCCTAGCATGAGGAGGGGTTGTGGATGGCGTCGTCACTTCTTACCTTACTGGCAGAAGGCTTTGAATGAGAGGAGCGGAAGATGCGTGAGGGGAAGGGGTTGTAGATATGCTATACGATGGTGGTGTCCTACCAGATCTCTTATAGAAGATAGTCGTCTGCTGCATGGGTGATACGGAAGGTCTGGAAGCTCGACAAGCTGCAATTGCCCGCACACTCACCTCAGTTTGGTGTGGTTTTTGTTAGTCTCTCGATTACAAGATCGTGGGCTCGCTCCTCTTGCATCATTGTCTCATCGCCGTTTCTTCCTTCCCACCCCCTGCTGCTCCCAGATCTGAAGGCCACACAGTTCTAGATAGGAAGCACTTGAGAAAGGGAAAAACAACGTTAAACATGTTTTATACAATCTCCTACAACAATGCTTCAACAGAAGCCGAAAGCGTGTCCAAAGTGGCAAGCAACCACACCTTCGGCGAGTACCGACAATCACGGCTCGCCTGCGTGGAATGCCGTGCACGAAAGGTGAGACCTGCCGTCCCCGGTATCTGCCATTATCCGCGAGAGCAAAAGAGTGTGATACTGATGTCTGAGCAAATCAACAGGTCAAGTGCTCGGGAGAAGTCACTGGCTGCCAGAGATGCCAGGGAACTGGGACCTCATGCGTCTTTCCGGAGCGGACCAAGCGTGGCACCAAGAGACAGAAGAACTCGGCGCCCTCAGACGGTCAGGACAGACGCAGGAGCGTCGTGGGTGAGACGAGTTGCAGGAATGGAGAGAGCAGCAGAAGTCGAGGGAGCAGCAGCTCCATCTCGTCTGCGTCTACCCGCGACTCGCATCCCTTTGCTCCGGCTGTTTCGACCGCAGGGTTCTCGCCGGCTCTGGACTTTGGTGCGTCTGAGTTTTCATTACACTGCACCAGCTTGGGAGAGAACTTTACACTCGGTATGTCCTATCTTCAGCCCTTTTCTACAAGGCTGTATATGTCGACTGGCTGGCTAATTCCTCGGTGCGCTGCTTGTTTCCGCGTCAGATCTCGAACAACTCGACTCGACACTGGCAGACCTCAGCAGCCTGACTTCAAGCAGCGGCATCTCGCCCTCACACAGCCAGCCGTTCTGTGCAGCGCCGCACCAGACCCCAAGAAGCACAGAAACCCCATGCCTGATAAGCGACAGCCCCTCAACAATCGACGGAGAGCTGTGCACCTGCGCCCAGTCGGCGCTGCACATGCTCGAAGAGCTCGAGCTGCAGTACCACACGACGCTCGACGGCGTCTCCAGCAACGGCGTCCTCGGCTACCAGAGGATTGCCCTGGCGCGCCTCAACGCCTGGCTGTCCTGCGACCACGGGCAGACGCCGCGGGCGACGACGAAGCTGATTGTGCTCGTCATCGAGGGGCTGTCCGTCTCGTTGGAGAGGGGCGTGGCGGGGTGCGTGCGCCAGATACGACGGGAGGTGGTGGAGGAGGAGGAGGAGGAGGATGCCTTGGTGGAGAGGGGATGCAGCGTGGGGGACTATCACGTCGAGTCGAAGCATGAGTGGGCGCATATCCTGCGGGTGTCGCTGCTGGTGCGGTGCAGGGAGCTGCTGGGCGCGGTGACGCGGCTGAGGAAGCACGGCGTCAATGACGTGCTTCTGCCTGGGGTTGAGCAGAGGCTGGGGGGGATCATACAGGAGCTGAAGGGCTGGGAGGATTATCTGTAAGCGGAAGCAGTGGTGTAAGGGGAAATTAGCGTATAGAGGCTTTGGGGGGGGGGGGATCATCAGCACAGCCAATCTTGCTGCAACTCTTCTCCAGTTTCTCCGAACACTTTGACATGCTCGTTTGCGTATCAATGTTATATGCCATGCTCCGAAACCCCTTCAGCTGCCAAGGCCAAGCGTTGTACAGAAGACACCGTGTATCACCGTCAGGCTCGTGCAAACTGGACCCAGTAGAGAGCTACAGGACGCTCGCCGTCATGATTTGCCTGGTTACAGCATGCTTACGACTGCAGATTGCCATCTCACGATACGAACATGCATGGAGGCGGAGGATTGATTAGCTGATGGTAGTCCGAAGAGGTGCTTCGGGACGCTACCATCGACGTTGCATCTGCCGCACTAGGGGCGGACTTGCGGAGTATGCTTATCTGGAGGAGGGGAGAGGGGAGATCCTTCGGAGATTGGTGAATGCTTGCTAGGACATTGGTACCGGGTGGGATTCCGGACCTACAAATTGGCAATTATTCTAGAACAATGTGTTGTTCCTATGTATCATTTTGAAAGCCTTCTATTTGAAGCGGTTTGATGGGGTGGGAAAGACATCAAACCGGCTTTGTGCGCGACTTACACAATTACACATACGTAAACAGCCATTCCAACAAGGCCAGTATCAACAAAGAGGAGAATGTTTATGGATAATGGAACGGGAAAGGACTTCGGAGATGATTATTCCAAAAATTTAGTACAGGACGTTATGAGATTAACGGTATATAACAAGCGTATTAGCATTCATCAAGCCAATGGTATAAAGGCATGTATATAACCAACGTAACCAATCCATGATCACAGGATCCTTATAAATCAGATTTGCCTCCCCTACGCCGCAGCTCCGCCAGCCTCTTTCAAAGCATCCGTGTCCAGTCTCTTCCAAGGAAGAAACACCCCAACCAGTAGAGACGCACCTACAACAGCGCAAGACAGCATGTACGCCGCTCTGATACCAGTGAGATAGGCCGTGAGGACACCCACGATCTGCTCAGGTCCAAACACGTTCCGCAGCTCCCCTGCGCCGGTGCTCACAACTTGCGTGGGATCAACACCCGGTGCAAACTGCGGCACGGCTATCAGCATTCTGTTGACAAAGATGGACTGCGACGCAGACACCCAGATGGCGCCTCCAACGGTCTGGAAGCACAGTATCATGGCCGTCACGGCTGGGATATCGGCCACGTCGACGCTGACTTGGCCAACCATGATGGGGACTTGGAATGCGCATCCGAGGCCGAGACCGACGACGATCTGGATCCCTATCCAGACTCCTGTTTTCGTATCTAGATCAAATAAATGACAGAGGCCACATCCAAGTGTGGCGACTGCCGAGCCGCCTATCATGACTGGCGTAGCCAGACCCGTGTTGGAGATGAAGATGCCGGCACCAAGCGCGGAAAGCATGGCTGCAATAATGAACGGCAAGTTGTGAACAGCCGATATGACTGCATCGGTACCGCGGATAGCCTGGAAGTACAAAGGCAGATAGTACACCATGGCGAAAAGCGCGCCTCCTTGGAAGACGGTGTAGAACAATGGAACGTAGATGTCGCGCTTGGCAAACAGCCGCGGGATGATCATGGCTCTTTCGTCCTGCCAGCGCTCGACAAGGGCGAAGATGACAAACAAAACAACGGAGGCTGCGAGGAGGCCGATGACGCGTGCAGAGTTCCAGGGGTCGATCTGGCCGCCGTAGTGGACGGCCATGAGGTAGGTGATGATGGCTCCCATGAGCACGGCTGTTCCGAGGGGGTCGAGCTGTAGGAGTTTCTCTTTTGCTGGTGCTTCGCGAGGTTTTGCGGCTTTGGGCGTGCTGAGGAAGAAGACTGTTGATACGATGGGGAGGACGCCGATGGGGAGGTTGATGTAGAAGCACCTGACAGATGTTAACTTGCATCACAGCGAATCAATTCGTTGACTCGTATTATTTGCACTCACCATCGCCAAGTTGACTCTTCGGAAAAGACACCTCCAAGCAAAGGACCCAGAATACTCCCAACCCCAAACACAGCACCCAAAATCCCCGTATGCACCGCCCTCTTCCTGGGCTCAGAGATGTAAGCGCATATCGTATACGCCCCAGAACTGACGCCCGCGGCACCAACGCCGGCAATCGTGCGGCCGATGATGAACGTCACGGACGAAGGGGCCACGCCGCAGATGAGGCTGCCAATCTCGAAGACGGCCATTGCGCTGAGGAAGCTGATCTTGAGGGGGAAATACTGGTACATCTTGCCCCATGTGGATTGGAAGCCGCCGGATGTCATGAGGTAGATTGCGCTGTACCAGGCTTGGTCTCCGAGGCCGTTGAATTCGTTGGTGATGGCGGGGATGGAGGTCGCGACGATGGTCTATAGCAGTTGTTGTTAGCCACAGACTGAAGGTCTCGGGAGGGCGGATGTGGAAAAGTACCATGTCCAGAGCGATGAGGAAGATGCTAAAGATGAGGGAGGCGAGCATGAGCCACAGCTTGAAGCCGGACATGTACTCTTCTTCATCTGGTGGCTTTTCTGCTTCGTCGTTGAGCGCCCCCAGGGGCACATCCGAGTCACTGGGCTGGAAGTCATGGCCCATGATGCCTCCAGGCCGGAGAGGATGTGGCAGACTCTTTGCTCTCGCATGCTGGACGGCAGGCGGTGAGCTCAAATCCTCGGAGCTGCTGGCAGACAAATACCACGTATCTCCTTGAGCAGGAGGGAACAGCTCCAGGTCGCTAAACTCCAGAAAGCTGAAGCTGTTAGGGCGATACCTTCTCTCACCACTTTTTGGCGGGCGTATCGTGACCCTTGGTCTCTCCATGCTTTTGACTAAGAGATGTAAGTCAAACCGCGATACTACCCAAAATGGCTTTGCGACTAGGGGAGTGGTGGATCCTGAGCTGAGATATGGAGAATCTTCTCCCTGCAACTTTGATGCCATGAGATCCCAGCCGAGAGCCTATTTAGAGACCCATGATGGCACGCAATGAGCGTCTGCAGGGATCAATGGCCCGTGAATTTGGAACGGAGACGGAGCTCGACGACGAGGCCGTTTGGACGTCTCCCACCTCCGCTCCTCTGCAAGCTTTCGTCGGTCAAGGAATGCCATTTGCGTCAATACGTCAAGCACCCGGCTCGTGACAGTGGCATAACCCAACTTAACCAGGCAGTCTGCTCAAGACGGGGAGCCCGCTTCCATGCGATCCATCGGGAGTCCTTATCCAACGGAGCCATCGGGCGAATGCATGCCGCCTCGGCAATCCATCAAGTGCGCGGTCGTTGGTCGATGCTTTTCGGTGGGAGCGGGTCGGACTGGACGTTTACCAGACAAGGATCAGCAACAGCGTTCAGCTAACAAACGTCAAGCCTCGAGAGCAGCTTGAGAAGCATTTCGGATTCCTTCAGGAGGGAATCCTCTATTATTGTGAAATTGTTCGTGTCTCATGTTGACTGTGTCGATGCTGGCCTTGCGGACTTGTTTGCGGAGTTTGCCGCGGTGTGAGGCTGAATCAGGATCGGGCCGTGGACCAGGCCAGGGAGTCTGTACGACATTACAAATCCTCCTCTGAGGGGCGGGGGGTTGAAATATATAGTGACGATACGATGATTCGTAGAGGGATGTATGTCTCTGTTCAGCTTCCCATGTTCTGTATCACTTGAATCCTTCCTCCTTTGCTCATTCGAACAGAAAGCAACGGCCTCGAGTCAGCAAGTGTCCCTCCTCAACGGCACCGCTACCATGTCAAGCCATCTAGAAAGCGATGCTCCAGCCGAAGCCACAACGCTGGGCTTCCTACGGCGCCAACTCACCCATCCAAAGCCCCTCCCCACGGACCTGTCCCTCGCCGGCAAAGTCGCCATCGTCACCGGCAGCAACGTCGGCCTCGGGCTCTCAGCATGCCGACAGCTGCTCCAGCTCGGACTGTCCCACCTGATCATGGCGGTCCGGTCCCAAGCAAAGGGCGACGCGGCGGCGGCTCAGTTACGGAAGCAGTTTACGTCTGCTACCGTGTCCGTCTGGCTCGTCGACATGGAGTCGTATGACTCCGTGCGTGCTTTTGCTGCTCGGTGCGAGAGCTTGGAGCGCATCGATTTCGTCATTCTGAATGCCGGGCTGACCATGTCGCCGTATACCGTCGCGAGGGAAACGGGGAATGAGGTGACGCTGCAGGTGAATTACTTGTCGACGGCCCTTTTGACTATCCTTCTCCTGCCGATTCTCAAGGCGAAGAAGCCCGCTGGCTCCTCGCAGCCGCCTGTTCTCAGCATCGTCGGCTCGGACGCAATGTACCACGCCCAGCTAGACCTCCGGAGCCCAATACTGCCGCAGTTCCAGCGGAAGGACAAGTTTGCGCAGTTTGCGTGGTACGCAAAGACGAAGCTGCTGGTGGCGCTGTTCGTCTCCAAGCTGGCCGAGTTCGTCAGCCCGCGCGACGTCATTGTCAACGTGTCGAACCCGGGCATGACTGTTGGCACCGAGTTCTTCCGGGGGTATCCTGTCTGGGCGAGGAGGCTCTTTGGAGTGATTCAGTGGATGCTGGCTAGGTCGCTGGATGTGGGCGCCTCGACGTATTTGGATGCTGTTTTGGTTCAGGGGGAGAAGAGCCATGGCTCGTTTACGAGTGACTGGGCTATTAAGCCGTAAGTAAATCCCCTTTTATTACCCTTGCGGGCTTAGCAGATTACTGAGAGAGATGCAGATATCCTAAGATCTGGTACACCAAGGAAGGAAAAGAACTGACGGAAAGGTTATGGGAGGAGACTATGGAGGAGTTCAATTTCGTAGGCGCCTCCAAGATATTGGCTGATTTGAAGGAGAGCTCGTCAGGCGACATGCAATAATATCATCAGCAGGAAGCATCAATTGCGTTGGATATGTAGGAGTAACACGACATTTGCTTCAAATACCTATCATTATTCTATTGATACAGAAGTATTTCAAAGTTTCACATACGAGTTTATACTCATGGGCTCATCCTTTCCCCTTAAAGGTCTCCATAGTCTCGGGTCTTCCCACTTTGGCAATTCAACAGATTCCGCTCTCTCAGAGTTTGCAAAAGCAAATAATCCCGCGAGATGGTAACACACGACCTCTGTAGGCCGTGCCCATGCTCAGTACTTGTTAGGTGGGACATGGAAGCCGAGTGTTGGGCGTGTGCACGTACGACTCTTTTTCAGACATATGTCACTCCCCCCCTGCTATCTCCCCTCTTAAGATCCCAACTATTTAACACTCTTCCCATTACGCCGGATCCATTATATCAAAGTTCATTGCTCTATCAACAGTGACTTGGCCTTCTTATATTAACGTTCAAATATCTCTGAGCCCTACATCTACTCATCCTTGTCCGAGGAATATGCCTTCCTACGTGATCACCGGCGCCTCCAGAGGCCTCGGCGTGCGTAAAACACCCAATCTCTCACTCGTCAAGCAAGACCCCCTCATTGACCGTGCTTCTAAAAAGTTCGAGTTCCTCCGCCAACTGTCTAATGACTCCAACAACATCGTCATCGGCCTCGTCCGCAACAAACCCGCCACCGACGAGGCCGTAGCCCAGACTCTCACAGGCCGCTCCAACATACACATCCTGCAAGTCGACATTACCGACTACGATGCCATCAAGGTGAATAGCAGTCCAACCCATGAAACTCTCGAACCTGACACAACAAACCTCACAGCACGCCATAGCAGAAACGGCCAAAATCACCGGCGGCACGCTCGACTACCTCATCGCCAACGCAGCATACATCTCCGAATTCGACGCCTACGACCCCATCGGCGTCCTGTAAACACAAACCCTCCCTCCCCCTCCTTCACCCTCACCAAAGAAAAAAAAGCTAACATCTCCCCCCAAAGAGGCGAGACCCCCCAAGCCCTCGAACAAGACCTCCTCAAGTCTTTCAAAGTAAACGTCATCGCCAACGTCCACCTCTTCAACCTCTACATGCCCCTCGTCCTCGCCGGCTCCGCCAAGAAAGTCGTCGCCCTGTCCACCGGCATGGCGGATCTCGATTCGATGAACAAGCACGAGCTGCACGTTGCGCCTGGTTATGCCATCAGCAAGGCGGCGATGAATGTTGCCGTTGGCAAGTTTCATGCGCAGTATAAGAAGGAGGGGGTTTTGTTTATGAGTATCAGTCCGGGCGTGGTTGATACTGGGCATTATAAGAATGGTATGATGACTGCTTCTGATGCTCGCTTGTGTGATGGTCATGCTTTGACTGCCCTGCTGACGATTGGTGCTTTGCTTTGTTTTAGCGACGCCGGAGCAGATGGAGAAAGTTGGAGGAATGTTTCAAAAATTTGTCCTGAATAATCCCGACTTCAAGGGCCCGGCAAAGGCAGAGGATGCTGTCAGGGATGTCATTGCGGTGTGGGAGAAGGCGAGCATCGAGGACGGCAGCGGTGGTGCATACGTGTCCCATCACGGAAACAAAAAGTGGCTGTAAACGGCATTATCACGACCAGTCCACTAGGTCTATAGCAAGACGTAAACGGGCGGATTTGGTTGTGAGGAATAAACGTCCAGGGATGCATGCCATCTCATCTTTCGCTTTTCCTCCTGTCCCACTATGGCAACATGCACTCACAATCGATGATCAGTATGCTCTGTATGTCATTGTATATTTTCTTCTTTTTTTTTCGTCTTTTCTTTGTTCTTCTTTTATCCACATTCAAGCCCTCAAATATTCATCTGCCAGGCCTGGTTCACAGTACCTTCTAGGCATTCTTTCCAGAGTCCTCTTTCAGAGCAACAATACGGTTCAGCACAATCTTATCGTCGGTGCTATCCGAGTCAAGGGCCTGTCAGGGGAAGAGAAATGGTTAGCATGAAGGACACACCACGACGTAGTGGGTATGACTCACAAAGTAGGCAACACGCATGGCCTGGAATCGAACAGTCTCAGGACCAACCTCGCCCGTCTTCTCGCCCTCGGCTGCGGGCCACGGCGCGCGTCGCTTCACCTCGTGGAAACCGGTCTCGATCAACGCATTTGGCCAGATGGTCTCGCTGTTGGGGTTCACATCGCTCAAGAGCCCGCCAGGAGCAGAGCCGGGACTGTCCGATTTGAACAGCGCCTCGTGGATGCGGACTTCGGCTGGGAGCGAGTCCTCGGGCACCCACTGGATATACGTCTTGGGCTTCTTGCCTTCCTTGTCGTAGACGGCCCGAATCTCCTTGATGGCACCTGTTGTCTCGTCCTTGGTGAAGGACACAGCCTTGATGGGGTGAGGGACGTTCAAGAGGCCGACGGTCTTGCCCGGAGCCAGACGGAAGTAGTCCTTGCTGTCCACCTCGCGGAAGTCTGAGCGGTCAATGTACACGGTCTTGGTCAGGCGGACGGTGTGGGATCCCAGCTTGGGGTCCTTGGGAGAGAAGGGAATGTCGAGGTCCTGCTCTTCGCCGTCTTCAATCACCACCGGGACGGGGTCCAGGACCAGCATGAGGCGGGGAACGGTCCGCTCGAGGTAGACTCGGATGGACTGCTCGAAACGCTTGATGCTGACCTGGGTGATGGAGGTGGTGACGCCAAGCTCGTAGATGAAGGACAGCAGCGCACCAGGGGGGATGCCTCGTCGTCTGATTCCCTTGATGGTGTACAGGCGTGGGTCATCCCATCCGCGAACAACCTTGTTCTCGATTAATGTTCTCAGACCTCTCTTGCTCATAATGGTACCGCTGAGGTTCAGGCGGCCGTACTCGCGCTGCATGGGCTGGAAGTCCACCAGAAGCCTGCGTCCAGGTTAGCTGAGGATTGCCGTTGAGCGGATTCCTTCCGGCAGCTTGACTCACTTGTTCAGCCACTCATAGCTCTCCCGGGACATGATGAATTCGGTGGTGCACAAGCTGTGCGTGATGCCCTCAAAGCTATCGCAGAGGCAGTGCGCAAAGTCGTACGTGGGATATATCCGCCACTTGGTACCCGTTCGGTAGTGCGGCTCCTGGTCTTTGGGAATTCGGTAGGCGGCGATATCCCACATCTGGGGGTTGGGGTTGTTGACGATGTCCTGCTTCATGCGAAGCCAGGCGCTTCTCGGCTCGTACTCTCCATCTCGCATGCCACGGAACTTCCTGAGGTTGGTCTCGACATCCTGGTTCGCGTGCTCGCATCGGTATCTGGGACTCAAGCCGTCCTCGCCACCGCGCTGCTTCTTCGTCTCGACGTCGTCGCAGTGGCACACGTAGGCCTTTTCCATCTTGATGAGCTTCTCGGCGAGATCGTACATTCGCTGGTAGTTGTCGGACGCGTAGGTGATTTCGCTGGGGGTGAAGCCTAGCCACCGGATCGTCTCTTCGATGGCGACGAAGTACTCGCCCTTTTCGGCGTCGGGGTTCGTGTCGTCGAATCTGGATCGAGCGTGTCAGCAGGAGCGCGGTGTTGGTCGGGAGCTGATGGGCGTTGGTACCTGAGAATCTGTGACCACTTAGCAATCCGCGATGCAAATAGAGTCCATCGTTCAAGGGAGGACCACTTACCGTTCGGCCACCGTGATACCGGGCGAAGCCAAAGTTGACAGCGATCGCCTTGGCATGGCCAAGCTACCACACTGTTAGTAATTGACTGGGTAGTCGACGCAGGCAAAGCAGTCAAAGTACATGAAGATAGCCGTTGGGCTCAGGCGGGAAGCGCGTCACCACCTCCTTGGACGGCCGCAGCTTGTAGACCTCGTTGAGGAAGCCCTGCTTGAACATGGCGTCTGGGTCGATGATGCGCTCCTCGGGCTTCGCAGGCTTGGCCGCGGGCTGGGCGCCGCTGCTCTTGTCCTGCTGGGCATTGCTGCGGTTGGCGGCGGCGGCGGCCTTGCGCGCGCGCTTCTGGATGCGCTTCTTGAGCTCGTTCTTGGTCACCATGTCGCCCGTCTCCTCGTCCAGCACGAGCTTGGCCACACTGTCGGCGACCTTGTCGACCGCGTCAGCCATGGCGGGCGGTGTTGTAATCGTAGCCGGTGTGTGTGTGTGCTTCTTCTTGGTGTATAGCTCGAGCTACTCGGCTTCGGTTCGTTGTCTTTGTCGTGGGAGCGATGCTTCGTTCCGCTGCTGCTGATATAGATTTTGGTCTGCCAAAGTTGGGTGAGTCAAGCGATGAAAGAAGAGCGAAGCTGCCCCGCCGCGGGGCACGTGCCCCCCTCGTTGACCGCACGATAAGCAAGATAAGGCACCTCAAGGGAGAGCCGAGATAACTTCACTCTTTGATCTGATCTTTTGCATTTCCCTATCCCCATCTTAATCAATGTGTTTTCCAGGAGAATTTTTCTATTGCGTTTCTCCTTGTTCTGCTTGTCAAGTTGACCGTGCCCCTAAATGATGGACATGCCCTCAGCTGTCTTATGCTGCTTGGTTGGGATGCACGTCTCTGGAGTTATTGCTGCTATGGGCCAATTGGCCCTCGACATTCCGTCTCCACCATCAATGAATGTCGCCAGATTGCCTCGCCGCGGTCTTGGGGAAGCAAAATCTGACTCATAACCTCCCTGAGCAGTGCCTGCATCTCTTTTGGCGGCGGGACAACATCTTGATATGGAATGACTCACACAAGCACGAGACTGTTCAAGCGTGAGGCTGAGCCAACCTCGCGATGAAACAAACAAAGCGAAATTGAGCAACTGGCTATGAACTTCGGCTAAGAGCACTCTTGCAGAATATAGCTCTACGCTGACAAGAAACATGCTTCACCAACCAACGTTTGCCAAAGCGCAAAGTGCCCTTCAGTAAGTGACAATCGGGTTATACCACCTGAACTTGTTGCGAGGGTCATACTTGGCCTTGAGAGCCCTCAGCCTGCCGAGTTGTCCATCATACCCATAGATGGACTCAAGGGGCTCGTTTCCAACAGCATAGTTGACGTAGGTCGCGCGCCGGCGACCGGGCTGGCTTGCATACCAGATGTCCACCGTTTTGTCTGCCCAAGCTCGAGCAAAGGTTTCCAGTTGTGGTGGAGTGGCGACTGCAAAGAAACTGTGGAAATGATATCAGTGTATTGATCAGGATAGAAGGGTGGCTACCTGATGCCCCAGACAGCACTTACACGAGCAGGTACTCGTCTCGATGAGGATACGACGAGGAACTGGGATCGATTGCCTGTGTCGCCTTTGACGAATACCCTTCAAAGAAGACTCGGGCTCCCGGCGCAAGGCCCGGATTCTGTGCGATTCTTTTGTTGAAGAGATTATAGATCTCGCGCTGAGAGCTGACATTGTACGTCTGGAGCCATGTGGTGCTTCCGACATATGGCTGCGAGCTGCAAGAGGCGCTGTTGATATCCGTCTGCTGGGCCACGAGCAGATCGGGGTAGGACACATCGTCCTTGGTGCTTGATATCGCGGGAATGGCGTTGAAGGGAGCCAACAGCTTTTCGGCCTCTGCAGCGGGACCATCGTAGGCAAAGGACCAGATGATGACGGCCTGTGTCATGTAAGCATGGGTTGCCTAGATGGATCAATCTCATCTTTCTACCCACCTCGGTCTTGCTGATGCTGGGCTCAATGGAGAACTGCCCAAAGTTGACGCCCATGAGTGCCGGAATCTGGCCCTTGCCCTGGAACTTATTCAGTGCTTCAAAAAGCCTTTCCAGCTTATCTTGCGACCAGACATAGTTGTGGTAGTGCCAAGTGCCGGCTTTCCTGGGATAAATCTTGATGTACGCGCTTGTCACGATCCCAAAATTGTGACCTGCACCCTTCATGGCCCAGAAAAGATCGCTGTTAGACTTGGCACTGACGGTAGTGGCCGTTCCATCCGCAAGAACAACGTTTAGACTGATAAAGTTGTCTGAGATGAGGCCGTGCTGGCCCTGGTATCGACCGAGACCGCCTCCGAGAGCCGGTCCAAGGAGACCGACACAGCCATTGCTTCCGGTAGCTAGAAACCGCAGACAACCATTATTCAGCTTGTGAGACATCCACTGAATATCCAACATGAAAACCACTTACGAGCAATATATCCATCGTTCCACAGCTTGTCAATGATCAAGTCAGCGTACACGCCACCCTGGAACAGTGCAGACTTCTTGTCGGGCTGAGTAGTGATATCAGTGAGCTTTGACAGGTTGATCTCAATGCCTTGGAACTTGGAGATTGTGCTAGAAGACCCGTGGCCTCTAGCATATGCGAGAAAGTCGATGCTGTTCTGGTAGCAATATTTGACCTACAAAGGAATAGTCAGATATCTGCTCACACTGAGGAGCCAAAGGCTCAACACACAATCTTGGCAACATCCGACTCTTTAGCAACTTCAATAACGACTTGAATATCCTTGGGCATAGATCGAGTGCTCCATCTCTCTGTAGCCTCCGCAAAAGCAGGGTTTGAAGGGCCAAATATTAGGGTCCCTTTGGAGAGTGTTTTGCCGAGGTCATTCTGTACTTGCTTCGCGGAGACGGCTCGGGAGACATCGACTGCCCGAAAATAATGAGGGACGATTGGACTGCTCGAGACAAGATGTGGGAGGAGTCCCAGCCCAGAGGCTAACAGGCTACAGAATCTCAAATGCATGACTGTTACCAAAGGTTGATTTATTGACTGTTGAGTTGTTGGATGAGACGATGAATGGAGCGAGCAGACAATCAGTCAAATAGCATCGGCTATTGGAGCACATGGGCAACTATTTTATCAAGCAACGATGCCTTCATTCTTTGGGAGACCATACTTTGGGGCCATCATGACTCTCGACCCGTATCCTTTGAATCCATTATCGCTCCTCGATGTTTCAGGCACATCAAGCACTGAGCACCAGGATGAGATCCATTGGGGCTGAAGCATCTTTTTTTAAGAAGGCTAATGATTCAGGCTGCCTGGACGCTTTCGGGGCTGAATACGAGTGAGGGACGCTATATCAAGACTGCATATAGATGACATGTGGCTGTACAACATCCGTATGGGCATGCATAGGAGTGCTGCTCATCGGGAATACGGCACGAAGAAATCAAGTTGGGATCTCACTTGAAAGTGTCAGCTGCCACTCGTAGGACGCACATTGTGAAGCAGTGGTCAAATCCAATTCTTCTTGATCGGGAGAGCTGTGGCGGACTGAGGCCTAGAACGGGGCGGCATGGCTTCAGCTTCACTACTAGTTACCTTCCGATTGACTCAGTTGGGAAACTACCTGATCCTTATCTTCTTCTTCCAAGAGTTCTGGATTATTGTGTGAGATGTACGACAATCCTCCAGGAGTCCTTAAGGATTTGTGCAAGCAATGAGGTGGCTGGCAATATCAAGTCAGCCCTTGGATAATCCCGGCCCTGATTTGTACGCCCCCAAGCTGGTGACTGTTTATTACACGGCCCGATATTATGGTGCTTTGATGATCTGACCCGGAAGTTTCTCCAACGACATCGTAATCTACTAAAGATTAGAAGGTGTAATTTGAAAGGAAAAAAAGATAGAGAACCTTGTCTCTCTTACCTGCGTCCATATTGAGCCATGTTTAAGAAGCTTCTCCATCCTCAGTATCGTATAAAGAATCACTAATCTCTCACTACTGCACCCATCCTCAACTTTTGCCCCTTTTCAAAGATCGTGCCAATCCCACACTGATTCTCGCACGCACCATCTCCCGAAGAAACGATGGTGCGTGCTTGGCAGCTGTGGCTTTCGCCCCGTCCGCAGCGCTCGATAATTGCTTCCAGCTCGCACATCTACTCCAACAATGACGCCGCTCTCTTCGAGTTCCTAAAGGAGGAGGATGGCCGATGGGTGGTGAGAGAAACCCATTACATTGACAATCCCCTGGTCAAGAAGGGGCTCTCCGGTCCACCACTGTAAGACACCCTGGCCCGTTCGCCCTTTCTGCCTTACATGTTAATCGCAAATAGACACATACACTGGAAGCAGTCTGAGTATTTCCAAGTCGAAAAGGGTGTCATTGGAATCCATAGGGATGGGAAGGAGATCAGGGCCACAAAGGATGACGGTGTAATTGAGGTGCCAGCTGGTACCAGGTGAGCGTTCCTCTTCCTCCTCCTTTATTCCTCCAAGCCTTCTGCTGCCTTCAGCTCTCTCATCCCCTGATAATCAGTTCGCCTTGTGTCTGACAATGATTCTTAGACATAGGTTTTGGTCCCATCCTTCCAACCAGGAGGATCTAGTCTTCAAGGTTTGGGCTGAACCCCAAGGCTTAGACAACAGCTTTGATGAGAGATTCATACGCAACCTCATCGGATATCAGAGAGACTGTTTTTCTGCGAGCTTGGCGCCATCAGTGTTCCAGCTCCTGCTGATATGCTATGACTGCGCGACCCTCGCCACACCGCCTTTCTGGATACCTCTATGGCTTCTTGGATCAGTCCAGTATATCCTGGCTTATTGGGTTGGGGGCTACCTGCTAGGGTATGTGTGCCAGTCTACGGTCTATTGCTTTACTTGTCATACACTAACACGGAATGTGTGGTAGGTACAAGCCGTCATATCCCGAATATTACAAGGAACAGAGGGATGAGGCGGCAATGCGTAAGAGATTTTGACGAGGATGAAAAATATGGTAGTATGAAGCTACGATGTATGAAATCGAACAAATGAATAGCCCCCATTGACACTTAACGCCCGTTCGTAAGAATGACCCTCTGAGTTAGGATTCCAGTCCTTCGTTCAGTTCGAAACCTCTTGTATAGCCTCTTCCAGGTGAGCAAACGACAACTCGGCCACTGTCTCATCCCATAGCTGCTTGCTTATCTCCTGTGCTTCGGGCTTGTAAATGATCGGAGCCATTCTTATTCTGTCAGTCAACAATGTCCATCTATTAGACTTTGGAAGGCAATACTTACGGCCGTATCTCTCCGTCTTCGGTATACTGCCCGTGAGCGTCTTCTCCAAAACTGACAGCAGCATGCACAATAGAGAGAGCTCCGACGGAACTCGGCTTTCCAACTATCCGCCTGAAGCCGTTGATGAGGGCTCCCGTAAGGGTGCCATCTCCATCTCTCGTGAGGGCTGTTCCGTAGCAGAAGCCCGGGTTGACGGCATCGATTGTAACAACAGACGCTGGCACTCTCTTGGCCAGTTCCGTCAGGTAGAATTGACCAAGAAGCTTGCTGACTCCATATCGCTCCTGCATGTCCCACTTCTCGGCCTTTTCCTTGAAGATGGGCAGAATGGGCCGCGCGTTTCGCTCTTTGAAGTTGACCCAGGCTGCCGTATCGGACGAGACGAGGACCAAGCGGCCTGGAGGAGCCCCTGGGCTCGGCTTCAGAGCACCTAAGAGGAGGGTCATGAGAAGCATGCTCGAGAGGTAGTTGACCTGGACGCATTGCTCGTAGCCAGTGGCTGGGTTGAACGTCTCTTTGGCCTGGAACAATCCGGCGTTCAAGATGGCAATGTCCAGGCGGTGCAGCGCTTTTGCTCTACCCGCAAACTGCGTGATAGATTCGTATGACGAGAGGTCCAGATTCCAGACCTCAATCTCCTCTGGCGCAGCGCCTGTGTCGGCGAGCAGCTCTTTTCGAGCAGCTTCGCCCTTTGACTCGGAGCGCACAGCAAGAATGAGCTTGGAGAGCCCTAGACGTACGAGCTGGCGAGCCGTCTCCAACCCGAGGCCGCTGTTGGAGCCGGTGACGATAGCGACTTTGCCAGAGAGATTGACATCTGGGGCTAGTGGCGGCGTTTTTGCGAGCAGCTGGCGATACAGCCACTGCGATCTGCTCGCCTCTTTCTCAGGCGTGATGGAAAATTGAGGAGGCGCCATCGCTGCGACTCGAGAGGATGCTGTTTTCGGGGCGCAAGAATCGGGAAGTGCTGGGCAGAGATGGTGGGAAGTATTGCTTGCTTGAGCTACCTTACCCAGCTAAACACCTGGATATGGTGGAGGGGAGCTGAGGAGAGGTGCTTGCGGCCAACAGCATTGAACCTCTGCCCGAGCCTCCAGGAGCGGACGGACGAGCGGGGGAATTGCTTGTCCGACCAAGCTCGAGTTGAACAATGCGGTTGCACAGGTAACACCAGTGATGTAATGTGAATATTACCAACCAAGAGGATCATCTACTCAATGAGAAGCTCCGATGGATGAAGTGGCGTTGATTGGTGGTGTATAGCCGGATATAGAGCTACGGTAGCACACGAGACGAGGAAGCCGGCACCAACGCTGGTCAAGCCTTGTATTCAAGAGACACTCCAATCGATGGCATTTTGCAAGCAATCTTTTATGAGAATAATTTGAGTCTTAATAGTCAATCAAGCCGTGACGGACCAAGTCTTACCATGGCGTATGTCGACCGATCATCTTATACCGGCTATATCGCCTGTATAGAGCGCACGAATATTGATCGATACTGGACTACGTCTCCGAGCGTGGTCACTGCGGATATACCTTCGTAAATCCTGCTGTGCGAGATTACTCACACACAGCCTGTCGAGTCAATGCATGCCAGCATACGCTATGCATTATGAGATGCGGACTTCGGTCTTTACTACGCCTACGCCGTATGAGATCTCTCCGGCCGGTGCCAACACGCCCCCACCACCTGTTCGGATCCCGAAGCCTAACAAAGTCTCAATCGAGCCCCTTGCCGATCAGGGCTGTATCAGAGATGCTGCTTATCAGGCTATCGGATTCCTTTTACTAGGTCGAGCTGAGGTTGTGTAGAACGAGATGAAGATACTACTTTGTCGTATAAGGCACGAGGGTCACATGCCTCCTCCATGCAATATCGAGCTTCACATGTTGATATGCGGATGCAGGATCTAGCCGGAGCCTACAAGGCACATTCGAACAATCCGCCTCATTCAGGAAAGTGAGCTGAAAACGACTGCTGCAGCAAGAGTTTCAAGTCCTCTGGCCCTCAGAGTATCTAGATGGTTTGGGCGGTTCCTACAATTGCTATTCTAGGAGAGGGAATTGCTCACGCAAAGCTGCGTGGGAGTTCGTGTCAGCCACGATGGTTTCAGCCAGTTTCTTCGTATACAGCTTGAATAAATAGTGGTTACGAATAGCCCAGGCGATGAGAATGGACAGGATGCAGAACAAAATCACTCTTTGTTATTCTACACGTCTTTCGTTCCTCTACTTCTGCTCATATCGCAATGCCAAGGTCGTGGATTTTGTCAGTCATTGCTTTCATCGGCGTCCTGGGGAATGCTGCTGCCCTCCCTCAGGACTATGGTAATTTGCCTACAGTCGATTTGAAGCCTCTGCTGATTGACCCTATTCGCAAATGGTCATCCAATACAACCGTTTCGTTCCCCAATTCGCCTGCTTTCGAGGCTTCTACGGAGCGCTGGACAATCGCCGACCCGCCCACCTATAATGCTGCCATACGGCCCGGGACAGAAGAAGATATTAGCAAAGTCGTGAGTGGTGCAAGCCAATCAGTGACAATTTCCTCAGCCTCAGCAATGCGCAACCGCCTGACATTTTCTAGATCAATCTTGCCAAGTCCAGAAAGTTCCCATTCTTGACCCGTGGAGCCGGCCACGGCTATTCTGCCAGTTTGGGGAAATTCCAGCATGGCTTATCTCTGGATCTGAGTCAATGGAAGTCTCTCAAAATCGACAAGAAGGCCCAGACGCTCACCGTGGGACCTGGTGTTACCTTTGCTGATATCTTCGACCCCCTGTTCAACGCCGGATTCTACATCCGTACGCACCACCTCTCCTCTGATGCAGCATCTGTATTCTCGCGATTGACAAACGGATAGAAACTGGCAGCTGCTCATGCCCCTCTATGATTGGTGTCACCATCGGCGGTGGCATTGGAAGATTAATGGTATGACCCTTTTCCTGTTACGCTGTACAACTGCAACCAGGCTACGCTCTCGTATTTATGCATCCTGCGAACCACTACAGGGAAAATACGGCCTCTTGATGGACGCACTCCAGTCTGTCCGCATGGTTGGAGCTGACGGCAAGGTGAGAATCGTTTCGGCAACTTCTCACCCTGATCTGTGGTGGGGAGTCCTCGGTGCCGGCGCCAACTTCGGCGTCGTTACGTCTGCTACGTACAAGGTCCATCCACTGGTCAACAATGGAGACGTTTTCCTTGCCGACTTCTTTCTTCCTGCGTCGAGGAGTCGGGAGTACTTTGATATGGTAGAGACCCATTACAGCAATGCCTCTGCCCATGTAGCTCAGATAGTGATTGGCAGCTGGAACAGAACCACCAACTCGGTAAGTCCCCTCATATGCCCGTCGCCGACGATGAGTTTTACGAGATGTTGACTGGGTACCCAGGTTCAAGTTGGAGGCAATTGGGTCTATTACGGACCCGAGGAAGAGGCTCGTAAAGAGCTGGCCCCGGTATTCAATCTCAATGCGACTTCAGTCACCAGAGTGGTCAAATGGAACCAAATCATCAACCGGTCCGGCGGCGGGTTTGACAAGTTTGTTTGCCAGCCCAATCAGCCGCGCTCTCTCTATAGTCTGAACCAGAAGATTTACTCCGCCGATGGCTACCAGCGGGGCTTCGAGAAGATTGAGAAGTACTTCCATGACTATCCCGGTGGACGGGACACGACTCTGGTCTATGAGATTTTCCCCAATCAGGCGGTCGCTGCTGTGCCTGATGACTCTACCGCCTTTCCGTGGAGAGACTTTAAGGGCTTCATGTAAGTGACTCGTAGGCATCTCTCCCCCTGTTACTCTGTGTTTGTATTCGGCTAGGTTGAAGCTGATGATTATAGTCAAACGAACTTTGCTTGGGCGGCTGGAGATGAAGTCACAGCAAAAGCCTCCAACAAGCTTGGAGAGGAGTTGCGGAACGACTTTGCTGCCACGTCAGGGTATTCTGAGCAGACTATTTTTGTGAACTATGCCCGCGGGGACGAGACCATCGAGAATGTCTATGGCAGGCGAAAGTTGCCTCGCCTGGCAAGGCTGAAGAAGAAGTATGACCCGTCGAATCTCTTTGCGTACAACCATCCTCTTCCAACGCAATATCCTTGAGATATCTGGGGACAGTCGAGGTATCTGCAGAAGGCCTGGGGGACGAGATTGGCGTTGCCAGGAGTTTGGAGGCTTCTCAGAGGATGGATTTAGGGCTGCAGTCTTGATCAATATAGATGTGGTACATGTGCACGAGAATATCCGTCGTTACGTACAATTGCCGGAATGGTTCTGTACACTTCTTTCTACAAATGTTACAGTATGCAGGTCTTATTAGTCATAGCAAGTAGATAGCATTACATACCTGGTCTACAGGGGTCGCTGAATGCGTCAAGACTGGGCAAACTCATATAACAGCTACCTCTTGTTGAGTGATCTCGGGTGTACTATCTAGCTTTTCAACAAAGATAACCTCCATTACCATATATAAGGGCCTATCGTTGCCCTACAGGAACTGAATTAAGAAAGGGACTCTAGTACGTCCTCATTGTCATCATCCATGGGCTCATAGTCTTTCCACTTGAGACCTTCCGGAACAGTCTTCCACTGCATCTCCTCGTCAAGCAACTCTGCAACTTTTCCCCACTCTTCTCTGACTGCTGCAGCCCTGCTTTCGCTTCTGGGAGCAATATTGGCTGCGAATGGCATAGGCGATATGAATAGGCCATCTTTGATGTTGTCCACATCTGGGATGATCTCTTCCCCCGTTTGCTTATCCACCGGTCGCTTCAGGTCAAACGCCCAGAGCGTACGAGCAATGGCCAAGAAGAGCGACCGGTCGGCAATGTGCATTCCCTGACACAGCCGTCGTCCGGCGCCAAACACAAAGTGATCGCGTTTGGAGGGATCAGGGTTGACCGCTGCTTGCGCAGAGTTCTGGTTGTCGCCCGCCCAGCGAGCGGGATTGTATCTTCGAGGATCAGGGTGTCGCTCAGGGTCATTATGAATGGCCCTATCGCTTCGTCAGTAGAGGCTTAACCGAAGATTTGATCAGGGGCCTGGCTTACCAAACATTCAGTATAATCCCAGCATCTTTGGGGATGTGATAGCCCATATACGAATCGTCTTGGGTCACAGCATGGGGCACTCCCAGAGCAGTGGCAGGCATCCAACGCAAGCTTTCCTTCATACACGCGCGGATATATGGCAAGTCTGGGAAATCGTTCAGATCAGGCATGCGATCTCTGCATACCCGATCAATCTCCGCTTGAGCTTCTTTCGCAACCTCGGGAAAGACCAGCATCGCCTGGAAGAACCCAACCAGGATGATGGATGTCGTTTCGGAGCCGGCTTGCAAGAGAGAGCCGCTTAGATAACAGCCAAGCTCATCTGAGAATCCGTACTCCTTTTGTGCGCGAAGAAGGTCAATAGCACAACACGGCTGCCTATTTCATTAGCTTGGTGAACATCTTCACCTCCAGACCTGGGGTATCTTGCCTTTGCTGTACCGCTCTTCAATTGTGTACGAGCGTTTTGAAAGTGCTTCATAAACAATTTTATCTCTCTTTTGTGATATTCTCTCCCCATTTGCCTGATGGGGAGGAGGAAGTCGGGCAAAAGTCTTGCGATGGGGTATAAGTCGAGGATGGCGGCAGACTGTAGCAACGATTTTTGTCAGTCGAGCAATTCCGAGGCTTCAAATCAACTCACCTGACTTCCAGTAAGCTTCGAAAGCTCTTCAAAGTTCTACAGCAGATCGTAAGTGAATGTCATTATCTGAGTCAAGTGCATCTTCCCACGAACTTTGAACATCTCCAGTAGATTCTTATCGTCACTCTCCGGAGTCCGATATCCAAAAGCCATCTGTGTGGTCAAAGACGTTGTATATCGACGGATATGATTTAGGAAGCTGCCTGGGCTCTCAAGTAAGCCCATCAGCATGGCTTTCACTTCGAGATCTTGGTACGGCACATAGGTCCGAGAGACCTTTACGCTGAGGACGCCGTGCGCAAGCTTTCGAACCATTTTCCACACAGAATTGTTTCCCTAACTGCATTTTAGCCACCCAGGCAACCGGCAACCGATTATTTTACCTCGATCATCAACTCAAAGGTATCGGAGAAGGGCCCATACCATGAATAATGGACGATAACCGCCACTCATAATTTCCTGTCCCATATAGAGCTCTGGTCGCCCTGAGTAGATAGAACTGCGTTTGTCCAAGAGATCTTTGACGGCCACATCTGATGACAATACGATGGCTACTTTGGTTCCCAGCATAAGTGAGTATACCGGTCCATATTCCTTTGCCCATTTCTGAAACTGTAGATGGGCATTTTTGGTGGGCATTTGGTGAAGATTGCCGATCAAAGGCAGAGTTGGCGGTCCAGGAGGATAGTTACTGGGCCGTCGCCCGATTCTGCTGATTTGCCACAGCAGAATGGTTATGGCACTCAAGCCCAAGGCAATGCAGGCCTTGAACATAGTTTTCGTCTCCATCGGACCCTTCACACCGAGTACGAACCTTCACTGGGGGTTGGCCGTTAACTATGGGTGGAGTGTTGAAGTTGAGCACAAGAATAGCACATGGAGAGGGAAACCAAGCACACATAGCAATTCTTCTACCATGAGAGAGCCCAATGCGGTAGCAGCAACGCTCCGGCCGTCTATCTGCAGATGTGAGCGTCGTCCTCAAGTCAGCTAGCATTGGCAACCTCTCCCTCCTTGGCTTGAGCAGCTGAAGGCATGTGTAACGCTCCAACGTGGGCCGGCAGTACAGCTAACGGAAAGCAATGATTATCTTGGAGATCCAAGCGTTCTGCATGAATCACGGTGGAAATACTCCGGATTACTGTATGACAGATGCCAGCGTGCGGTGTTACATTATGCATAAGCTCATCCTTTGCGTCCTTGAGAAATAATCACATGTATCGGTAACAAAATACTGCCATATGCGGACGATCTCCAACCGCATAAGCTCACTGAAGATTCGGAGCTGGCCATAAATTCGCCGGCCCGTAGGCAAATCTACCCTACTATGGATATCTCCAATGTTGTATGTACGAGGCTGAGCAGGACCGGGCCACAGGTGCGCTTCCTTTTACAAGGACCACCCCATCCGTACATGAAGACTGCGTCTTCATCATCGGGCAGTAGCCAAAGAGAGTAAGAAGACGCGGAGTTGATCCATGCAATGATGCGACAACCTGAAAGCGTGCATTTGGAGATAACCGCTTCAGGGGTTTTCATGTGAACGGAAGGGAACTTCTCATCTGGGCGCATAACCTCAAAGTTCGAACGTACGTCTAAAGCCAACAATTGTTCGGTAAATCAGCGACATATTTTCAGTTTTCATGATAGTCTTCCAGCCCAATCGAGCGTTCGGTGCCCAGTCCAAGCCATGAGTCGCGACAAGAAGTTCGCGTTGGTTACAGGGTAAAGGCTCAATAATCACGCCCGTTGGGATTATATCACTGAAAGTTCTTTACAGGTGCGGAAAAGGCGGCATTGGCGAAGCTCTTGTTCAAGAATACACTCGCCGTGGCATTTTTGCTATTGCGACTGTTCTTCCCAATGAGAACAGCGATCATCTAACGGCGACGGGAATCACCTGGTTTCCTTTGGACGTCACTGATGACGAGTCTGTCGTCAGACTCAAGGAGAAAATATCTTCACTTACTAATGGCTATTTGGACTTTCTGGTGAACAATGCGTGAGTGCGCTTCAAATTACCTGTCTTCTTCACTTCTGACACAGTATAGTGGCATATGTATGAAGGCCCATGATCGGTGAACTGAAGCAACACTACTTGTATGTTGACTGTATGTTGGGATGTCGCAGGCTACACAATGACCGCCATTGACACTGATGTGGAGGCGGTCCGACGAATGTTTGAAGTCAACGTCTTTGGCCCAATGCGGATGGTTCACCACTTCCACGGCATGCTCATTCAGGCCGCTGGGACTATCGTTAACATTGGGTCCATTGGCGGTGTTGTGCCATACATGTACGGAGGTACCTATGAGCATTCTCCCCATGTTTCTCTGGGTGTGCCTATTCTAATGATGTGGAGCGTCATATAACGCATCCAAGGCTGCGCTGCACCACTATTCGAACACTCTACGACTTGAGATGTCACCATTTAAGTAAGGCTCCTCGAAGGGGAACCCGCCAGATGAGTATTCTGCTAATATCAATGAAACGTAGTGTCAAAGTGCTTACCGTAAGATCATCTCGATGGATTGTATGGGTTGGAAGAAACTCTGACTAGAGCCATAGGTCATCTCCGGTGAAGTTGGCACTAACATTCTCAAAAACGACATTCACCGAAAGCTACCTGAAGGTATGTCACCATCCCGACGTCAAGACATGTCTATACATGGTAACAAGAGTGATTAGGGTCATACTACGAGCCTCTGGCGGACGATTTCAGGAATCACGTTCGAAGAACACCTAGTGAGTGATGAGAGTACAGTTTCAGTTATATTTGGTTGGATTTACTGAAACCTTTTGTAGAGACTACAAGTAGATTTGAGTACGCCTCAAATGTTGTGTCTCAGAGTCTGAGGTCGTCCCCAGCTCCGTGGTTCTGGACTGGCAGTGCTACTGGCATCATTCGATTCCTGGACATGTTTGCATGGCGTACAATCTGGGTAAGCTTTTTCTGAGAACCGTCGGGTAAATGGAGATCGGCTAACAAGTGGATGTACTAGGACTTCCTTTTCTATCGCGAGTTCAATCTGAACAAGGTCCGGGAAGCACATCTTGCAAAGAGAAAGAACGCTTAAACGGAAAGCATGACAACTAGCTGCTATGAGACGCAGGGAGATTAGACTAGTCGGAGAGAGATTTTCTAGATAACGCTCTTCATTTCTTCAAGAAACAAACCCAGCCTGTGCGCTACAATTCTATAGAGTCTGAAATAGGAATATGGAGAAAAAGACAGCTTTTTTCACTTCGGAGGGGTTACCACTGGAGATGATGCGGTGATTGTACACTGAGAGAGTGTCTTCACATATTATCATCTGCTACATACAATGAAACATAACCAGTTACTTGAGCGGACTTGATGAAGAGTGGGAACATGATAACCCACATTTTCATTTAAATCTTCAAAATGGCAACAAGTCCCCTTCATCATTTTTTAAGACAAGCTGAACTCTATGCAATATAAAGTTTTAGGTCTATGCGAGTCCACACCTTTATCGACCCTCATAGTATGGCTGAAGCTCATTCAGTTCCTCCTTGAGCTCCTGACCATTGACGACAATAGGCTTGCAGTCGAGCAAAACCCACATCATACGACCCGGGAGAGTGCCTCCACCAGTGATGTTGTGCCATTGATGAGCACTGGCACGCTGGACACTCACGTCGCCCTGCCGCATGATCCGAGACTCACCAGAATCAAGGATCAATTTGAACTCGCCCTCGATAACAATGCCATAGTCGAGCGAGACAGCGCGGTGCATGGGGGAAATGACGTCGGGAGCAAAGTCAATCATACGGCATACAGAGCCGTTGTGAATATGAAGGGGAGGCTGTGGGCAGTTAGCAACCGCGAAAAAGGATAGCATCACGGCAATTCTTACCTCGTTCTCCTTGGCATATTTGAGGTCTACATCCCCGTTCATCTCAACGGGAGTCTCCTTGGTAGAGTAGATGATGTTGGCAAGAGCCTGTTCATTGCCAATAACACGGTGATGCTCGCCGCAGTCGGTCTGGATGAAGATGCCTTTGCCCTCGGCATTGTGACCAGTGATGTGTCGGACGGTGCGACGAAGGCCCGGAGCTGGAAAAGTGCTCACATAGCCGGCACTGGTACGTAAAAGCTCGGATTCTTGTTGGTTTTCTTGCTGGTCGGCCATGACTGCGTTTTGAGGTGCGACGTTCTAGTGCCTTGTTCCAGTAGGTCCGTAGAGAAAGAATGAGTTGTTACAACAGATATTGGTCAATCAAAGTGATGGTCCAGTGAAGTTGTTAAATACCATGCATGTCTTCAAGCACGATTTGTACAGAGATTATGATCTCACCATTAACACGACACTCAAGTCCTGCCTCCATCTAGGTCCAGGAAGAGGAGATGCTATATTCCCTCCTGTATTACCGCCTTGCTGACTTTCAACCCGCTCGGTGTACAGCAAAACAGGATCGGCCCGTTACCTACGCAAGCCTCCATGGTCAGCTCCATTGTTATACAGCACCGTTCAAGGTTTATTTTGACAATCTAGTTTCGTGTGACATGCATATAGCTTAAGAACGAGGCTGAGGCTGAGATGCACCAGGAGCTGATCCCTTGTACCAAAATTCTCAACCAACCGGATCTGCTACAAACCGACCATTGCATGATTCTCCGCCCCCCCTTAAGCATGACAAGTAAGCATAGTCCCTCCGTCGATGATGAAACCGCATCCCGTCACATAGCTGGATCTCGGGCTACAGAGGAAGATCACCGCATCTGCCACCTCCTCCGCCGTAGCGATGCGACCCAAGGGGACCATTCCCTTGACCCAACCGTCTATGTCCACACCACCGTCTCGGGCATCTTGGATCATAGGAGTCTCCACCCACGTTGGGCAAACGCAATTGACTCTGATGCCGTGGGCTGCGTTATCCAGAGCTGAAGGTATCACAACCAGGCGATATCAGTACGTATGTAACAGTTTAAAATGCCCGAATGAGGCAATTGCCGGCAAGGGGACTTTTCATACCGGCGTTCTTCGTCACACCGAGCACTGCATGCTTGGCGGTCGTATATTGCACCAAGTTAGGAGCTGCAGCAAAGGAATTCCCCGAGCCCAGCGTCACAATCGAACCGCGAGTTGCCCCTCGGCCCGGATTCTCAGGATCAACCGGCGTGAGCTCCTGAAATTGCATGGCGATGGAGACGCTGCGAACGAGGAGGAACGTTCCCTCTACGTGAATCCGAAGAAATCGGCTGAACTCGACAAAGTCTGCCTCCGCCATGGGCCGGGCTAATTGAACTCCGATCTGTGCATGAATGAGCTCTCGCTTCATCAAAGCTACGGGATATCTCTTTCTGAGGGAACACGAGAACTTACACCTGCGCAATTAATGCAGTAGTCGATCCTCTTGAAGATCTCGACCATGTAACCTGTTGCATTGACCACGGATACTTCCTGCGAGACGTCGATTTGACAAGACTCAGCACGAAAGTTGGCAGCTGTTGCAACGCCTCTGCATTCAGCGGCGACCCGGCTTGCAGCTTCGACGTTTAGGTCCGCGATCAGGATGCCGACGGCACCGTCCTTTGCCAGTCCGAGGGCGCATGCTCTCCCTATTCCGCTTCCTTATGTGTGTTAGCACATCTAGTGCGGACTCCGGAGAAGCAAATGAGGTCAATATTGCTCTTACCACCCCCCACAATGAAAGCATTTCCGTCAATGTTCATGGCTTGAATCGCAGATGTGCTCGGTCGTGTATCAGTCAGATTCGAGAGCACGACTTGGCCAACGCGATATTAGACTGAAAAGGCAAGTAAAGCGAAGATGCAGGATTGTGGGATATCAGATATCAGATAGATCGAACAAGCCCATATATATAGCTATTCGTCCGTATATAGCCATAATTGGGCACGATGATACAAAAGTAGCCATGAATGCGGTCTTTCACAATGGAGAGAATAGGGTCAGTTACACGCTGAATGTTATTATATAAAGCTTGGGTACATTGCACTGCACACTGTTTGAAACATGCAAACACCCATGCCAGAATGCTCTCTAGAATACACATCGCTTTTTCCACATCAGGTGTCATCCACGTTGAGATCCCAATCAGATTGCTGTGACATGCTGCATTGGCAATTTTGCTCCAACTGCTAATCTATTCCGATGCTGTCATACTATATGCTTCGTAGAGTCTCAAAGTCAGCACGATCAAGCCCGTATGTAGGAGGCTGTGAAGGCTCGCAAAGATCAACTCTTCTAGACAACAAAATACAATGGAAGGATGCTCGAAAGTATGTTCACTTGCATATGCCGATACGAGTAACAATAATCGAAGTCGGAATCTCCGTGGAAGCTCCTCTCGTCATGACCATGTTGAGTTCACCGAAATCCCTGCTGCATATTAGATGAAACCAGGCGAGCATGTGTAGCAGAAAGGGGGATCTGATCTCACCCCCGGACCATCCCACGGTAGGGATCCGCATAACGGATCTCATGGGTATCACGACATCTGTCCGCAAGCCTTGGTTACGGCGAGGCTCCGAAACGCCACAGTGACGGTCTCATTGCCGAGACACATTGTCGTTGGTGTCTCGGGAGTCAGCAAGCTGTGCGCTTTTACCCCAACTTGAGTAACCCCAGAAGCCATATGGTCAGATGGATGCAAGCAGGATGCTCTTGAAGGCCTTATCATGCTGAATTTCCTTGCGAATGGATCTCCGGTATGCATGAATTTGGCTCGACACGGCCTACGCCAAACAGCTTGTCCGACGCCCCTGCTTGCTGAACGCCGTATCTCACCTTAGAGCTGATGCAAAGCCATGGCCAAGGAAGATGGCATCAATTTCCAGATCCGGCAATGAAGTGAGTGATCCGGAGAAACTTGGAATCTAGACTCTAGCCATTCCTAAACAAGTGCTGAAAACTCATCTTCGTATTCACCAGGGAATGTCAGGCACTCCCATTGCGCCTCTCGCCTACACAGATGCTTGACTGGCCCGTCGCTTAGAAGGAAGCTTCGTCAGATTTCATTATCGTTCCTGATTCTGGAACATTCCGAGGCGCGATAGGATCTTGCTATTCTCACCTAGCATCATCAAAGATACGAGGGCTTGCTTTAGCTGGAATCCTGGGGCGTTGTGGGAACGAATAGGGTGGGCTGAGTGCGTTGTTGCAATCAAGGCTTCAGGGCTCTGGACGAGAAAGGGGTGTAGTAGGGCAACTAAACAGAAGATAGTGCAAGATCTAGGAAATGGCATCAAGTGCAAGGTATTAATATGACTTTATCTCTCTTGATCATTGGACATTGAGGCAAACATTCATCACAACGCTTTTGCTCTTGCGAAGAAGCATCTTCATTCCGAGGCATCGGTATCATCGTCTACCCAACATGTTCACTCTTGAGCCCTCTCTAGAAGTTCTCTCCGATTCGGAGTCGGTGCTTCGTGATGCAAAGGATGCCGTTGCCGTCACTGAGACAGCATACCTGAGCGATGGGGCCCAGGAGACCTCTGGACCATCCAGTGACTTTGCCGTTGAAGACAACACAGTATGCATTGTTGGCATGGGTCAGTATTCTGCAGATCATCCTTTGATCCATGTGCTTTGCTGACATCACTTACCTCTCCGCAGCTTGCCATCTCCCTGGTGGAATCACCTCACCATCAGGGCTTTGGGACTATGTCTACAACAAAAAGTCCGCTCAATGCACTGTACCGCTGGATCGGTACAACATTGAGGGTTTTTACCACAAAGATGGCAGCAGGGCTGGTGTCATGAACGTAGATGGCGGCTACTTCATTCAAGAAGATGTTCGCAACTTTGATGCGTCCTTCTTTGGCATCAACAACCTCGAAGCTTCTTACATGGATCCCCAACAGCGAAAGCTGCTTGAGGTGGTGTATGAGTGCTTTGAGAATGCCGGTCTGTCGATGGAAGATGTGTCCGGCTCTAACACGGCGGTGTTTGTCGGCAACTTTACGGTGGACTATTCGGTCATGCAATCTCGTGATACAGATTATGTGCATCGGTTGGCCGCCACGGGTGGCGGCACATCGATCATGTCGAACCGCATCAGCCACGTCTTTAATCTCCATGGCCCGAGGTAAGATTCATTCCACCTGCACTCATCCCTTCTTTCAGTGAGCTCAAATTGATGGTTTGACTGTATCTAATCCTGCTAGTTTCACGTTGGACACTGCCTGTTCATCTACCATCTACGCTCTGCATCAGGCTGTCAATGCCATCAAGAATGGCGACTGCGACGCTGCCATTGTTGCGGGAGCCAACTTGATCACATCGCCCGAACAGCACTTTGGAACAGCAAAAGGCGGCTTTCTTTCTCCCACTTCAGCCTGTCACACGTTCGACGTGTCTGCTGATGGCTATGCTCGCGCAGAAGCCCTCAATGCCATCTACATCACAAGGCTCTCATCCGCAATCAAGAGTGAACGCAAGATTCATGCGGTTATTCGGGGAACAGCCATCAATGCGTAGGTCTATAGCTCTTCCGTATATCTGGGGCAGGTCGATACTGACATGGCAAAGCAACGGCAAGACTCCCGGAATTACTCTACCGGATGCCAAAATGCAGGCAGCAGTCATCAAAAAGGCTTATCAGAACGCGGGACTTTCGTTTTCTGACACATACTATGTTGAATGCCACGGAACTGGAACTCCGGTTGGCGATCCAATAGAGGTGGATGGAATCGCGGCCTGTTTTGCAGGCCGCGAGGGTGAGCCTCTGAGAATCGGATCTGTGCGTTTCCTCCCCGCCCATGTCCCTCTTGTATTGTATCTTACTGACTGGTTCGTTATCAAGGTCAAAACAAACATGGGACACAGTGAAGCAGCCAGCGGCTTGACATCTATCATCAAAGTTGCCCTTGCTTTTGAGCACGGCGTGATTCCTCCTACTTACGGTGTAAAGAACTTGAATCCCAAGTGTAAGCCACCCTTGGCTCCGACTATACAAGGAATCCTACTGACTGACGGTCTGAAGTGAGACTCAAAGAGCGCAACATGAAGGTATTGACCGAGGCTGAGGCATGGCCTAGGGCACTCCGTCGGGCCGGTGTCAATTCCTTCGGCTACGGAGGTGCCAACGGCCACGTTATCCTCGAGTCCCTGGACAGCTACTTTGTCGGCTCACTGGTCTCCTCTCCTACCATGAGGACTCTTCCCATTCCTCACGAGTCAGACAAAGATCAGGTGTTTGTACTGCCCTTTTCCGCCTCATCAAGCAAGTCCCTGGAAGCCCGCCGCAAACAAGCCATCGAGGCGTTGGAAAAGGCCGAGGCAAACGGGCTGAAGCCACTGGCCATTGCGATGAGCAAGAGACAGACCAAGATGCGCCTGAGAGATTACGTTCTTGCTTCCGTGAAGCCGGGCGCTCAGCCAGCCCTACTGGAGATGGCTGATGTTGGCGACAAGGCTGGTTCAGGCGCACAGCCTCTGCCATTTGGCTTCGTCTTTACAGGCCAAGGTGCTCAATATGCCAATATGGCCAAGGAACTCATTGAGCAGGACGTCAGTTTTCTGGCGAGTATTCGAGATCTCGACGAAGTCTTGCAGAGTCTGCCCGCCGAGCACAAGCCTTCCTGGACTTTGGAGCAGACGATTCTTGATAAACCGTCAGAGGGCAAGATCAACGACGTTACTCGCAGCCAGCCGATATGCACCGCGGTCCAGATTGCTCTGGTCAATGCACTCCGCAGCTGGGGAGTCACTCCAACAGCTGTCATTGGGCACTCTTCTGGTGAGATCGCTGCCGCGTACAGCGCCGGACATCTGACAGCGTCCGAGGCCATTCTGGCAGCGTACTTCCGGGGCTTTGCTGTCGGACAACTGCAGTCTCGTGGCTGCATGATGGCCGCTGGAATCACACCAGACAGTGCCAACAAGTTGATTGAGCAGCTTGGCCTACAGGAAGTGCGGGTTGCTTGCGTGAATGCTCCTGAGAGCGTTACGCTCAGCGGCGCTGTTCAGGACATCGATGCTCTCCAGGCAGAGGTGCATAAGGAGGGCAACTTTGCTCGTAAGCTTGAGACTGGAGGCCGCGCTTACCACTCTCACATGATGGCTGAGATTGGCGACTTATACGAGTCGCTGGTCACTCCCTATATTACCACCAAGTCTGTCGCGAATATAACCGCCACTATGTTCTCTACTGTTGGTCAATCCCCAGATGACTTGAAGGCCATTGAGCTGGGGACCAACATGGCGTCCTATTTTCGGAGGAACCTTGAGCAGCCAGTACAGTTTAGCGCAGGCTTGACCACTATGATCCTCGGTCAAAAGCTTCAGTTGATCGAAATCGGCCCTCACTCGGCTCTCAAGGGCCCTATCCAGCAGATACGGTCCAGTGCCAAGCTCGACAAAGAAGCCGTCCCTTACTCTCCCACTCTGGTCAGAAAGGAGAATGCCTACGTGTGCCTGAAGAAGCTGGCTGGAACGCTCTTTTCTCATGGCCACAACTTGGACTGGTACGCTGTGAACGGCGTGTCGCGATATCAAGCGCTTCCTACTCCGCCCCTCGCCTCTTATCCGTGGGATTACTCCAATCCGCTGCCATGGCACGAACCTCGAGCCAGCGTTGAGCATCGTCTTCGAAAGCATATCCGCCACGAGCTTCTCGGAACACGGGCCACGTCTGGCAACGGCATTGAATGGTGTTGGCGCAACATCCCGCGCATGTCCGAAATGCCGTGGCTGCGCGATCACAAGCTCGGCGAGACGCAAGTCGTTCTTCCAGGAGCGGCTTACATGGCCATGGCAATTGAAGCCCTATCCCAAGTCCAGGACATCAAGAGCAAGCTGATTGCGGGCGAAGCATTCTCCTTTGACTTCGAGAACGTCAATATCAGCGCAGCATTTGTTGTGCCAGAGGAGAGCGACGCTGAGGCTGATAACACTGAGCTGCATACGGTCATGTCTCGACGCAAGATCTCGACCGCAAACACTTCCGGTGATTGGCATGAGTTCTCGATCTCTTCTTGGGTGTCGGGGGTTGCGACGCTGCATTGTATGGGCAGCATTAGAACTGTCAACCCAACACTCAAGCCTGAAGACGGAGCTGTTCATGTTCAAGACAACGGGCATGAGGTCTGGGGCATGAGTCGCTGGTATGCGAAAGCCAAGGAAGAGGGACTCAACTTTGGACCTTCGTTTCAGTCACTTACTAGCCTTCATACGGACGGTAACCGAGTCTCGACAGATTCGATTGCCACCACGCTTCTCGATCCGCCGTCTGCAGCTGCCGCTGGTATGTTTTACGCCATGCATCCCATTACGATTGACGCTTGCTTCCAAGCTGCCATCATGGGAGGCACTGCTGGGAACATCAACACTCTACGAGCATACGTCCCCGTTTTTGTCTCCAGCTGCTCGATTCAAATCCCCAGGGGCGGTTCTGCCAGCCTCGGCAGTCAAGAGGTCAGAATTCACTCACGCATGGAAAAGACTGGGTTTTCTACTCGAGCAGTTGCGTTTACACTTCGGCTCCCCGATGGCACGCCGGCCATTGATATGCCTCACCTACGGATGAATGCATATACGGGCAAGGCTCCTGTTGAGCCTGAGACCAGCATCTATCTCCAGCGCCAGCCATGTCTGCGTGTCGAATGGAAGCCCGATGTATTACGTCTCCAGCCGGGGTCAGAGGAAGCGATTCAAGAGTACATAGCCTCGTTCGCGGCTCAACAGTCAGAGGATCTGAAAGACAATGGCGCTCTTGTTGTCTTTGCCGCTCTGCTCGATCTTTATGGACACAAGGTTCCTCGCATGAGCGTGCTAGAACTGGGACAAGAACGTCATTGGACTCCCAAGGACTGCCAGTCAATTCTGGGCAAAGACACTGCGTTCCCGCGATTTCGACTATGGGACGATGGAAAGCTTGGTGATGATGGCAAAATCACCGTCGAGGACACGAAACACTCTGGCCCTTACGATGTCGTTCTTATTCCTCATCTTTCGGTTTCCAGAAAGCTCTGGCCCAGAGCGGCAGACGATATTTTGTCTCTAATTTCTGACGATGGCATCGTCATTACCCGCAAGACCAAAGATGCCGTTTCTGCCCTGCAGACAGCGGGCTTTGTATCTTTGCAACTCTCCAACGCAACACTGGTTGCCGTGCGTAACCCCAAGCAAAAGGGGTCGGCAACCAGGGAGGTAGTGGTCATCAAGCCCAATCTTTCTTCGTCCTTTATCGAATCTCTGGCCACTGCAGTGGAAGCTCACTTAAGGAGTGCCGACAACGTGCAGTCGAAGATAGTCACCCTTGGCCGCCTCGAGTCTGTCCATCTCAACGAGCACGTCACCTGCGTGTCTCTTTTGGAGATGGAGCATGAATTTCTCGCAACAATGAGCGGCGAGGACATGGATCGCTTCCGCAAGATCACAGACAACGTCGGTAGTCTCTTGTGGCTGACCGGAGCCAACATGCTCTCTGCTCCCAACCCGGATCTCACCTTGTCCAGCGGTCTCTCTCGCGCCCTGATGCTTGAACAACCAGCGCTGCGATACACCATCTTGGACGTCGGCGCTGACAATTCGAAGCCTGATTGCACAGAATCCATCTGTAACAGCATCACAGCGGCTTTGACGTTCCGTTATGACACAGACGACAAGGAGTTCATCCAGAAGGATGGAGTGCTATACATCAGCCGCTTTGCCCCCGACGTCCAACTCAACGCTCTCTTCCGCCAGCGCATGAGTCCAGACAGCATGAAGCTCGTCCCCCTTGCAGAAGTCGGCCCGGCAGAGCTCTCCATCGGCCAAGTCGGCATGACAGACACGATTCACTTCCAGCAGATCTCAGAGCGGAAGACTACACCCCCAGCAGGCTTCGTGGACGTCGACCTCCGTGCCGTGGGCCTCAACGCAAAGGACATTTACGCCCTCAATGGCCGCGCGGAAACTCGCGCCGCCACGACGGCACTCGACTTTGGAGGCGTCATTTCCGCGGTCGGGCCAGATGTCGAGCATCTCAAAGTGGGAGATAGAGTCGCTGGCTTTGTCCCGAATCACTTTGGCACGACGGAGCGCGTTCCTGTGCAGGCTGTGCACAAGATGCTACCGGAGGAGGAGTTTACGGTACTGCCAACTCTTCTGACGGTGTACTGCACTGCCCTTGTTGCTCTCAAAGACCGAGCGCATCTTCGAGCTGGTGAATCCATCTTGATTCACTCGGGAGCCGGTGCCTTTGGTCTCGCGGCCATCACCATGGCCAAGCATATGGGAGCCACCGTCTTTGCAACAGTCGGCTCACAGTCAAAACGCGAATATCTCGTCAATGAGATGGGTGTGCCGTCCGAAAACATCTTCCACTCGCGCAATGCCTCCTTCATGGACGACATACTAGCTGCTACCGGGGGTCGAGGCGTGAACGTCATTGTCAACTCACTGGTCGGCGATCTCATGCACGCTTCTTGGACTTGCATTGCTCCCTTTGGACGCTTTGTCGAGATTGGAAAACGCGAACTCATTGACGCGGGCAAGCTTGATATGCGTGTCTTCTTGAAGAACGCGACATTCACCGCGTTTGACTTGTCTGAGTTCTTCTATGCTGAAGAGAGCTACTACCAGGACGTGGTCTACGGCTATACTGCCCAAGTAATCGAGATGTATCGCGCCGGCATCATCAAAGCCTCGCCCATCGCGACCTTTGACGTGGCAGACATCGGGCAAGCGTACAGATACTTTGGGAACAAAGATCGAGTGGGCAAAGTCGTCATCTCGCTAGAGAACCCCAACAGCTTGGTCCAAGTCGTTCCCTCATCATACCAGTCTGTCTTCGATCCGGAAAAGACGTATCTACTTGTGGGCTGTCTCGGTGGCCTCGGCCGCAGCCTCAGTCGCTGGATGATGTCCCGCGGCGCCCGCAAGTTCTGCTTCCTTGGACGCTCGGGATGCGATAAGCCCAGTGCCGCCGAGCTGGTGAAGCGTCTCCGTGATGCCGGCGCAAACGTTACCGTTGTACGAGGCGACGTCGCCAACGAGGATCACGTTCGCGAGGCTGTGGCAGCTTCTGCAAAGGATGGTCCGATTGGCGGCGTTGTCCAAGCTGCCATGGGTCTCAGCGAAGCGCTCTTCTCTGTCATGACGAACAAGGCATGGCATACCGGCATTCAGCCCAAGTGGAGGGGCTCCTGGAACCTGCACAACGCTCTGGAAGGCCATGACTCGCAGCTCGATTTCTTCCTCTTGACGTCGTCCATCTCGGGGAGCTGCGGTACCGCCACGGAGAGCAATTACTGTGCTGCCAACGGCTTTCTCGATTCCTTTGCCAGGTGGCGTCGCTCTCAAGGCAAGCCTGCCGTGTCCGTCGGCCTCGGCATGATTTCAGAGGTTGGATATCTCCATGAGAACCCGGACATTGAGGCCATGCTGCTTCGTAAAGGGATCCAGCCGCTCAACGAGGACGAGTTCTTGCAAGTCCTCGACTATGGCATTTCCGGCCCCGGCAGTGACGGCGAGTTCATCCGCGGCGCGCCCATGACGAGCGAATCTGCTCACATCTTGACCGGTCTGGAGTCGTATGGCGTCCGCAAGCTGATGGCACAGGGCTTCGAGGTCAACAACGGCGTCATGGACGAGTCTCGCACATCCATCCTTGCGGCATCTCTACTCTCAGAGAAGGATGCTAAAGAGGACGAAAAGGGTACTGACGTCGGCCAGCTCCTCGCCGCCGCCGACTGGGTCAAAGATGTCCCCAAAAGCGCTCTGTCTATGCTCATGCCGGAGGCGAGCGCGCCGACCATGCTGGAAGCGATCCTACGCTTGACGAAGAAACGATTCAGCAATTTGATCCTGATGCAGCTGGATGCGGTCGATGCCGGTGCTCCTCTGCCCTCTTTTGGTGTTGATAGTATGCTGGCTGCGGAGTTCAGGACCTGGTTCTTCAATACGTTCAAGGTTGATGTGCCGTTTCTTGACATTGTTAGTCCTCAGAAGTCTTTGCGGACGCTGGCGGAGTTTGTGGAGGAGAAGCTTGTTGCCAGCTAGGCTGGTTGAAGCCTTTACTTCATAAATGTCTGGATGAGACGAGTTGCATAGTTAGAGATGGGAGAGCAGACATGGCTTATGCCTTTGATGACGTTGAACTTAGAGGTGGGTTCAACTCATATTGATCTCGGGTTCAATGGTTTCCTTGAGTTCCTCATTTAAATCGCAAGTATATGCATAGACTTTGTTTTGACAAGCTTCGCGATGTTCTTGTCTAGATATGGTTATTTTCTCAACTTTTTCAAGACCATACCTTCCAAGAACCTGGGATAGTTCCTGTGAAGCCTTGTGAAGACGCGGACAAGCCGCTTAGAAACATGCTTGGTGAACTTCCGACATCCTTTTGCAATCCACCTCCTTAGTAGGTATACCTATGTGACGCCCTCAAATCACCTAGCATTACAGACACCCGGATTGAGGATTATGAAACGGACCAGCGCTCTCATAATGAGCGGCGCATCTTCCACTGACTACATGTAGTTATTGGCGTTTGTTCCAACGCTCGAAAACGTGTACTAAGATGACAGACCCTTACGAGGAGCATCTCCAAAAGGCAGCATAGATGTCATTCACAGCTCTAGGGCAAATCAAAGCAACCCAGATAACCTTGCATGCATCATCGACCCAAGGACACTGCGCGCCTCATCTTTGCCCGCCTCGCAATCTCAGCAGACGCAACTTCAGCCCGCTCATCGTCATTGGCGACCCTCACATGGCGACATTCCTCCATACCTAGTGCTTGCCCAGAGCATTCACTCCATCATATTACAGCTCACCAGGCTAACTCCTCCGCAAAGCGAGGGGTGACTCAACCCTTCCACCCCCCCTGACCTACTCGCGTCGCGAGAAATCGCGATGACCAGCCAGGGGTTCTAGGTAGGGACCTGTCTAAAAGCCGCCCATGAATCTCGGCGCATGCGAGGGCTGCGATTTCACTCTACTGCAATCACGACTAGCCAGCTAGCACCACGCCATATGAGGCAACCCCCAGCCAGCATGGCTTGCGTATGGGCTGCTTGTTAAAAGGAAGTTGACGCGATGAACGGCAAAACGGCGCGAGCTCTAACAGGCTGTCGAACACGGAGACAGCTCCGACAAGGCAGATTAGATGCATGAGGGGCTGTAGGGCTGCGATGCAGTCAGCTCACATCTACGGGGCGGGAAAAAAAGAGCAATCTTGGGCAGAGATTACATCTCAGATCCGTGGGGAGCTGAGGCTCTTCGTTTATCACAGGCTTATTGTGATTGCTTGCTGCATAACCACGGCATCCGCAATAACCTTTCTCGCAACATGACGATGGACGATCAAGCGGTGAAACAAAGAGGGCGTGGACTCGGTAAAAGTTGACTGTATCACGACACAAGTCATTGTCGGCGAATTCTGTTCGGCCTCGCGTCTCAACGATGCTCATTTCGCTCCATCGTCCACTAGACGCAGAAGAGTCCACGCCCACCAAGCATCTGATGCATCAAATTCGGAAAAATCCGATGAACTTGATGCCTGCTGTGTCGCTCATCACGATCCATGAGCAGCATTGGTGACCGTTTTCCAATATTCGCGTCTTCCGTCCCTAGCGAGTCAGTGTGTGTTTCCACGACGTCCACTAACACCTGTCGCTTCTGGCGACTGACGCTTCTCCGGCGTTTTCTCTTTATGAAGGGACCGTCTTGGAGACAGTTTGCTTGGATAGTGGCATGCAGCAGCCCCATCGTGTCTTGTTCATGCGCAGAAGCTGAATCGTCACGATAATGCGGGATGTTCCGTGTTCCTAATAAGGCCGTGCGTCGTATCTCATCCCTTAATAGGCCCATCGGACCGCGCCCGGGGGAGCACAAGCGGAAATGGCGTCTAATGTCCTCTACGGGCCGGCCATGTCCGCCACGTAACGGATAACGCCAGGCATCATGGGCGGAAAAGATGGAGAATTACTCGGTCCGTGTGCCAGACATTGTCCATGAAAGTCGGTGTCAGGGCATGAGGTGGCATTGGTACTGTAGCATTCTCTGGTCAGATTGGTGTTTGCAGACCGACGGACCGTCATTGGCTTCATCGTTTTCCACGCTCTTCGGCTACGATCCAGCGCCCGCAGAGCAAATAGCTCCAGCTTTACCCATGGTCACGAATATGCATGTAGGCACACACCGGCGTCATTCTAATGCATACCTCTACATCCTCGTCCAGCTGTAGCAGGTGCTGCCTTCAGCTCGCTCGCTTGCCTTGTCAGCAAACCTCAGACATCCAAGAAGTGACATGTCCTTGCCGCAGTCTCTTGTTCAGACGCCATGCTCTTCCTTGAGTGACAAGGCGAGACTCGCTTCGAACCGTCTGCCTAATTCTACAGTAGAGCTTCCAACCTTGCTAGCGGTAGGCCTACCAGCTGCCAGGCCTAGCACTTTGCAAGACATGAGCGCTACCGCCCCTTGATGAAGCCTTTCCCTCTTCTACACAAGCTTGACAGGGCGAGACGCACCCATCTGCGAATCGCTCCCTGTCCTACCACGAAATGGGCTGATTTTCAGTCTTGCCAATCATTGAACTGGCCGGGGGATCCGTTCGTGCATCAGATCAACCAAATTCTCGGGTCCAGCGTCGGCTTTAGAGCAAGATGCTGACAATTGCCCGACTAAAACTGAGAAAGAGGCTGACGCTCTCACTACGAATCTGCTCCATGCATACACGCAAATCATCAGGGGGATACCTCTCGCCACTTCGTATTGCCTTTTAACCATATCCAATAGCTTTTCATAGAGATCCATATGCCTTCGATCACCATAGGTATCCGTGCACTTGCTCTCTGTCCCTGTCTTGCCGCCATATGTCCATAACACGGTTACACAAATATTGCGGACATTAAGCCGCAGCTCGTTTCGGCCCCCTGCCCGCCTCACCCCCTGTTTCCTGCGTGTATTTGTGTACTTGGCTATCGAAGGACTGCTTTGCACCTGTTTTTAGCCCGTTGGTTCCTCTTCTTGCGAAACTTGCTGCCTGTCCCGCTTGCAGGGTCGTCATGGCTGTTTCAACCGATCGTGTTCAGTCGTGGAGCCTGTCGATGGCTCCCTCGTGCATCGTCATTGTGAGTTGTGACCGAGATGGCGCACTGCAGCAGACGCCCATCGAGACAAGAGACACCCCCGAGTGCACTCAATCTGGCGGGGGTTGGATGGTACGGGGTATTATGTTCTCCATCCCTACCTTACGTATGTACGGCTCCTACACGCAATGTCACGGTGTGAACGGAGTGCATTGGCATAGGCAGGTCAAACCATGAGCACCGTCTGAATGCCTCTCATATCTCGAAAATGTGTACACATGCTATCAACGGTGGGTCTGAAGCTTGACTGATCCGCGCCTAGAGTATCAACGACGTAGCAGTCGTTGGAGTTGGCCGATCAGACAACAGATTAGACGCATCATCGTTTCGTTCTCGACCCCTGGATTTGTGGATACATGTATTTTGCATATTGATCAGACAGAGTACATGCACGCCTCAGACTCCGTTTCTTTCAGCGCTGCCAAGCATCATCATCGGCCAGGCAGTGCTGGATCGAGATGCTACCCAGATGGCAGAAGTAACGTGGACGGTGATGGACATATGGTAGGGTCCCATCGCACATGTGCCCATATAACGGCGCGTATCAGTGAGGAGTGCCTGTTCTTCATTCCCATTGGCAGAGCAGGTCAGGTTACGCTCAATTACATGATGGAGCACCGTACCTATGGAGTAGCATCGATCATGCGCGGAGCACTCATACTGCAATTGCCGGCTCACGGATACTACAGGTTCGAACAGGGTCCAAAGAAGGGAATAAGAAGAGGCGCATTTAACACGGTTACGCCCGGTAAGGCAAATCAGGGGCAGAAGAGGGGACAACAGGAGACGCAAAAGCAAGTTTCGAGGTGGATGTGTGCGTAAGGCGAATCGGGAAGATTGAGCATTGGCCGGCCGGGCACACACGGTGAGCCAAGGGGGGGAAGGGGGCCCTCGCAGCGACCTGCATAAGCGTCTGCTCACGGGACTTCAAGGGTGCTAACGGTGGGAAGGCTGCATTTTGTTCGATAGAGCAAAACGGCGCGTCCCTCGGTGTGAGTAGTATGCCACCCGCGTAATGTCATCCTCGCTTCCGCAATCCTTCGAGCCTGGATTGCCGGCGACCTGTCATCACTGCTGTTCCGGACGATGAAGCCGTTGAGCTAGCAAGACGACGCTTCAGCTGCTTTCGAGGCGCCAAGTCGGCTCTAGTAGGACTCATCCAGTCCCTGAGCCTCAAAAAGACAAAGGAAAGCAAGCACTGCCGTCAACCTTCGCACGCTCACCAATCGGAACGCCTTGCAAGGGGTGAATATGGGCAAAAGCGGACGAAAGGCGCGGAGGTGGCGGCTGTGGAGATGGATGTAACCCTTTTCCTCTTATTGCCCTTTTCGGCTGCTCCTCGAGCTGGGGTTGGGGATGTCGAAATGGCTACCAGTACTTTACATACCTGGGCCGCGAATAGTGACAAGTCAGATTGACGAAACGAGCGGCAAGCATCTTTGTGGCGCCATCTTTAATGTTAGCGCACCCTCAAGGCTGTCAAGTGGCAGCACCTCTGTCGATGTTAGTGCCTTCATGACCAAGCTGTCAGGAGTCCTCGAGGGGCTTGTCGGCAGTGTTAGCTGATGGCCGATCGGCACGTCTGGAGACTTGTTGTATCGGTGGGATTTGCACTGCCGTCGCCACCTCAGGAACGCTTCACACCTCGGTCACATGCTTGCAGCAGTATGCGGGTGAGCGGAGCCCACGGCGTGAGGCGAGATTGCAGTCTGTCAGATTCGATGGGAAGAAGCACGGGGGGTAAATACCCGTGTGAGGATTCCAAAAGCAGGCCTGGTGGATGAGAGTACAAGAGGGTGTGAGAACGAAGTACATATTCGGCAGATGGCCGACAGAGGACGGTGATTTTACCTCAAAGAGCCGAGCATACCCTGGTAGTGCTCGAGAGTGAGTTGGTCGTGCGCGTTGTCACAGAGTGTGGCCGGCTGTTGGATGCAGGCGATACTACAAGGATGATGCGCATGTGCAGGTACAGTCTCGTACTAACTACTGGCAGCATCGGGGACCAACATGTAGTCAGGGCGGACGGCGGAGATACCTATAGACATGCAACACGCGAGGGCAGATGGCGGTCCTGGCGGCAACGGATATACAGGTTGTATGTCTTGCGAGGTGGAGTAGTAGCAGCTGGAGTATTGCAACGATATGCACATTCTGAAGCCGTCGTGGCTAGCATCGCGGCGGAAAGGCTGCCGGCTCACTTCAACCGCCGTAGACGAGGCCCCTTGCTCGTGGAAAGCCTCGCAGTAGCACGGTCTCAAGCGCTGAAGATTCCAGCGGCATCCCCACATCCGATAGGGCTGGGAGCTCGTCGTGATTGTGAAGCTCTTGCGTACGATGTGCAAAGATGACGATCAAGTCGTTTTTGCGAGGAACTTGCTGCAGCTTGAGGGCAGGTTGTTAGGTAAAAGGCGTTCTTCTGTGACGCATCCGAGCATCATTTCTCATTTCCTTGGATCGAACTGGGCGTCGAATTTCCGGGTTCTCGGTATCCAAATCGCCGAGTTGCGCGCAGAGAAGGAAGACAAACAACAAGGAATAGCTTTAGCCTCCATCAACCAACGCCATCTGTAGGAAAGAATGTGGCATAAATCCCTGGGAAGCCATCAGCAGCGGCCTAATTAACAACGTCAGTCTGGAAAGCGAGTGAGTCTTTCTTCGATTGGGCTGTGCGATGATTTGTTGCTATTCACCGTTTGATGACCCTCTTTGTTCACCGGGACAGGGGGCCTAATATTGGCACCTGGAGCTGACGCGGACGCAGGTACGGCAAAATGGGAGTGTGTTGCTTTATTCCGTCGGAGTCTTGGTAAATTGGGTGTTATATCGAATATATTCACTTACAAAAGGACATTTGAACGTCGCTTCACGAAGAACAAGTAATTGTCAAAGGACGTTACTTCAGGGCAAGGGAAGGCGAGAATCATGTCGCGGCGTTGACCTGAGTCCAGCACTTCAGCAGAGTGTTGAAAGTGTGAATCGAAGAGATTAATGCCGATGCAGCCGAAAGCCGAACGATGCTCGGAATCTGGTTGCTTGTGTATGGAGTGTCTGGTAAGGCGGGCTCCATACTCATTTCGCATAACCTGTGAGGAGTCTGATCTCCCGCTTTTTGAGATCAGATGCACCTCCTGTTTGAAGTAGCTACTGTATTCGAACAAAGGATCTCGATGCTATTTTGAGGTGTCTTCTCGCCTTCCAGGGTAAACATCGATGCTCATACTATACCGACAATTCGAGGAGTAGAAGACTAGACCGAACAGCTTACAGGTGGAAGCATACCAGCTGCTTGGCGTAAACTCCAAGTGAACATCTGCATGTATCGCAAATATTCTGTTGTGCTTCGTAAAGGTCAATAGACACCTCTCCGTGCTACAAGTGATTCCCGAGCAAGCGTGAGCTGAGCTGCGTCCCCTGGTAATGCGGTGAAGATGCATGCCGTGCGTTGGCCAAAGTGGTACCCCTGCCCCATTGGCAGACGAGGGCGTCATCAAATATGCATACCTTCTGCGTTAGTAGTATGCTAATAAACAGCGAGCGGCCTGGCGGGCTGGGCTGGGCTGCTTTGTACAAGCATTGTAAAGTCTGAGAAACAGATCATCGCAAGTCAAGACATGTAGAAGAACACCACAACTAGGTATCTGACGAAGCGACGCATGCAATAGCCCAAACATCTCGGCGTGCGGCCATCTTCTCCCTCCTGTTGGGCCTGACCGATCTTCCATCTCCCCCGGAAAATCACTTCCCAGAACTGAGCTCACATGCCTCTCCTACTGCAGGAATCGAGCAAGCGGACACTTATGCGGCCGCTGGAGGGAGTCTCATGCATGCTAGCAACCGTTAGTAGTTCTCCTGCTAGTCGCAGAAGAGCTAGCATACCGTCTTTTTCTCTCCCTCTTGTTCCCGTCTCATTTCCATACTTGCCAAGCTGCAAGGAGTCTCAACTCCCAAACTCGGCCGACACAGTTGCAAAGGCCGGGGCGTAGCGTCCTAATTCATTAGCCGCACGGCAGAGGAGGCAGGCAATTACAGTAAACAGCTTGTTCATTAACGACGAGAGGATTCAGGTCGCCTCAAAGATGGTGGTGTAATTGCTGCTGTTGAAACCTACTTCGTATGGAGTTGCTTCATTGACTGGCCGTATACAGCGATAGGTCCAAGCGGGTGTAACAGTGGTGGCACTTATTATCAACTGCTGAAGATTGCTTGTGGTATCATGCGCTTCGCTAACAATGCAGGGAGCGAGGGAAAGGGAAGCTTGAGAAACACCAGTTGCCATCACACGGCTGTCCCATTCACCAATGAAGCTGCGCCTCGTGCTCTTGAGGTTTCACACATCGCGGCGATAAAACGGCGGCTTGCTACATCGGAAGCTTACACCGAGCGGCATCGTATACTATTACTGTACCTACCTAGTATATACCTATCTATCCATGTCTCTGCCTCTTTCTCTCCATTCCTGCGCATTTGCTACAGCATCTGAGCGGCTGGTGTGACTCCGGAAAGAAGATGAAATTCGTGTTAAAGAAGCAAGATAATTAGCTGTAATGCAAATCGAGCTGCGCTGATTGGGCAATACACTCTGGCTAAAAGCGAGGGGAGACGTGTGCCACTGCATGAAACAACGTGAGGGGGGATGAAGATCCCAAAAAAGAGACCGTAGAAGATGAGGCGCGGAGGAGAAACGAGCAAACGAGCGAGATGTTATGACAGGTCGGAATCTGGGCGAGCATGGTTGTACACGCATTGGGGATGGGCAAATGTGACAGCGGGACAGAGAGTCGTATCAGGGGCAGCCCGATATCTGGGGTTGGGCCATTTTTGACCAGTTTTGACGGGCTGCAATGCAACGCAACCTGAAGCGTATTTCGCTGCCACTGCAAGTTAGACTACCTACACAACAACAAGAGAAGAGCAGCAGTGTCTAGAAATGAGGTCAGAAGAGAAAGAAAAAACTCCCCGATCTGATGAACCCACAAAACTGCCAGCGCAGCAGCGAACGCTTCTGTTGTGCTACGGTACAACAGCACTCATGGCCTGTTGCTTGACCCAGCTACGACGGGGCCGGCCACAACATTCGACACCTTCAATAAAAATCGGGATCCGTGCACCACTCACCAACAACGCGAGAGTTTCACGAAGAACGAGTGACGCATGAACGCCTCTGCCATGCACATTTCCGTCCATCCCCGCGTCTGCGAGAGATAACGTAGTTTCGGGTGAAAATGCCAGGGAATGACTAGAGCACGTCTTATCAGTTGTTCAAATTCTGCTTGATCCGGCAGCCCACGGAACGACCAATACATCGTTTCAATTTAGGCATGGTAGGTAGACACTAGACTGCCCTACTCTAAGGCAGCATCAAGACGAGACAAGAATAACAAAGCAAGCGTATGGCGTCACCGTCGTACAGCTAGAGCATCGAACGAGCCAGTATACTGGAGGCTGTAGCCGAATCTAACGAGCTGGCAAATGGGCCCTGAAGAGCTGGACTGAGATGAGGTGGGTCGAGCGTGTGGGATCATGGAATGGTTGGTAAAACAAGGACGAGCCGTGAAACCGCCCCGATGGCCAAGAGATGCGGTCCTTGCACGAAGGAGGAGAGGCAATTGTTCAGTTGTGTGGTAGCAGTGATTCCATTGTTGGTGCCTTGAAGCCCCAAGATCACAGCAATGACTGGCTACTCTCGAAAGAGACCCAAGAAAACATAATCCAGATACTATATCCTGTCCAGCTCGATGGCGGACTCGCTCAAAATGCCTATCCAACAGAAAAACAAAATGCCTCCAAAAAGTGGTCAAAGTACTCCGAAATATGCCAAGCGCAGCCATACAATCCCGACTTTTCGGGTGAGGCGATCCACAAACTGTGGAAAACAAAAAGCTTTCCCAACAAGACAAACCAACAAGAGAAAAAAGAAAAGACGCCCATACACATGTTTGCCCAGCAAAGGGCCAATATCCTTCTATCCTACATTTTTTCAAATGTCCCTTTTTCTATTTCCCATCCCAGTGTAGGAGACCTGTTCCCCCTTTCGGAACAGATCCCATGTTGGCGGCCGTATCCGGGGGGCGTGGCCGAGCCCAAAGACCGCCGTTTTTTGATGCCATGGTTCGGTATGATGTGTGTTCCGTTCATGCGGGTGATCCGGGAAAGCCCAGCTGTATCTGGCTGTGTTTCCCTCGCATGCCGGTGGAGTGTTGTGCGCGCGTTGTGTTGTGATACCGTGGCATCCGACTGGCCAAAGATGGACCACCCTCCAGTGCCTTTGCACTGCCGAGTTGTGCAGGCTAGTTTTGTTCCCAATTATCCCATGCCCAAGTAAAAACAAGATAAACTCCTCCTCTTTGCGTTGAAAGAGGCTGATGCAGCTCAGCCCGATTGCAGCTGATGTGTCCTAAAGACTGAACGCCCGTCGATCCATTCCGTAAGACAGTAAACGATAAGAGATCAGAGAAGAGAGAAAATCCCAGCAGAGAATGCCTGCTAATTGAGACTCGGCGAAAAGAGGGGAGCCAGAAGCCAGGTTTGCACCTGGGGGAGAGTATCAGCCGTTCCCCGTCTCATGCCGTCTTGTGTCCATGGTGATTCGTTTTTTTTTGTAACTTTTTTCTTTTGCGGTTCATGCGTGCGATCGCGATATGCGTGTAGTGACTGTGTGTTTGTGCCCAAGTGTTGATCCCGTGTTGGTCCAATGGATAGAGGCTCAAGAAAGGCGTCTCCTCTTCTGGCGGCATCCATCAAGTGCGATCCTGTTGCTGCCTGGGCACTTGTAGCGGCGCAATCCACGCCATGTCTCTCTTCTTTTCCATGGTTCCCATATATCGTGTCAGGTCTTGGCGCTGAAGGTAATGATTGTGCTCAACTGGTCCCGCTATCTTGAGCTTTGGCTTGAGATTGTGCATTTATCGAGCGGGAACCGACGCCTGTGGAGCAGTTCGATCTGCCGGCCTGCGGATGAGCTTCGCCCAAGGGTGATTGCTGGGTTGTTGGCGTTCGCGGCAAGCAGCTATACCTCCATGTTAGTGTCCAGTCCAATGCAATGATTGAGTATCATGTTGGGTTGGAGGTAGTCACGATGAGGCATACCGCAGATATCGTCACCCCTGTAGTCAAATGTGTCAGCGCACTGATTCATTGGCAAGAGGCACAAGTCATCGCATCCAGACTCACCAGTACTGCTTGCTCACAATGGTGGGAGTGCACCGTCGCTCAGTCGCAATATACTTGGGACACCAGGACTCTACCAGGTGGTAGTGGTGCTGGCATTTCAGCTCCTTCTGTAAGTGCGAACAGTCGTGTTAGCATTCATCGCATCCCGGACATCGATCCCAGTATTGGATGGCAAAACATGGAACATAAGAAGATGGTGGGCAGGCGTACGTAGATGTAGTTGCACATGGTTGATATGATCTCTGGGGTGGCGTGAAGAGAGGAGGATCCTGCGTCGTATCGTGGAAGAGAGGCTGCTTCGTTGTCACAACGGTGGCAAGAGGTCAAGGTCAAGGTCTTGGACAGATCGATAGGCAGATAGCAGATAGGTAAACACAATGGATTTAATGATGGGGAAGGCTCTAAGTTAGCTCGCTGTCATGAATGAAGCCCAATGCAGCAGCTTGCAGACAGGCGGGGGGGACGGGCAACGTTTATATGGCTAGCCGTCCAAACAAGGGACGCTTCTACCTGCCCACGCCTCCGGGATTTCCATGACGGACATCGATGCCGAGCTGTCTCATTAACAAGAGTAGTGACCCGCCCTCCAAGTGTTGTTTCCACCTCGAGAACTAGAGAGGACCAAAGAGGCGTGAAGGTACCGGAGCGGCCATGGCATAGCGGCGGCGGCCACCCACCCCCCTGCTCTCGTCTGCAAAAGTTGCTGCTTGGGTAGTACGAGGGACTCCGTAGTGGTACATTGTCCGACACGCCGCACACAGCAGCTTTGCACTAGCATCACCCCCAGTCCATCAATCGTTTGTCCACCAAAGTCTTGCCATTCCATGGGCCCTTGCCCTGACGTCTGGGGGCAGAAGGGAGGGGTGTGCGGACAAGAATCTCCAACGGCCGAGAAGAGGGCCAGGAAGGGTGTCGTGCGAGGAAGAGAGCTTCAGCGAGTGGGGGTGTGTGGATGGTTTGCAGGGGCTTCAGAAATGGAAAGGCAGCGAGTCCAGTCCCGTCGTCTTTGTTGCCCTGGTTGGGACTCTGCCTCTGGCTGTCAGAGCCATGGCGCGCTGCCTCAATAGGCGCATACGTGCCATACTGGCCGGGACATGTACGTACGGGGGATGATGCTGCTTTTACCACGTTCGAGCTGCGGCTCGTCTGGTCTGGCCTGCTGTAGTCTGGTCTGTCGAGCGGGAATTAAAGGCCCCCATGTCCTGGTCGAGGCGCCTCGAACCCTTCATTAGAAGCCGTGCTGTGGCGTCGGGGCCCTAAAATAGGAAGCACTTTTAGCAGTTGTCCGTCCATTCTGCTGCGAATGGTTCGGAGGCGAAGCTGATTGGAGTAGTTTGCGCACTTTGCTGCCAGTACCGTCCATAGGGCCAAACTTGGCACCTCTACTGACTCCCACAGAAGCATGAATGAATGGTGAGGGGGTACGGTCCGCCGCTATCTTTTGCCCTCCACCAGTTTAGTTTGGACACGGAATGCTGCAGCAAACTTGCGTTGACGGGCGAGGCCGGGCCGTCTGTCTGGCTGGTGTATTTCTACGGGCTCTGCCATCGCGCCCACCCAATCCATCCTCATCGTTTCTTCATCTTCACCGCTGCGAGGCAGGGTCATTCATTATCCTCCTTCAGCTTGTGGCAGCTGTGGACATGCTTGTGCCTTAGCCTAGGCTCTGGCCGTCTTGTCCCGTGGCACTGCGTGGTGCTACTGCGCGTTGAAGAAAGACGGCAGACATGGGGTTTCGGGCCATTCAGCGCCGTTGATTCCAGGTCTTTTTTTTTTTTTTTCCTTTTTCTTTTTTTCTCTTTTCTTCCCCCCTCCCCTCTCTTCGGCCGGCAGGGGGGTCAGGATGTCCGACGAGGGGTGAAGAGGCCAACCCACTCTGTCGGGTATGCCCAGGGTGCAAGACCCAAGGGCTTGATGTCGAAAGGCTGCGAGCATCTACATTCGGACGGCAGACGAGGAGCGGCGGTCACCAAAATGGTATGATTGCCATAGAACTTGGTCATGAGACGGACGGCCGCCGAGGTCGATAGGCTTGTCCGAAGCAGCTTTATGACGAATGACAGGCCCTTCCCCCCCCCTCTGCCAAATGCCTGGGGATTGCTCTGGTGACGATCCACCTCTGTGCGAGGGCTTGGAGGTGTGTGCCGCCCTGTAGGGAATACCCTGTATTCTCGCAATCCAATGCCATGGCGGGAAGCATCAACGGCAGACGCACGTAGGAGCGAGGGCTTTTTGCCACTGGATCATCTATTGTATGTATCCATGATGCTATCAGCACTCCGTACATTAGCAGATCATGTGTGCAGAGCATCTGCAAGCCATGCCTTGCTGCGAGCTCCAGCCTGCAGCTGTCAGTCGACGCTGCCTCTCGATGATCGAGGACAGGACGACGACACCCAGCGGCAGTCATTGGCAGAGCGGCCTGTTTGCTGCCATGCACCACCACCCGCACTCGGGCTAAACTCAGAAGAAACACATGCATAAAATTCGAGACCGGTGAAGACGCAAGAGAGGCTTGCTGCTGACACTTGGTCCATAGCACCCACGTGGTTGGAGCCTTCGGCAGGTCAAACCCACAATCCTGCAGTTGAACCTGGTCGAGGATGGCAGCCTCTGCCCTCCATTTCGCGCTCATTGCTTCGATCCCGGGCTCTGGAGAGGAGAACGAACGGTGGCATCCCGTGTCTACGGTGGATGGTCTGGCACATCGCTTTGCCTTCTGTTACGATTCTCTTGACTCGAACGGACAGTCCCCATGGCCAGCAACAGGCCTGTGGCGAGTCGCGAAGGATGGCACGGAGAGATGAGGGACGACTCAAAAAGAGGGAAATATCTTCACCGAGAAATTTTCCTCATGGCGCAAAAGGAAAAACAAACCAAGTCATGCGTCCTAGCAAGAAAAAAAAAAAATAGTAGAAAACCGGTGGGAACTTTAGACAATCCAGAAGGGCGGGTACGCAGAGTTGGTGTCATGACTTGCTCCCTTCGACATGACTGGCTGCAGAATCTTTGCAAACAGGCGGCGGCTCGAGGAGTGAAAGTGAATGACTGCCAGGAAAGGGTCCGTCTGAATGGTGTGCCATTGATGCGGCATGTCGAGCTGGGGGGATGGGAACCATGTTCGAGAGCCCGAGCTTCTGAGCCAGGCCAGGCCCAGCCGCCCCCAGCCTGGGTGGCTCTTGTTCGATAACTTGGGTCGCCATCGAGAGATGAGAGTTTGATTTGATTACTTTCTCCGAAGTACTCCGTACTTTGTCGGGCATACCTCCTCCCCCCAGGCATGCGAGAACCGACGATGCTGTTGTAGTACAGCCCGCTGTACACCACGACTGCTGCCTTTCCTCCATCACGACAGCAGGGATTTTTTGTTCATTTGCTCGGCCCATGAACTTTGTTCTCATAGCCACCGCAAGGCAAATAATACTATTTACTCGCTCTTCACCCCTCGCCTTCGTCATGCTCGGGCAGGGAATACGAGGCTCCAGAAATGGCAGCCTATTCCAAAACGATGGTTGAAAGAGAGACAGCGAGGACCCGCCCATCGAGCGGCAGAGTCAGAAGAAACCTTCTGGAAAACTCGTCAACCCACTTGGCGGGGAGCACGAAGCACAGCGTGAGCGGCAAAGTACCAACTCGTAACATCGTGGGTTTCTTTTGTGATTTGTTACCTTACCTTGCTACCACTAGTCCTATGGCGGCACTCCGTCCTGAGGGCAGAAGAGCAAGCGGATCCAACCCCCTCCCCTGGCCTGGCCTGGGCTACCGAATCGGTGGGAGCGCCTGGGAATGGCTGAACATGGCCTCGAATCTGGACCATCGGGTTGAAGAATCACGACTGATGCCGATACGCCCGTCCTGGCGTGTCTTTTGGGCTGCGAAAACCCCTGCCGCGCCGCGTTACGGCGCCCTTGGTCTAACGGCTGATACAAGTAGCAGTGATGCTCGAATGCAGTGGCGACTGCGAGTAGCTCATCGTACCCATTCGTTGAACAAGAGATTATCATGACCTGATGAGAGCACACCATGAACAGCCACTTGCACGTGCCACTCGAGGCAGATGCTGGCACGAATTCTGTCATTTCTCTACCAGATGGAGTCTGCAGTCCCCCGGATCAGAGTGGGCTGCATGATGTGGTTATGGAGCAAAGTACACGTATATGCGCAGCTCTGTCATATTTTCACATTCGCGGCCGTCGATGCGTGACGACGAACTCGTACATTGCCGACCAGACAATGCAGCAGACTCGAAACAGCAGCATCGCATCGCATCGCCCATCGCCTCTCTCTCCCACAGCTTGACTCGAGCAACAGCCAGGGTGGAACAGGGCGTGCATCGGGGAACTCCAAAGATGCGGCAGCCTGCTTCAACTTGAACTTGGCCGACAGCTTCAACGACTCGTCCACGGTCGCTGTTGAAGCGGTCCGCAGGTTGTCCTGTGTTTGAGTCGTCATGACACGATGCAGCCGTCCGTGCGGGAGTTGGTCTGCCTCTCGAATGCAAGGAACCGGCCGATTCGCCGCATGGGCACGGCCGGCAAGGCCGCAGTAGCTTCGTTGCCTCCCGCTGAAGAATGGGGATGACATGTCGTACGAATTATTGAAGCTCACTACGATACATGTACAAACACCTCGACCTCATACCGTTGCTGCTAGTATACGAGTTTTCCTAGGCACTTAGCAGCATTTTCGATTCATGCAACCCGAGTCTGCTTGGACAAAGAATCTCCATACTCGGCCCTATACAAATGGCGACAGCTCTGTGACAGCAGTCGTAAATTATCGTGCCGGAAACCCCTGTCCTCCCAAGCCTCGAGCAATGAAAGCACAAAAATAAACAGCAAAGGAAATTTCTCTTGACACATCCCCCCCACATGGCCTCTTCCTCGAGCGTCAATCTCGAATGCTACCTTCTTCCTCCCCCCTTGCTGATGCCCAAATCGTTTCCTCGGACCGCTCCCTCTTCCTCACTTGCTCACCTCCCCTGGTACCGAATCTCATGCCGACCACCGTCATGGCACGGCGGGCCCGATCTGCTGGGACGCAGCATCGCGTCGTCAAGCTGGACTAACGACCGTTGGACTGTTTCCACTGTCTCACAAGTATTAACCAAGACATGCAATATGCACGCCTTTCAATGCGAGACTCCAGTTCTCCCGTCATCGGCATCGTCATAGCCAGCTTCGGCTGCCTCCTCCTGCAAACGAAGTGTCGGCATCTTCCGTTCGATAACAACTGCGGCGGCCAGCATAGATTTGCTGCACCGGAAACTTGTGGCCCCCTTCCCTTGGCCCGGCCCCTCCCCAGTTTAGAAGGGGAATGGAACATGTATGGAACAAGTAGACGCGCCCACACGTTTCTGCTACGCCTTCCAAGGGTCTGGTATCAGAGACACGGACAGTGCCTGCAATGCGGTGAATGTACACCCCCCTCTTCAAGCGACAGAGGATGTCCAGTACACGTACAAAAAAGAAAAGGAACATGAACAAACATTGACGGCAGAGAGTCAAGGGGGGCCCTCGTCAACCTAGCTAGGGGGTGCGAAGCCCAAAAGCTACACGTAACTGCCGCCTGGCCAATCAACGGCGTCACCAATGACCTGTCTCTGGGAATTCCCAGGTTGCAGGATACGGGAGCTGGAGCGAAAAAAGGAAAGGAAGAAGCGACCAGGGCGGCCGAGCCTTTTTGCAGGTCAGGGTCCTGTTCGTCTGTCCTTTTTTCAACCGACACGAAGCAACGGAGCTCGCTCCGTTGGGCGCAGCCTTGTGAGCTTCGCCCTCCCCCTCTCTCACCTCCATGCGTTCTTTGCCACACGCCTGCGCTCGTTGATGCTTGCTTGCTCGTGTCAAGCTCTCTTTAGGGGGGCTTTGTTGCATGAACACGCCCTTGACGTGCATAAAGAGATGTCAGATGGAACAACCATCATGACTCTCCTCTCCTTCTTCTCTGTTCCAAGATGGTGGAATTCTCTCTGTAGCACCGGCACGGGGCATTACCCGATAAGAAGAAGCTGTGGTCAACTCCTCGCACGCACACACTCGAGACCGGGAAGGGGCCTCGCACCGCTACTTCGACAAACAGAGGCAGAGTCCGGACCAACAGACTTATCTGCTCGCCCCTGGTAGCGGCCGAGTCTTATGTCCGGCCTCCACTTGCGGCTGGCAAGCTGGTTCTGGCGCCTTTGTACAACCGACTGGACGGTGTGCGGTTCGTGGTGCAAGAGGGCATGGAATCGACTCCTCTGCCGTCAAAGCAGTCAAGATCGTTTCTGTGTCCCTGGTTTGCTTGTTTATAGAAATCTACTGAGGGCCTCTAGGAAGGTGTATGTAGTACTGGCTGTAAGCAGGAACCAGAATTCGGGTGGGGGAGTTCCTCGGTTTCGATGGAGATGTCGCGGCGCAAGCTCCAACAAATGGACTGCCACTAGACACCCATAGTTTGATAACCTGCGAGCCGCTCCGGGCACCTTGATGGCCAGCTTCTAGCGGATCTGTCTCCGTCTCGTGATGACGGACCACCTTCTCTTGCGATGGCGCATCCCCAGTTTTGCGCGGTGAACGAGGACGGGACGGCGCGGATAGCGGACAACGGAGAGCTCTCCGCCAGTAAACCTGAGCGATGAGGGCCTTTCTTCGACTGTCTTTTGCTTTCTAGTCGTCTTACATGCGGTAAATAGTGCTTCTTGTTTCTCACGCGGTAGCAGCCGGCTCCAAGCTACGGCCATCGTCCGCTTCGGACCGAGACTAAGGTAGAGATGGTCAAGGCGGAACAGAATGACACTGCAGCTTGTAATGCTACTGTGCCGGGTTTTCACTAACCTGCCGGGACTAATGCCTGCTATTGATGAGCCTGAGCTGCGTCAGGTGGGTTCGCGGCTTTTGGCCTTGTCCCAGAATGGCGGGATTGCGGCTTCACGATAGTCTGGTGCCGAGGATTCTTGTTGTTTCAAACCGTGAGCACCTCGTCATCATGATTGCGTACTTTGAGACGCATCAAACTTGCGCTTACGATGCCATTGTCCGTCGGAGCTGTAAGTGTGATGATATTGCATAGCTTACATCTATCGTCGGTACACGAATGCGCGGGCACATCTCAGGAATCGAAATCGAGTGCAATGAGCCTCACGAAGATCTTCGCACTGCACGCAACAGATCCTGCAGAGACGAGGCAGAGCTAGAGCTGCCACAATTCGGACTTGACAGAGCCATCTAGCTTGTCGTCTTCTTTGTAGGGTGGTAAAGAACTGCTAGGCTGCCCGCTTCACAGCTCTTCTCCAACGGGAATTGTTGACAATGATACGTCGGGAAATCATTCTTAAACTCAAGCTGGATCATCCTGACTTTTGTCGATGCCTGTGCGCCGACCATTTTATTAATCTTCCTCTGACGAATCGAGTAATTCGTGTAGGACTCTCGCCACAGCACGGGCCAATCCGAGGGAGTAGGTGAACCCTGCCTTGCTGAAGAAGAGACCATGTATATTCTCACCATGGCCCCCAACCCCAAGTATAGGTAATACTCACTGCAGTAGATGACTTACATACATGAACATCCCAAACTGTGAAATTTCTGCCGTTTGATGGTCTCTAGGCATGCATACCGTTAATGCTCTAACGGCTCAGGCCTTCAAATACGCAGCGAAACTGGCGCCACTTTACGAGGGAGGGAGGTTCGGGTTTGAACATCAACAAACATCGCTTGTGTTATCAATATTTGGAACCGGCGAAAGAAATACCAAAAGCAGTCGTCGGTGGCTCTTTAAGCACATAATCTCCGCCTTGACATGGCGGTAAAGAAAGGGACGGAAATGTACAGCAGCCAATCGAGGATCCCTGTAGATGCAGCTGGACGCAATGCATGCACGGCTGATACCTCGTTACTCACACATGTACTCCATACTGCAAAGATAACTGGCTGAGTACAGATACCGAGAATTCGTGGTGGTTATGGTTCGGAGCATCATGCATGTGTAGATGAGTCCTGCAGCCTTGAGTTTTGCTAGAGGCAGAGCCGGGCACAGACGGTGAGTTTACGGAGGTTTTACTCATTTCTACTAGTGAGTTTATTGCTTGTTCGAACTGGGAGGGTGTGATGAGAAGGGCGGAGAACGTTGGTGATTCGAGAGGCTTCTTCCACCATTTTCTGGGCTTTACCGAGGCTGATGCGAACAAACGCAATGGCAGTCAGCCGGAGCCTCCTGTAAGCGTCTGCTATAGGTATTCCTATATGTATCTTAAAGTGGCAGCAGCAGCATTCCCTGAAAGGCCAACCGCTGCTTTGCTTACTAGATGCGAGCAGGAAGCTTGAAGGCCCGAGAGCGAAATCGACGATGACATTGCATAAACCCTCAGAAAAAGTCTGTCTGACACCTTAGCAGTTAGACGACGCTGCTTCTAGCGTTCCGCAACTTCCGTGCGAGCCAAACCATCGGTAAGACGCCTGGCATATGCGTCTGCTTGGCCATTTTGAGCTCCTCGGCGCATGCATCGTGCTCGTTGCGACGGCTGCCTCGGACCACCGTCCGCCAGCTGCCCAGTTACCGCTTGCTGTAGATTTTCGTCAAACTCAATGGCATTGATGCGTAACGTAACAGTTTTCCAACGTTTGACTACCTACATAGACCGGACGTCTTGCTACCTCGGCTGTGATGGCAATTGCGCGAGAGATCTTGCCGGACCGGCATACACGGATCCACAGCCATGAGAGCAAAGCTCCGTGACCGCAGCTGTCAACTGTTGGTGAGTTTCTTGCATATTGATATGTGAATCGCGAAATACCCTTGGTAGTTCTTTCTCGTCATGATCTTGGATTCGGGATATTGATGGTACTGGCGTATCCACGGGGCGATATTGTCAAAGTACGCCATCAGTGGAAGAACAGCAAGATTCACAGGCAATCGTAGATTCGAGTGAGCCTCGCCTCGTAATTCTATTATCCTTGTGAGGCAAAATCTGTAGACATTTCTATCAAAAAAGTCCCGATTTCCAAGATGTAACCTCTTACGTTGGACCCCATATCTGTCGAAAATTTCGCTCAAGGGTGAGCCGTGGGTAGAATGTGGTCAAAATGACTGCTTGGAACCTATGAAGTGGATGAACTAAGTGTAGAGAAGCTTTCATATGAGTTTCTCGTTGCTCTCTGTACCAAAATGATGGATCACGATGTGGCCTACGACTCTTAACGGTCGCACTCTACCGAAAGTCCATCAGTATCTCTTGTTAAGCAATATGCTGGTCTAGCATATATATGGAAAATTTGTCTTCACATGATCAAATATTGATGGGTACCTTACATATTCTTCCGACTTGTCACAAGTCGCCATACCTCAATGTCTGACGAAACACACACTGTTCAACCGTTCAAGCCCGCTCTTGTTTCGAGCAATCTTTCCGTCATGACAAGTTGCTGTTCTATTGAACAGCACAATTGCGGAACCTCTGGTGACTTGAACCACGATCTCCCCGGGAAGTAGGTAATATAGTATGGTCTTCTCCAACCAGCGAAGCGCACCTTTGAAGAAAGGTCTCGACAGTATCGAACAGCAATTACTACTTGTATCTCTCAGCTGAGAAATCGCCTGAGTGTTCAAGAATTCTGGGCTATATCCTGAACCACCTCCTCCGCGTCAACGATGCCTTGCTAAGAGGAAAGGGGGGCTGGGGGGCCAAAAGTGATGTAGCTCAATCATCAGCCAAGTTGCCCAGTAATTGTTCCCTTCCATCTCCATGCCTTTACGGCAATATGTTGTTTCACCTTCTATTATCTGTTGAAAACTGATTGCTAATAGCCGGATCTCGCTCGTAACAGCGAATGATTCCAACCCCTGGCGACCTCCGAGTTCTCACTCTAGGCCAACCGCGGAACATATGAGTAGGCGTTCAAAGAACTGGCTGAAGATGCCATCATCCATACCTTCGCACTAAGACATGTAATTGAGTCTGCTTGCCTGCACACAGAAAGCCTCTGCATTGATGACAGGGCACATGGACTGTATTCAGCCACTCAAACGTTTACTGATTAATATTGAGAGAAGATAGACATCTAGTCAAAAGCTCCTTGACCTTGCCAGGCATAGAAGCGCTCGAGGAAGCTTGCATCGTTGAGTTGAGCGGATACAGCGCGTGTCTTTTTCTTTCTCAGCCAAGAACAGCTGACGATGTCGTAACTGGCTAAGTACATGGAGCCGTTATATGACAAGAAGTCCGGGTATTCAAATGCTATGGTACGCAAAGACCGGGACATTCTGGTGTTTGCGCTGACGATGTGTTATCCGTCACCAATTTGTTACACACCTTGCCCCAGTATCTTTCTGAGAACATCCGGATGCAGCCCATGCAGAAAGGCTTTCAACAGGAGAGAAGTATCTGTTCAGAGGAATGACTAAGAATCCTGTGAGACTCAGCTGATCACAGAGTATATGGGTATCCAAGGCGCTGCATCGACTCAAGCCCGCGTTGCCAGAGGGCCGCTGCCGAGAGACTCGAGGTGGTAGGCGCTGCGGCATCGCAGCGGTCAACTTTGCCGCTGAACCTCGCTTAGAAGCTACAACAGGCAATTCGAATATCCCACGGCTCCTTGTAATGCTGGCACACGCTACAGCTCCAGGCCCGCGCCCATACGCAAGTCCCGGGGACTTATGTTCGGACAGGATGCCGAAGTCGGCCTTTTCCAAGTCTACATGGGTATAGATAGCAGCATTGCGAGTCCAAAACTACCCATGTGTGACCCAAAACATATCTCTCTCCTTCATAGCGTGCCGTTTCCGTCCGGTTCCAGAATGAGAGAGTGTCAAGAGATGGATGGTTGAACTCAACTTCAAGCCCTGCCGGCCTCGTAGGTGCTACCTTGTTGGTGCGGGAACATGAAGCAGCCGAGGTGGGAGCTCTGTTGGCCGTCAACTCTGGGAATAAAGCAAGGCATCCGGAGAAAGCGTCAAGGCTGATGGTATGCCCTACGGAAATATGGTGGCAATGCTACATGCATGCACTCCCAGGCCACAGGTGGATCGCCCCGACACGAGCTGTAGAGGAGAGTCCCTGTCACTCCTGCCATAGACAGGCCCTACCTTCTATGAAGTAAAGCAACCCAACCGTATGCAATATGTTCAGGCTCCTGGGCAATTGCTCGCTGCATTGCACATTCCGTAATTATGGAATCGTCGATCAACTTCTCCTCGCTGGCGGTACTGCAAACCAGCAACTGTTCTTTCGAAGGACTGATTACACCTGGGTTGACAAGGAATCCGTGTGACGGCCAATACGTCAGTGTCGCCGGAGGCGGCGAGCTTGTCACCCTGATAGAAGGATCAGTGCCTGTGGATGCCATGAGGTCAATGCTTTACTCATGCCTGTCGAGCCCATCCCATGCGAACGGTAACTGTCCGAGGCCCTAAGATGCCCACAAGGTGATCATTCCCTGACCACGGCATCCTTGCCTCCGCCCTCTCTCCCTTGGCGACTCTGTTCACATCAGTACAAGCGACGTATTGCTTTTCTGTCTTGGCATTCAGCACCGCCTGTAATCGTCAGCAAAGGACAAAGGATCTTAGTTGTCCAGTTACGGACCACTCCGGTAGCATCTGATGGAACGCTTTATACCTCGCAGTTGCCATAACCCCCTCCCCTAATTGTACCCCCCAACATGGCTTCGCAAAGAGCCCCTGGGGATGAGTGTACCGACTTGGATGTTGCTCTTCAGGTCATAATTTCGGTCTGCCAGTCATCGGCTCTCGGTAGTCCTGGACTACAACCCTCTGGCGCCATGTGATGGGTGAATACGGCAGCATCTCTGGACCACTATGCCCAGTCTGGGGCACAGATTGCAGGCTCCGTTGCTCGTTCGGCGTTGAATGGAGCGCCCCCACAAGATGTACCGTGGGAGGGTGTGAGTATGCGCATGATTGCTGCGTGGCTGTGAGTTGATGCTGCCAAAAAGTGGGAGGATGTCATCTTGTGCGCAGCTTCGGTCGTGGAGCAGTGGGCAAGGCCCGCTCTCCGGGGTCCCCTCTGCCAGGCGTTGAGACCGGAGTGTCTTTTTTCTTTCTTACGAAGAGGCTGGCACCGACTTACAACGTGTTTGGCGGCGATTCTGAAGTTCCGCAGCCCTGCCGCTCGGAGCAACAGTTGATCAAGGATTTACAATGGTGGCAGTGAGCAAGTGGCAGCTGGTAAGACCTTTCCAGTAGGAGCAGGTCAAAGTATTCAATCTTCCTTGTGTCCGAGAGGGCTGCCGAGGCCTATTTCTTCCTAAGGGCGCAGAATGTATTTCGGCCCTCTTCTCTACGGCCAAGTGACCTTCTTGGGCAAGCCCAAAGCTTACCCACCCTGATACTGTATGCGCTCGAGTACGGAGTCTCATAGTGAAGGGCGAAGCCCACAAGCATCGTGATCACCTGTAGCGAGCCTGCAAGCGATAACATCTTCTACGCGCCCGCAACTCGGGATTTCTTGGCTTGTATGAATCATTCCCTCTATAAGCTGTATTATCTTGTACTACTGGCGGGACGGCTATATGTGGGCGGATCATCATGCTTGTCACCTACCCATGGGGAGCAATCTCCTATCTCTCCCCCTGTCCACTTCATCTACGCTGCCTGGGCTCATTCGCGCTCCGGAAGCTTGCTAATACGGCCGGTCCAACTCTTCTGAAGTGCGAACCGACATTGGGACTACGAACTACGGCATTCGAAAGACTATTCGCTTTCAATGGGATTCCTGCGTTTCTTAGAAGTCACATCCTCTCTTCAGACAGCCAAGTACTATACCACATAAGATACCTAGATGGCAGACGCCATATTTAATGTATTGACACGAGGGCCACCTAGCGATTATAACTGTTCGGCTTCTTGATTTGGGCTCCGAGCTTCTCCATGAGTGTACTCGCGCTTATATCCCAATTTCAACACATATGGGAGCCCCCTTGTACCAGCAAGCTCATGGCTTTTCGGCGCGTTTTGACCAGTTCTACCTACCTTGCCATGCATCAGAAGGAGAAACCCCCCTTTGACGGGAAGATGCTAAGCTTCAGTAATGCGAGAGCAGTTGTAGAGGTATCACTGTTATCGGTAGGTAGGCGTCAGTGATAGCCGGCCCCTGTCTCTTACTGAGTTTGGAACAATGAGGCACTGATCGTGTTAACTGCAACGCACAATCACAAACATCTCATGGCATCATTAGGACTAAAATGCCACGACACGGTTGACGCATGCAAGTACTTTCGTCGTCATAAGATAAAACGGCCATCTTCTCAGCCCTAAGGTATGCAGTGCTGCGCCTCCACGTTTCCGTTGGTAGCATTATCAAGGAATATGCAGCATCAGTATCGCCCGGAGTAGCTTCGTCGTTACTCATATTTGCTCTGCTTCAGACCAGGTGTCCCGACGGGAGGCTAGGAGCGGCCCGTGGTGGATTCTCACTTCCCGACCTACCAACATGAGTAGGTAGGCCCGATGGATGCAGGACTTTGCGGCTTAGTGATGCAGTGGTCCTCACTAATGCCGCATATCGGGATAATCCCAATTACTCCGTGCCTCGGAAGACCAGATTCCTTCTCGTACTCGTACTTGGTGTCCATGCCCGGCGTAATAGCAGAGCCGTTTGGGTATTAAACACTCCGTCTTCCTTTGCCATCAATGACCGGCCCTTCAGCGCCCTGAGGCAGGGGATTTAGAGGAGCGTCTAGCAGTGCAGGCATCGGCCTTTTTTCCAAGATTGTCTTTCACTTTACCAAGGGAGTCTCTTCGCTTACACACGAAAATGTGGAATCGAGGCAACCTCTCGCTTGACCAGGAATCCAGCCCACTAACAAAAATCCCCGGATGACCGTCACAGATTTAATCACCCAACAGAGCGGAAAACGCGGATGTGCCGTACCGACCATGTGACCGTAGCCCGGTCGAACATAAGGTACCCCCATGCTCAAACCGAAGCAATGGTAAGCCTTAGTAAGGTGGCAGCTGAGACTCTTCGTCCGTATTACTACAATATGAGGCGATTTCGTTGCTGAAGTTGGACTTTCTAGGGCGACAAGCGAGCCAATAGCAAGCAGAGCCCAGGGCTATCGAGAGCTGACAGGACTTGTGTGAAAGCAGCCCACCTACATGATGTCTTCTCGGACGACCTCGGTAGACAAGCTTGTACGGGCCTGAGTTGATACTGCAATGCGAGAATTGACAAAATTCGCAAATCAAAATTGTTCACACCTGGAAATGATCTTCTCTGTTGTGGGTAGCCATCCAATGCTACAATAGTATCACCCATGGACGGCCTTGTTTAGCACCCGGGGCTTTTTGAATACTACCTTCTCAGGCACGGGTCCTGAGGCTTCAGTTACCTGCCTGTGTGTTGTAAGATTCTAATGCGGAAGTAGCACTCATTATCTAGAGCTCTTAGTACTCATTATCTAGAGTTGTTGAACTAGTCACTGGGAAGGAGTAAATTGCCTATGCAATGGAGCCTCTTTGCATATCACAATAGGAGCGCGTCTCAAGTCAGTCCTGGAGTTTGACTGTTCCGGAACATGATGGTGTTTTGTTAACAAGGAACAGTCTCATGCCATGTCCCACCCTATCCTAACCATGAAGAATTTTCACTACCATTATTAAGACAACCTCAACTTCTCCTGAATCTGGATGATGATTCTTTTCTGTTGAGTTATTTGTCTTGAAGACAACGCCTCTGATTACGGTATCTCAGTTGCTGGTTGTGTGGAACTCAGGATGACGTTGAGATGTAGTTCCCTGTCTTAGACTCTTACACCGACTCGAATCCAACCACTAGTATGATAAGAAGTGCATAGCGCGATTGACTTCGGAAACTCGTTCAAACTCGGACGAAGATGAATGAATGCAACTTTTTCCTTAGCCTACATGGTTCAAAGTGAACCTTAGTGAAGCCGTAAGCTACCTGCGACCAATCGGTGACCTCCCATCTAGCGGGTAGTCATACATGATTTGGTCCTTACTTAAAATCTTATTCCTGCAACAAGAACTTTGCAAATGCTACCGAATAGAGAGAAAATAGCTTCATCTAGCGCTGAGCAACTATGTCGTATATTCACTGCAGGTATATAAAGCTGTCTCTAGGTGTCTGGGCGTAACTTGCAATTACCATGCTTGAATCACTGTAACTGTCATACCTCCAAACAGCTACGAGTTCAGACCCCATCCAAAAGAAAACTTCCACTCCTCTCAATCTTGGTACTTGTCCCCGTAGCTGTCATGGGCCTCCTCTCAGATTGGCCGTTCATCGCCTTGCTTGCTGGCATCCCCCTCATCTACGAACTCCTCAAGCCACCAAGCTCTTCACTGAGTGCCGATACAAGAGTGCAACCTCGATGGAGCTCCCTACTCAATGATCAAAGCTGGTGGATGCGCGCTGCGTTGCCTATATACCTGCTGCACCAATTCGAAGAACATGGCTACGATTTTCTGGGGAGGCGCTATGCGTTCCAAGCCTACTTCTGTAAGAACTTGGTATGAAATCTGTCCCATATTCTGACTTGTTAGTTTGCCCGCAACTGATGATGGTGGGTTAGGGATTCGAGAGCATTGAGGCATGCCCTTTGACTCCTCTCGTCATTCTTTTCGTCAACGGCTCACTCGTGTGGATCACTGGGCTTGCCGCTCGAGCCAATGTCCGAAATGCGAGAAGCTTTTACGGATTCACGCTCATCAACGGATTGACGCACGTTATCCCAGCGATACTGGTTGGGCCAAGGTATAATCCAGGCCTTGCCACTACCTTGTTATTGTTCTTTCCAGGGGCCTTCTTTGCTCTTAGGACACTAGGTGGTGCTAGGAGAGGAATTGCAGCTGGTGTTGTATGCCACATTGTCTTGATGGGCTCGATGAAGCTTGCTGCTAAAGGCTTGATCTCTGAAGGGATTCTCTGCGGGGTGCAAGTATTGGATACTCTCTTGTTACTTGCAATTTGACCTCGACAAAATACCTGCAAGGGGATTCCTCGTCCTTACATACATTACCACTTGAGATCTGCGACGAATGGGTTTTAAGGATGAGCACCTCGTCGTTAGTAGGAAATAGTTTCTTATAACACGGCCTATCAACGATCATTCAGACAACCTATCTCAACTCTTTCAAATTCCTGGTTACATAGAGGTGTTTGCGGCATAGGCAGCACAAAAACACAAACCTGAAGAAGGTTAAATTCTAGGACAGGTCTATCGCTCGAAAGCCTAATGTTGTGACCTCCATCGAGATACTTCACTACCTTCAATGGAATAACTGCAATCTGTGCGGCAGTACAAAGTCTGACTCAACCCAAGACGGTCCCGATACCTGCGGGCTGTAAGTAATACCAATGCCTACTGACTCCTATATCACATGAACAGCATAAAGCGAGTGGCACCGACGCAGACGCATTCTAAATGGCGAAGAATGAGTTCAAACAGAACAAAAGCTTACGACATCTCGGGCAAGCAAGATTGGCAAAGTGCCCGAGCTTCTGACTGCTGACGTTGATGACCAAGGTACGCCTCTATGAGCGATGTCCGGGTGGTGCTGGAGTAATGATACTACTGGTTATCAGCCACACAAGGACTGATCTTTCTCTGGGCCCTCCGCTGACATCCCGGGACTTCCCATTCGAAACTACACATCAGTAGCTTTACTTCATGTCTCTTCTTGTCCCATCATCTCAAACGACTGGTTCCACATGAATGATGCCTCCATCAGCAGAATTCTAAGCATTCATCGTGATGGGGAGTTCCTATAACCTGCAACTTCCACATTACGCGCGAATTTGTTCCTGATCCAGGACACTCGAGGAACAAGCCTCGGGCATATGCCTACGACATAAGGTACAAACTTTGGAATGTTGCCAGTTGTTCGCAGAGGGCCAACATGATGGACATCGAGCCCGTACGCAAGACGCCAAGTGATGTATCATAGAATACGAGATTCAAAGGAGGCAGCCCTAAAAGGCCTTTCAAGCAAGATCTAGATCTATGCGCTCCAAATAATCTTCCATCATTTATAGCAGACAATTTCTATTCAACAACACCTATATATCTCTGTATTTTTAGCCGGAAAAGCTGTTTCCCAACCGCTAGTCATACAGGCCGCTCATTTCGCACGGTTCTCCATCAAATACAATTCAACATGCGTCCCTGCCTCCCAAGAGTGCTGAAAGCTTGGCTTTCTTGGCATGCCGTTAGCTGTCCTGGGGTTCTCAGCGTTGTCGGCTTCATGATGCATCAGTAAGAGATACAACGGTGCTATTGACTGTGGTGCTAGAATGTATTAAACGGCCTCCATACATCGGGGACTGATTGCACGATCATCCTGCAGGTTGATCAATTTGGTTCCTCAGGAGTCGGGGTTCAACTACACTTGACAGCTGAACCCGTCTACTGAACTATGTAAGAGATACCTGACGGAGAGGTAACATAGCGGCAATAGTAGACTGTTTCCTGATTCTTCAGAATCTGCTAGCCACCTGTCAGAAAAACCTCATTCTACACGTATGTACCGAGAGTATACCTCCACAGCCATTCATCTAGTCAAAACAATACGACAACGCATATCAAAGAGACGCAGTCTCCGCGCGAAATCGAAAATCCACCATCAGAGGCATGACACACTCCCTGGCTAGACAGAAAACGTGGGGTTTCGACCCAGAGGGCTTGGCAGGGGGGACATCGGTCATACGAATCTGCTCCGAGGGCGTGGGACAAAGCTAGGATGTCATTGCAAGCCACGCAAGCCACGCAAGCCTTAAGAGATTTGGGATTGGCGAATCAGAGTATATGCATTTGCAGCGACGAATCATCGTTGGATCGGTGCCAAGTCTTCAACCAAGAATCTTCAACAACTGACGGATGACAATTGGGTGTGTTTTGATTCAGCTTCTCCGGTTGAAGGCAACACGTATGTCTACCCACTAGTATGAATCATTATTTGACCTGTGTCGCTTGAGAAGTCTCCCCTCACGAGGTTGTTACTACAACAATTTGCGATAACGCACAGAACCGCAAGGTCGAGCCAACTCTCCCATCATAGTCACTCTGACAGAACGCTGAAGTCAACACCAATAACGGCAAAGGCCTTCCAAAACTAAACGCAAACGCCTTGTAGCCCGGTTCATAGGCGAGTGTGGCGATGCAAAATAGTAGCCAACAAACGGCGAGACGTCGGTCACTAAGCCACCCGCTCGACGAGGACAAGGACGGCACTGCATACGTAACCCGTGTTTCGTCTGACCTTGCCATTGCCCTGTCCAGCGAGGCTTAGCGACTCGTCATCCGCCTCGCTTGAAGTTGTCTAACGAGTGCTGTAGTTCCTTAGAGCTGCCTCGTCTTGCGGTCACTCCATAGCGCATCATTTGACGACCTACGCCTCACGGCAGCAGCATGGGAGCTTGTAGACCGCTAAGCTGACGCCAACGTATGAGTTCCAGAGCACAATCGTTGGTGTACAACATAACTTTGAATGTTGTGCTTGTTGGCGGTTACGATCTCCTTCGCTAATGGGCTTGGCAGGTAGTACAAGCCTACATGAAATGTTTGAAGTAAAATCACGTAACACCCATCGTCAAAGACGGCTTCGTTCGAGTCTGGTGGGTATCATGCAGTTATCATGATTCAATTAATTTAATTAGTATTAAGGGCCAACCATCGGCTCCCACTATAGTCAGGTGAGCGCGTCAAGCCGTTAGAAATCATTAACTCGCTGCACCGTCGGTTGTTATGTCGACAATATACTCCTTGCCAGTAAATCAAATTCCGTTGTGCACAAGATGCAGCCATGATCGCAACATATATACAAAGAAAAAGAGCCTCCTCAGACTGCCTGCCGCTCCCCTTTATGCCAACTTGCTCTCCTTGATGGCGTAGGTTATGGACGGGACCTTGCGAAGGAAAGTATCGCATACCGCCAGCAGCAGGTAGTTGATGAGATATAAGCCTGCCATCAGGCCAATACCCCCCGCGAGGAACCAGGTCCACGGTCGAGTGCCGAGCCACATCAGAGCGTGAGCATCCGCCTTGTGCCATGTGGCGCTCTCGAGATCGGTAATGTACGGTTCCAGCTCGGGAGGGTCGACGATTTGCACTGTTGGCGACGGCAGGGAGGGCTGTCCTAGCAAGTAGTCCTTGACCACAAGACTGAGGAACAGCGGCCCAGAGGACATCATGATGTTGGCGTAGGGCTGGATCTCGGCCCAGAAGCGAGTAATGTCGTAGAACAGAGGCAGTTTGGAGACGGCAGCGGCGTAGGCTGGGTGTCTGGCGGTGGTGATCATGAAGTCGTTGGTAACACCGGTGGGCAGCGTCGACTTGAAGAGGGCATAGTGCGGACCAGGGCCTTTTTCGAGCTCCTCCAGGGGAACGGTCTCGTTGCAGAAGGTGTCCATGTCGAGGTAGATGCCGCCATAGTGGTGGAGGACAAAGTAGCGGATGGCGTCGGCGCGCTGGATGGGGAAGGCGTAGCCATCCCAGTTCTCGACAAACCAGGGGTATTCGGTAGAGATGAAGTCGCGAGCCGACTCGTCGGTCCACAGCTGAGAGGGGATTTGAGTCAGTCATGTTGACACAGAAAAGGGAAGAAGCAAGCCAAGAAAGCGTAGTAAATCATGGATCTCGCATGAGCAGCGCCTCAGTTGTGTGTCAAGACTCACCATGTACTCAAAGTCTGCATACGTCTCTCGGCAACTGCGCTGCGACTGGGCCCATTTCGCGGGAATCGTGGCGTTGGCCGTGGTCTGGTGCAAGATTCGAGGGATTCGCGGGTGGCTCATGTCGTTGTCGTCGTCGAAGTGCGACAAGGAGGCGTTGCGAGGGATGGTGATGCGCGGGCTGAAGAGCTCGTCGTTGCGGCGCAGCAGGGTGATGAGCGGCTCGAGGGTGTAGACCAGCAAACAGACGATGGACAAGTCGACGACCAGCAGCATCAACGCGGCGGATCTGTTGAGCTTCGGGAAGCGCAGATACTTCATGGACCATCGCTGGCACGACGAGGGCGTCTCGCGCTCCAGGCGCTCCTGGCGCTCCTCGTCGTACTGGCGCTCGTTGCTGCCAAACATTGCCGACGAAGGTGCTGAGATGTGGTGAGAGGAGGTGAAAAGAGATGAAGAAACAGAGGAGAGAGACTGGTGGAAATCACAAATACAAAAGCATGAGATCCATGGAGAGACAAGCGTGGGTGACTTGTTGAGGTCCCGCAGGAGCACCAAAGGCTTTATCACTGTCCTTTGAGCGAAGGCCGCTATGGAGAGACAGAGAGACGCTAAAGCAACGGCCCAAAGGCGAGAGAATAAAGCCAGACAGGGGCTGAAATTAAGCTGGGGCTGCTGATTGGCCTGGACAAGCAGGGAGGCGATGCGATTTCGGGGGGGCCAGGCCAAAGGGTCTTTCGGGGGACTTGGGGGGACCTTGTGCTGGCTCGTCCAAGATGGGGACATGAAGCAAAGGAACCTGGAGGCAACTCGCACGTAGGTACGTTAGTAGAGACACACAGTATGTATCTGAGGCATGGTGGTGATCATATCTGAGAATGAAAGTATACAGCTATCCGTCAGCCCTCGAACTCGTCCGTATCCCGTGGTATCTCCTGATGGACACCACGCCCTCACTCAGGGACATGTCCACACGGATCAGCAGCAAGTGGCGTCTGCCTCCAACCGTCAAGCACCCTAGGATCCAGTCTATCCAGTCTGTTATTAGTCCCTCTCCAGCGATCCATGTCAGGTACGCGCAAGACGTTCCCTCGACGCCTATCCTATCCGAGCATAACCCTCTCAACCCCGGCTCGATTCCCCCCCACAGCGGCCACAGTGCCTTGGCAGCCCTACTCCAAGCACACAGCGCACGATTCGGGGCATCGCCAAGGCCGCCTAATACGTGTATCTCGCACGGGATATGCTCGCAGATGCAGATGGAGGGTTGATGTAAGCTGCAAGCACATCGAGTATTAATAGATCACCAAGATCAGAGAGAACATCGTATGTAACCGCAACGTCTTCTTGCCTCGCCGCCAAGCCCAGATGATGCTGCCCAGAGCATGTCGTTCCCCATCTAGGGGGAATAACACGGCCGGTGGTCTCGAGTCGCGAGCTCTTGGATTTCGTCAATCTGGCTCAAAAGTGCCACCGACTGACAGCAGGTTGAGCAGCTGGAGGCCTGGGCGCATATGACGCGTGTTCACTGGGGCGGAGTCCACGATCAACGCTGAAGCTCAGGAGCGTGTGGACGAGTTGTTGCAACAGCCTAGATTTCGAGACGGTTTGTGGGCTCGGAGGTGGCTCGCTTCTTCGGTTTTGCACATCCCACGGAGAACTTGTCGTACCAAGGCATCCATCTTCGTCCTACATACGGTACTGGTGCTTTTCCTGTAAATGCCGCGCCTCTCGTACTGTGCCAATTACCTCATGTCTCTCTTGCGCTCTCTTCTCTCGAACTTCTAGACTGCCTTATCTCACTATCGTGCAGTATGACCTGGACCCTTGATTCATTACCCTTCCGCACCTTTTCGGCAAGCCTCGTGCGTAACGTCGCAATTAGCCTGATTCGTGTTCCCACGAGGGACTTGAGGTGGAATCCTCTCACCCTGACAATAGCGACTTGTCGCGATTCGCGAGCTTCGGGCCGCCCAACGTGCGACTGGCTTTAGGGGACCAAACTACCTACATGTATATTTCATGCACTGAATGACACCTGCTCACTTATCTGCGGTGCTGGCCTCAGCTTGCTGCTGAAGAAAATCCAGTCCCATGCGCCGTTGCCGCCACTCTCTCTGGCATACCCGAGGCTAAAGCACGCCTTTTCCCTTGCGAAGGCCTCTAGAAGCAAATTAATCCCTGTTGCGGGGTGAGGCCGAGTCCATGCAGGCTAGCGTACGAGCCGTCCTGGGTCGAGGGCTGTTGGGTTGAGCAACCCTGTCTGGAGCCATGGATGCAGCCGATTGGAGCAGTCCGCGATGATGATCCCGTTGGAGGCCTGCCTGCGGTCTGTGCAGGTTCTTTAGCAAACTGGACTTGGACGGTAACACATAACAGCTCTCTCGTCACAAGTCATGCCAATGTTTTGCTTGCCAGATGACGTCTGGATCGGCTGTGTCTTGGACGAGCATAGCACTCGCGTGTGCGTAGATAGGGAGGATTGATTGGCTGTTCGAGACACCAGTTGTGAGCATCATGCGGCAGCGTCTCGCAAAAGAACCTCTGAAACAGGCACATGCGACTTCTTGATGTTAGGTTGAAAATAAGCTACCAACCTACAGCTTAGTAGAGCCGGGGAAGCAAGAAGCGCCGAGCGGGTGGGAGGGGGTCATCTGATGGCGGCATGTCCAATCTGGTGCCAGACGAAGCCAACACCGTTTCGAGAGGCGATGTCTACGGTAGATAGGGGTTGCAGACCGTAAACATGCCTCTGTATGATGATCGAACTGGTGCGGTGATGACTTCATGTTGCTGTCCACGCAGTCTTGCGGTATGTATGTACAAGGGTGACGACCGCTACGAAACTTCTCACCACTGCAGCTTGCTGCGGGAATATGAAAGAGATGACGGGAATAAGGTACCTAGGGATCTAATTCTGTGAGCACGGCTTCACTGCATAACGACTGCGGTACTGCGTGTTGCAGCATGTCTAGGGAAGTATTTCCGGTAACGCGTGCGAACTGCGGAACGAGCTGTTGCTCAACCCTGACAATGTCGTCACTCAAAGAATCTCGATATGTTCTGTCATTTTGTGTGACCTCACTTGCGATCGCTTGGGCCTGTTGCTCGTCAATCACTTCTTCGTCTATCGTCCTCGAGCGACGCTCACAATTTTGTCAGCCCCACTCCCTGGTCCAATAGCTTAGTCAGCCAGGAAACGCGCATGGAACGCGTGATCTCGCGTTGAGGGGGAGGGGCGAGTTAATTGATTTCATGCTTGGAGCATCACCGTCGCGTGCCGCATTTCGGGCTTCAGTCGAGACTGTCTGAGTTCAGCACGGGCAATTGCCATCTTGGTGCTTCAACTGTGACAATCGGCTATTGTCTTTCTAAATATTCTTATCTTAGGCCTCAATGGCCGTGTCCAAGAGGACCGTACCGCGATATCGGTAGGACTTCTGCCCTTGGTACCCTAGCAGCCCAACCCGACTCAAGGTGCCACAACCGAGGACAAGGCTGTGATATCACATCGCTGCTACCCTCATCATGATTCAAGGGTATTCCGAATGCCAGGTACTTACAAAAACCATATTCCAGACTCTGACTACTTGATGGCTTGAGCAACTAACCGTGAATCTCCCGTTAGGCGCTGCATCTCTCAGATGCTAGCAAATGCACCAAAGAGGCCACCCATGCCAACGGCATCTTCTGCTGGTTCCACGCCAAACAGGTCTACGGCCTCTACAAGGGCTACAAACGGCGAAATGCCGAACTCGATGCCCTAGAGGCCGATCCCCCGGCTTACCTCAAGACATCCAAAGTTCCTCTCGCAAACCAGACCTTTGAGGACGTCCAAGACCCGGAGACTCTCAGGACACTGCATTCGCATCTCTTCAAGAGATACGTCCTCACCGAAAAAGTCATCGATGCCCGCAAGCTCCACCACACGCACTTCTACTCCCTCAACATCGACTTTGGCCACCAGGCATACCTCGACAAGCTCAGCAGCAATCGCCACACCATCCTTCGCTCTTTGGAGAGACTTGAACGGCGAACAGCTGATGTGCTCTACCAGAAAGAGCAATGGTTCGCTTGGGTTCGTGAAGCGCAGGAAGAGGAAGAGGCCAATCGCGAAAAGGAGCAGAAGAAGATCAAGCAAGAAGCTGCCTTGTTCAAGCGTCATCGCGAGAAGTTGCAGGCCAGGCTCGAAAAGGCCAGGCGAGAGGAGGAGCAGAAGAGCCAGGATGCCTATCTCGAGGCTGCCTTCCGAGAGCGCATGGCAATGTCAGCAGAGGAATGGGACAACGACGAGACATGGGATCCCATCAAGGATACTGGCCATGACAAGCGCAACCAGTACATCGACCTGATCAAGCACTTCCTCTGGATGGACGTAGACGACGCCGACGACGACCAAGATCCCCCAGCTGAAACAAGGCCTGCGGCTGCAGAGGCGGCTGCAGCTCCAGAGGCTCCTGCGGAAGCTCCTGCGGCGGAAGACGGCCAGAAACCCTCCAAGCGAGGCAAGAAGAAGGCCAAGGCCAAGGCGAATGCCGCGAACTCCAGCGACTCCGGCCATCTCAGTGGCGCCTCGGCAGCCGACAGGGGTCAAAGCAAGCTCATGGCCATGCAAGAAAGCAATCCGAAGTCCCTAGCTGCCGACCAGCACGTGCCCGACAAGAACAACATCGAGACAGAGCAGGAGATGAGGAAACGTCTGAGCCAGGGAGTCGACAAGAAGATGGACAACATTTCCGGCTTCCAGCTCGTTGGGTCATTGGAGAACCCCTACGAGACTCATACAAGGACGGCTCCCATGACCAATGATGAGATCGAGTCGGTCATCAAGGACATCAGAGAGATCAAGCTGTTGCTCTTCTGCCGTCTCTTGCTTGCGCAAGCTTCCATGTTGCCCGCAGCCCTACGAGCCGGTAGTGTGGAGGAGTTTCTCAACGACGCCGAGCTTGTCGACTCGGACCTGCGGGACATCTGCTTGAAGCTGGAAGACCCCTCTCTCCAGGAGATCCGAGATGCGTGCGCCGACTTTGCACGTGGCGATGATGCAGAAGACGATGTCGACCAGGATTCTGAAGACTCCGATTCGGAGGATGACGAAGACACAATTCGCGACATGATGACCGATCATAACCGCTATGCCCATCTGGACTCTGGCGAATGGCTGATGGACAAGATCGCCGACCGCCAGTATAAAGCTTTACCAAAGAAGGAGCAGACGACGCGGTCCAAGCCGCAGAAGACTCGGGTGACCGTCTGCGGCAAGAGTGTGTGGAATCACGCCAGTGAAAAGGCAATGTCCCGAGACGGCTGGCTGCATTTCTCAATCATTGCCAAGGACTGCGATCTGAAGCATGCCATTGAGCTCTGCCGCAACTGGGCCGAGTTTACCGACCTCAACCTCCTCACGCTGTGGCAGTACTTCCCGGCGTCGAACTGGACGTCTTGGGCCAGCAACAGGCTTATCCAACAGCTGCAGGAGTTGCAGTTTTTCCCTTACTTTGTCGATCTCGATGCAGAACGACACACTCGCCATGTTCAGGTCGGTGGGCGAGGAAAGGTCCGTCGCCAGCACGACATCTGCGAGGGCAGGAATATCATCGTTGGCCACATGAAGCGCGGCGATCCAGTCACCCGGCGCTTTCTGCAGTATCTGACAATGCGGACTGGGGAGCTGCTCGTCCTGGTACGCGACGGTAAGACCGGCCGCGTGATAACGGCACCCCCTAACGAGCATCTCTGGACCTACCGCAGCAAGTCAGGCATCGGCAGAGCCTCCAAGAACGAATGGCAAAACGTGCTAGAAGTAGGACCTGCTTATTTCTACATGACCGACATCTTGAGAGAATGGCGCTTCTCGTTCGATGACTACTACGACGTCTTTATCTGGAGCTTTGTACCTGGTCAATCGCCATTAGACATGTACAATGTTGTCATTTCGGTCAGTTCCCATGGAGTCGTGTCTTGAGAGCCACGGCATGTATGCAGCCTGCTAACCAGACGCAATGAACAGGAACTCCGCACGGCGTGGCGTATCACGCACCCACGAGAGGTATACTCGCATATGGAGCCGCTCCTACGAACCTTGACCAGAGAAAAGGATACGATGCGCACGCGCAAGATCAACCCCGGCGAACAGGTCGAGAGTCTCTGGGATGTCGTCGCAGGCGATGCCGTGGAGTTCTGCCTGTTTGATGTCAAAGATGGGAAGGTTAATTGCCGGACCACGAGGGAGCTGGCTTCGTCCCCGTACCTCTTCTACAACAAAGCCAACGTGGCAGAAGACGAGGTCCTGTTCCCGGACGAGTTGGTCTCCCCCAGGGATAAAGTGCCATTCCGAGAAATCCGAAATGCCATCAATCGCCTGGAGGCCCCCATGCTCCCGAGTGAAGCGCGACATTTGGAAAAGGGCCTCCAGGCAATATGCGAGGGCAACGATCCCAGTTCCGTAATGGATAAGGCAACGGATAGAGACGAGGATACCATCTGGGCACTTCCCGTTCTATGGGAGACCGGCTTGCGGCAGGTCCTCGGAGGTACTCTTTCGGCTGAGCAGCGCAGACTCCTCAGGCAGACCGGCCTGGACACCATCAATGAGAGCCAGTCGCTGGCCGACCGCCTCGAAAGTGCAGAAGGCTTGGAGATCATGGAACGCGACAGGTCTTTCAGTAAGCCTTTCATGTCTGACAGCTTTTGGAGGCAAATATGCTAACCACCGTTGGTAGACTTTAAAGAGGCGTTTCACGAAGGCGACTTGGAGCCTGGAAGCAACGAAAAGTACTCCCTGGTGCAGGAATTGTTAACCTCTATGCTCAAGACTCCCCATGCCGGGAAACCCGACTGGGTGTTTTACATCGCCGAGCTCATGAGCTGGCTGAAGATTCGAGCAGACTACGATGAATACTCCAACGATCCTAGGGCCCCGTGGCCCCATAGTTTCGTCGTGCAAGATATGGTCCAGGCTTTTGTGACCATGGCCATTTTCTTCCCAGAATCAGAGACTGCCGCTAATGTGATGAAGCTCTTTGACCAAGAGAAGGTGGAGAAAGTCAGGAACTCGGCCATCTTCGACCCCCGGGAACGAAGCAAGACCCTGCCAGACCGAAGAAGCCGAACAAGCTACAGGTTCCGCGACCCCGAGTTCTGGACACCGTGGAAGGACCTTGGGAAGACCAAGCGCTACTTTGCGGATGTCTATCCTCTTGACTGGAGCATTGCCGTGCGTCCAATTGTCGCCAAATGTCAGTTCCCCTTCCCTTAGATTCTCCAACGGCTCTCTATGAGCTTCAGTTGAAGCCAGGCTGACGAATCGCAGTGTATCGCGCAGGAATCATCGCCCCGGCGTATCTGCAAAACGACCCGGAAATCGTCCCCGGCGTAGCCACAGCCATGACCGAGCCTCACCGTCCCGACAAACTCGACCTCTTTATTTGCTACGAGGACCCCTACAAACGGTTCGCGCCGCAATTCCCACCCAATTTCGCGGGACCGGACAAATGGCCAAAGGTGCTCCCTCACGCAGAGGCCTTTGCAAGCAAGCACCAAAACGCCCGCTTCGCCCTCCTCCGGCTGTGGTCCGCGCCGCACTTTTACCCGCTCATGGTCGGCTTGCAGAACCGGCAGGGCAACAGCTTCCTCGATAGCGTCGGGCGGCCCTTTGAGTGGAAGTTTGTCAACAAGGACATGCCAGGGAGCGAGTTTAGCATTCGCCTGACTGTTTCGTCAAGGTTAGATGTTTTGAAGCAGCAGTTTGGCGACAGGGTGGTTAGTAGAGGGGATTTGATCCTCGTCATGGGAGAGGATGCGGTTGATTTGATGAAGTATTGTACGGCTGTGACGTTTGCTCTGCAGACGAAGCCGTGGCTGAGAGAAGTTGATCTGTGGAAGAGTTACATCAATGTCGGGCTGGATCTGTTGCAGGAGTTGGATCCATATTGGTTGGACTGATTTGAATAGAGCGACCATGAGCGAGTATGTATCAGAATCATATACGAATTTGGCATCTACAGATCGCCTAGAAAGTGTCATAAAATCGCCCGAATGTATCAACTCTCAACTGACCGTCCGATGAAGCTGCCTCACAATATTATCATTCAGATCCTCCTCAAAGCCCCTCGACTCATTCCTCGACAACCGCAAAACAGCATCCAAATTCGCCACCACCTCCGGCAACCCAGCCAACTCATCAAACCTCTCCAAATCATTCTCAAACGCCCTTCTAGGCGTCGCCTGTTCCGCAACGCTCGCCTTGGTAAGCCTCAGCGTCTCAGCAGGGAAAAGCGCAATCCTCGCCGCCACCCCATCAACATGCTTCCTCAGCGCCTCGGCAGTAGGATGCACGGAATTGACCCAGCCCACGCGGGCTGCTTCCTCGGCGCCGACTTGCGCGGCGGCGAGCATGTACTCTGATGCGCGGCCGGGACCGATGAGCCGCACGAGCTGCTGGATGGCACCGACGTGGAGAACCCCGACGGCGGCTTCGGGGGCGCCGAAACGTGCTTCTGGGCCGGCGAAGCGCATGTCCATTCTCAGGAGGTGTTCGTCTCCTGCGCCCCATGCCCTGCCGTTGACTTCTCCGATGAATATGACGGGAGTTGTCGACAGGAGGTCTAGATTCGCAAAGTATGTGTCTAATAGGCTTGAGGCGTTACGGCCTGGGATGCCGAGTCTGGTGAAGAGGTTGAAGTCTAGCGTGGAAGCCCAGAAATCTGGGTTCGCGCTGGTGAAGACGACGACTTTGGTGGTGTCGTTTGGGGCTTGGAGGGTGGTCATGAAGGTGTTGAAGGAGGTGATTAGGTTGGCGTCCCAGAGGTTGATGGGGGGGTGGGAGATTGTGATGCGTTTTGCGGTGCAGGGGGGGTTGATGCATGATTGTTGGGGGATTTGGGCTGCGGTGAGTGCTTGGAGGAAAGAAGTGAGGGAGAGCAGGAACAATATTGTCATGTCGGCTTTGAAGGTCATGTTGTGTAGGTTGTTTGCTATACTTGAATGGAAGCGGTTGGCTTCATAGGCTGTGCTACCATGGCCATATATATACCTCCTTATCCTCATCTAACCTTCAGAATCCATGACAACATCCACCTATTGAAAGAATTCATCGCAATCTTTAAAGACTCGATCTGCTACTCTACCGAAGACTATTCCGTCATATAACGGGACATCTTTGCCCTAAGAAGCCAATATCGTCAGCTCCCTTATTGTGATTGTTTTTAGGAAAGTGCCTATATCGGCTACCGATATTCTTACAAACCACTTATTTGTATGAGATCCCGCACCACTCAGGTGGTCATCTTGCGCTGCATAACGGCTCTTCCTATGGACAAGTGAGTCTCGCCTCGTTAGCAGCGGTATTGGACATCAGCTGAGAACTACAGCCATACTTTGAGAGCCTCCGCCTTGCTATTGTACCTTGTCCGTTCCATTCCGACCTTCGGCTTCTGAATGCGTTCTGTAGTCTCAATCCTTGTTCTTCAATTGGTCACTATATCATGCGGAATCCAAGTCGCTCCGGATAGTACCAATTACATATGGTCTTCATTGCATTGAACGTCCCTAGCCCATTCACTATCGGTCACGTAGAAATGGAACTGAGGCTCTGGTCCTATGCCATCATGGTTGAAAGCTTTGACTGTACTATTGAGATGGATTAGTACTTTCTTTCGCCTCAAAAAAACCTTGACGAGTGGAAACGGCCGACGAAGTGTCCAAAACCTGGATTGACGGGCTACCTTCCCATCGATGATTACAATGAGAGTCTCCAAGAGCCTTGAACTTGAGGCTTCTGTCTCTTCTACGTGAGGATACTTTGTTTATGGACAATTAGCTGGCGATGGTCTATCTGTGTATATACTTGATAGGCGAGTAGGTAAAGTGACACAAGGCATAGATATTTTGGATGGCAGTTGTGGCGATCTTCTGTCTCCACCAGTCACTGATCATTTTGCAAGCGGAAGGGTAAATAAACCATAAGGGAGCCATGGCTTGGCCGACGGCACTCGTGATTTATTCATCCACTGATCCGTCTACTCGTTGCTCATGCAAAGGAAACCCCTTGTTGGATATGCTTGCCGGGTAGCGGTCTATTTGGCGGGTACGAACGAGGCTGGTCACGATACAACAATGCCCCATTTTCACTATCGCGATCTTGGTAGAGTCACCTAGATAGGGGATCAGATAATTCGAAGCCTTTGAAACGTGTTCTGTATCTGCGTCAGATAAACTATGGTGATCACTGCAGCATCACCTAAGGAAGCAACATGCATAGGGAATTAGCATGGCTGTAGGAACCTGAACAGTGCTTCCCCTTACCATGCAGTTGATACTGAGTTTAGTCTTGCTGCCTGACAGGTTGTTCACTAGACTTGCTCGTCAAGAAGACAAAGTGAGAGACGCATCGCGAACATGACAGCCCACCGTTTCGGTGCTTACGCGCTCTACTCGTTGGCTGAGGGCCTTTCGCCTGAAGAATAGCCGCCCATCTATATGGAGCAACAGCACCAAACCCAATAGACCTGCAGCAAATCCAACGAAGAGACGCCCGCCTAACGGCGCATGTGCAAAGTCCATCCTTCATGACAGCACAGGTCGTGTTGTGGTTCCTTCTTTCGACCGACTGCTCGTCTTACCTGCTTTCGCCCCGCGGCGGGTAGCTGGAGAGGTCGGCCAGGCGATTATCCTTAAGCGCTGGGATTATACGCGCAGCCAATGCGCGTCGCGGCTCTTGTTTGAGAATCTGCAGCCGTATCTACGTGGGCTTACCAACAACATTCGGATATGTATAAACACTTAGGAAACCAAGAGAATCCTCGTATCTCCAGAAGTGTCCCGACATTCATGTCCTAGACTCAGCCACATGCATCCTTTGCTCAACCGACATGCACCCTGTGAAACCCACCCCTGTTTGATGGGATGATCCTCCGCCTTCTGCCACTGAATGATTGCTCACAGATCGGGTTTGCGGCCAACGATATGATTCATTCTTTAAACGAGGTATCCCATTTATTGACACTTCTTGGGCGCCATACAATGATTCCCAACTCTGCAAACCATTGTCCCGCGTTCTGATACCCCTTTTTTTGTTCGAACTCAGCGACGATCATCATGCCTTTTTTCTCTCATCGTTCCAATCGCCAAGCAGACAATGGCACACAATTGTTGAAGCCTGTGCCGTCTCGGCCTTCCACCCGAAGGAAATTGTTCGATGTGTTTTCAAGGCCAAAGTCTCCCGCGCCCCCGGCGCCCATAACTCCAGTGCCCATCACTCCAGCGCCCATCACTCCAGCGCGGGTATGCAGCGGCAATGATGAGCAAAGCGGACATTCAGTTCCACCTCAGCCTACAAGCCGAAACGATGAAGCAAGCGAACGGATAGAACCAACACAAGGCTCAAGCATCGAACAGCCCGAGGCGAACGAGCCTCCAATACCTACGACAGAGTCGCAGGACGACGTACACATAGAAAGTTCGGACGTATCGGAATCTGCCTACCATAAAGCATGGTCTTCATTGAGTGAGGATCAAAGGCAGCTCCTAACAGGAGACGGCATCAGAGTGATCTTTGATCAGCTCAGGGATGCCGACCAGAAGCACCAAGACCAATCGCTTCTTCGGAAAGGGCTCAAGGTTGTAAGCCCGTGGCTAGATCGCCTTCAGATCACTATCGACTTTATCAGCCCCTTTGCCAGCGTCAACCCAGCTGCAGGGACGGCACTTGGGCTTATAAAAGGCGTCAACTCGGTATGACCAACTGTTCCTCAAGGCGTGGAAGATGTCCCCTAGTACAAGAATGTTGGATAGCTCATATCATGAACAGATTGTCATTGCCATATGCGGTGCTGCCGACAAGGTCACTAGCCAGATTGGATCATTTCTCGAACGAATTCCAGCGATTGAGCGATGCAGCGAGGTTGTCGACGGCCGCGGCCAGCTGCTCGACATACACAATGTCAGTAAAACTTGACCTGGAAGTGGTCGCCACTGACTCTCTTAGGCCTTGGTCAATGTGTACAAAGACCTCCTGCAGTTCTACTTGAAGACTATCATCATGTTCAAAAAGTCTGGTTTTGTGATACGTCTGGCTCTGGATTGGCTGAGGTCTGACCTGTCTGGAATCATCTCGTCATTCACTACACATGCGGACCTTTTGTCGAAGTTGCTCGAGTCTGAGACGTTTGCGAGCGTCCAGGAGATCAAAGATGAGCAAGTCGAAACTTTGAGTAAGTAACAGCTCTTTATACCGATAACCTCTCGAACTAATAAGTCGGACAGTCCGCGATACCCTCGACATCCATAGGGAGAACGAAATTGCGTATCACAACGAATTGAAGCGCCGTGCCGACGAAGCATGCAGCTGGATCACGTACAACGACCAATTCTCCTATTGGAGGTTGAACTCCCGGGACTCGAGTCTCTTGGCCTTATTCGGAGACATGGGTTGCGGCAAGACAATAACCACTGCTTATGTGGTCGACACGCTGTCACAGGCGCAGCTTGTCTGCTCTTACTACTGCAAAGATGACCAAGAAACTACAAAGCTCGGAAACATCTATCGCAGCCTCATATGGCAGCTTCTGAGGAAGAAGCCCGACCTCAAAGCCCGCTTCTCGAGCTGGTATAAGAAGGCGGAGTCGCGAAGCCAAGTGAATCCGACGCAATCCGACGACCACCTGCGCGAATTCCTCTTCGATGCTCTTTCTTCACCGAAGCAATGCATATACATCGTTCTGGACGGCTTGGACGAATGCGAGTTCTATTCTCGAAAGCAAATTCTCTCTCTCTTCCGCGAGCTCCTGGAGCGCGAGGCCCGAGTAAAGGTCTTTATCTCGTCTAGATATGACGACGACGTTGAGAAGGCCTTGCCGTCGGGAGCCAGCAGGATTGAGCTTGCGGTAGGATTCTCACAAGAAAGGGACCGAATCATTGCAAATTATCTTGCCAGACAGCTCAACATTTCCGACAGCATTCACGAGCAAGTGGTGGATGAACTTGCTGAAAGAGCCGACGGCTGCGCCATCTGGCTACGACTCGCTCTCGAATACATCAGAAAGTCTCGCATACAAAACAAAAAAGGGCTAGAGGCTGCACTCAAGAGGTTGCCGTCCTCGAACGGCCTCGCGGAACTGTACTGGGCGCTGTTCGAGAAACTTTCTTCAGGATTGCCAGAAAACGAGGAGTATCTACAGCGGGCCTTGGAGACGCTCGCTGTGGCCCGCCGGCCTTTATCATCCGACGAGCTGGCCTATGCGGTATTCCTTGAGATGGATGGTGAGAACCCTATGACAATGGCCGAGTTGGAAGAGAGCGCTCACTCAATGAACCTCCTTGACCTCATAAGGCCCTTCGTCAGCGCCGTAACCGTGAGAGATGAAAAGCATGCGCAGTTACGCCTTGTCCACCAATCTCTCAAGGAGCTCGTGATGCAGGCTCCGCCATCAAGCTGGAGCTTGGTCGGGAAATCAGGTTGGAAAGACCAGGCCGTCAAGCGTAAGGGGGAACTCAATGGCTATCTTCTCAACAGATGCATTCGGTACCTCCTCTTTGATGAGTGCGGGAAGATTGATTTCTACTCGGCCATCACGGACGGGGCTTTCGATGCCGAAATACTCGCCATCGGATGCATTTTAGACGACGATGAGGATCCGACGGACTTCAGTCATGATTATGATCCGTTTGAGCTTGGACTAGGGAGCTTCTTCAACTATGCTGCCTGCAGCTGGATGGCTCACTTCCCTGATGCGCTGCAGGACCTCTGGCCAAGTCCAGCTGACTTCATCGCGTTATGCAGCCAGGGTTCCCAACGTCTGGAGAACTGGGTCGAGCAGAGGAAACGCCCGAGCAATACGCGTAGAGCCGAGGCCTACTTTCCGGAGGTCACGACGAAGCTCGACCCTCTCGTCGTGGCGGCGATTTTTGGTCCGGCAGCGTACGTGGCCGAGCTGCTCAGATGCAATCTTCATAGCCCTGACTTCCTGCCCAACTCTGTTTGGGTTGCCGTAGGGCATCTGATCTTTCGAAATAGCATTCCCGCGGTTGAGCAACTGTTGAGGGACAAGAGTCTTGGATCGATCCTGTGCTGCACGGACTTCTTCCACGAGGTCGTTGTGGACTGGGCCAATCCCGATAGGCTCACGGGCAACGCGGCCAAGGAATGGGAAAGCATTTTCGATTACCTGATCGGGGCTCTGCGTGACGATCTCCTCAAGGAGGGAAACGAGATCCTCTGTCAAGCAGCCCGGAATGGATGCCTCCTGCTGGTGAAGAAGCTCTTCGAAGCATCCGAGACCGATGCGGATCTGAGGAGAGCACTCATATCGGGACCACGTCACAAGGTGAATGTAAGCCGAGGAGGCCTCTACACACACCAGTCCATCGGCGAGGCCGCGTATGTCGGGCATGCGGAAGTCGTTCGCTTTCTGTGCCAGCAACCCGGGATTGAGCCTCATCTATGGCATGTCAATCAACACGGACACACCGTGTTCCATCAAGCCGCGAGAGGAGGCAATAGGGAGGTTCTGCTGACTCTTATCCAGCGCTGGCCAGACGGTGCCAATCTGAGGAATAAGTCAAACGATGTGCCCCTGGGTGACTTCATCTTCCACCGCATTACTGGCGATGTTGAGGCTATCACGACGGTCAAGGCTATGCTGGCTACGGGTAAGGTCGACGCTACCGGCTTGCATGATGATCCTGGCTATTCGCCTCTCTGTACAGCGATAAAAAAGGGAGAAATTGAGCTCTGTAAGACGCTTATTGTCGAGGGCTCGGCTGATGTGTCATGCGCAGTGGGCGTTGACAGTGAGACTGGGAAACCGTTCTTGACGAAGGATGTGAGTGTTCAGGAGTCGGTAGAAGCACGAGAGGTGATGCTGAAGCAGCTTTGTTGTCTGCTGCCTCTTGCAGTGTCTACAGAATACTTGTTTTGAGTTGCTAGCGGGTACGTTATTAGCTGGCTGCAGCATCTGAGATATCCCATAATTATTCCTCGAACATCTTTCGGGTCAGAAGTGATGTAGTTCTATGTTGATTCCACGCTGTCTTCTAACTCTGAGATGGAATTGTGAAGCGAGATCTCGTGGTATTCAAAGTGAAATGTGGACATGCGTTACAAATGAAGCCGATTCATAAAACGGTCAAAGGCAGCCCTGATATTCGTCGATTCTTCATCAGGAGAAACATCTTCAATAGCCTTCAATCGTGTAATAGGGAGTCACACGACGCTTCCTAAGCCACTGCCATGCAAGGGCTGCCCAAAAAAGAATATTTACTGGACAAATGTCGTATAGACTGCTGACTGGCCGAATTATAGACCATAGATGGCGGCTTGTTCGAATGTGATCGTGGTACCGACTTGTTGCATTTAGAAGAAACGGTGGTTGATTTGTCGTGATCTCTCCGCTGCAAGCTTCTAGGGTTTCCAAAAAATGCAAAGAAGAATGGGAGAAGCCGCAAGGTCTCTAGAGGAGCGCGAAGGGGATTCGACAGAGGCTTGTTGATGCGGCGAACGTTCGACTACGCATCCTGGCCATCCGGTTTTGTTTCGGATGGAGGTTCGATCAGCCGCCGAACAGGCGCCCCCTTTTTCCTTAATACCCATCCAAAGTAGCCGAAGGATCCATCGTTGCCGACTAGAGCCGACATTTCAAGATCCCATAAGTGTTCTAAATCTTGCGGCATCAACAGCGGTTCTACGAAGTGGCGCTGTCTGAAGGTGATCCAGAGAAACACCCCATCGTCTTTGAGCACTCGGTGCAGCTTGAGGGACTGTCAGAACGACATGAACCTTTTATATTATGCCTGAGGGAGCTGCCTACCTGTTCTTGATATTTCCTCGTATTTTCTCTTACGTCTTTTGGGGGGTTCCAAGGGTCGCCATGGATCAAGGCATCCAGCATCCCTTTGTCAAACGCAACGTCGATAGACTTGTCGGAGACTTTGTCCATCGTGAATGCATTCATGAATATGTATTCCATTCCCTCTACCGGATTCTCTTCTAACTGTTTGCGCATATTCTTCACGGCTACGTCTGAGAAATCGAAGCATAATTGGCGCCTGTAGCCTTCCTGGGCCAGTAATCTCGGGATTTCCTGCGGAACGAAACAATTAGCAGATGAATGGCAGCTTCAAGACTCGGAGAACCACATACACTCTCTCCAGACCCGGGATGCAGGATCAATGGGTTGTCTTTCGGCTGCAATCCCTCCCGGTTAAACAAGTGCTGGGCGAGGAAAGGCTCCAGCTGCTTGTAAGTACGGAACCACTCGTGGTCCCCATCTGGCCTGACGTAGTAGTCGTCCCAGTACTCAGGAGTAGCCAGAGCTTCGTCTCCTCTCTTAGAAGCCATTGCGAGGGCGTAAGAGGTCAATTGGTGTTGCAGAAGGAATTTCTTTTCTTCGCCAACATCTCCAACTAGCTTCCATGGCGTTGATGGCGGGGTCTTCAACTTTTCCCTCTTGGTCCAGCAGACTTACACGTGACTTACCGCCGAAGATAGCAGAGGCTGGTTAGAAGGTGGGGATATCTGACCTCAGAGGGGAAGATGTCCGGTCCTCCAAGGAAACTGGCATTCTGACAAGAGCCGGAATCAGTTGTTGAACTTCAACTCTGCCTGAGTTGCCGCAACCCTATATACCCATAGTTTAGTAACTCGATACTTTCGACTTGGGAGTCTCTGCAATTTATACCACTTCTTATTATGATTAATGCTTTACGGCAGGAAACGACTATGGCATCTTTATATTTAGAGTTACTACCTGTATATATATACTAGTATATTTATAAAAAGATGAGTATTAAATAAGAATATATATAAATATATATATTAATAAGTCTAGGGTCTAGTCTGCCTAGCTAGATTATAATAAATACTTATATAAGTAATATTAGTTATTACTGCTATATAGCTATACTTATAGGCCGTTCCTCCTTATGCCACCGGCTTGTTGCTTCTAACATCAAGTTATATGTACTTAGCACAGACCTACCTGTGAAGCCTTTGGCGTCGCTGTTAAGGATTAATATCTGTACCATCTCCGGCGATGAGCCTCGTGTGTAGCTGCCGGCATTAAGTGGCGCGCTGAACGCCTTGTTAGAGACGAGATTGTCCGCTACTTCGCCCAGTGGGAGCTCGAAGAATGACAGCAACTTCGACAATTCAAAGAGGTGAATACTTCAAACAGAGCACAACCCCAGGCACGCACGTTAAATTATCATCTACATACCATTATCTTAGGAACGCCTCACGAGGCAGTTGATATTGTTGGAACTCTTTGGCCTTCTCTTCGCCCAGCCAGTCAAGGATCAACGTAGTCAGCGTAGTCCCACCACTTTTCGCCGCCGCTTCCATGACTTCTTCAGTTATCATAATATCGTTTCCGCGCATTTTGAGAAGCACTGACACAGCTTCTTGTTTGTAGTGGCACCCCATTGCCGCCTTCCAAAGCGCCTCTGTTCTCAAAAGCTTGTCGCTTCTCGGGTGCTCAAGAAGCATTGCAAGTATTTCGTGGCCGCTAATTTTTCTCATCACGATGCTGGCAAATTCCTCGGTAATGGGAATCTTGTCTGCTCGGAGAAGTACTGCAATGGCCTCTTTGTTCCACCCATCGGTAGCCGCAAACTGCAATATTCCTTCCGAGATGACGATCTCGTCTGCTCGCTGATGTAGAAGTAGTTCAAGCACACTCTTCTTTCTATGGCCCTTGATTGCGGCTTTGAGAATCTCCTCGGTAATTGTAATCTCGCGTCCACGCTCTTTGAGGAGAAATTGAACGACTTCGTATCCGTGGATATGGTTTTCCCCAGCAGCGATCCTCACGAGCTCTTCCGTAAGACTTTCACCTCCCCACTGATCCAGAAGCAGTTTCAGTGTCTTTTCGTCGTTATAGCCTGCTGCAGCCTTCACAACGTCCTCCGTCAAGATGAACTCGTCTCTTCGCTCATTGAACAAGAGGGCAAGACTATGCTCTCCATTGCTATTTCTTGCCGCGGCTTTGACAATGTCGGGAGTGATGATGATCTCTTGTGCTCGCTCCTTGAGAAGCAATGCAAGCACTTTATGACCGTTTTCGCTTCGTGCTGCTCTCTTAACGACCTCTTCGGTAATTGCAATCTCCGTATCTCGCTTTTTGAGCAGCAATGACATGACTTCTTCACCATGCCATGTATTCTTGGCCGCTGCCTCTACGGCAGACTGTGTGATGCGGACCTGCTCTCCTCGCCGGTCAAGCAGCAACCCCATCACTCGCCCACTGCATTTCTCAGCAATACCGCATATAATCTGGTGTCCAATGGTGATTGTATGATCGAGGCGGCCAATGAGTATTGTCAAAACTTCGTTGTGTTTCCAAGAGTTCGAAATTGCAGCGCCTAGGATCCTGTCTGTGATGCGAATCTCAGCCCCTCGCTCTTTGAGAAGTAACTCTATGAATTCGTCGCCGTGCGCTTGATGCCGAGCCGCACAACAGACTGTATCTTCGGACACAATGAGTTGGTTGCCTTGTAGGTCAAAGAGAAGCTGCAGCATTTCCTTTCGGGCATGTCGGTTTTCTACCGCAAGTGTGGCCGATGCCCTTGTCAACGTTGCGCCCAACCGAAGAAGTTTTATAACAACTTCCGTATGCCCAGAGTAAATAGCGAGGTTGATTGGTGTTACTCCGCTGCTAAGTGCTGACATCATCTGCTCAAAATCAGGATAATTCTGATTGACAATGTGGTCGATGAGACCAGGTATTCCCCAAAAGGCTGCGACGTGCAGAATGGACATCTCCTGTGGCATGAAATTGGGGTCCAATGACTGAATCCAGTAGATCCACTGCTCCCGACACTGAGAATCGAGTTGGAAGAACGCTATTTGGGACTCTCGCACCTGGAACTTCGACTGCGCCAATCGTGCGTGTATGAACCAGTGGCGTATCGCATAAGCAACCAGATCGCGATTGTTGCGATTGCGTATAATGTGAAGGTGATGGAAATGGTCGATAATCAGATCCACGCAACGACACATCATGTCAGCATTCGCGTCGAGGATGTCGATGAAATAGCCAGAGCCGGCTCCAGTGAGAAAATCCTTCACTGATTGATGCAGCAGGAGTATCTCGTCATCCTGGATCTTTACCATTAGACGACACGAGGCGATGTGCTCGCGCGTGAATTGGAGTCTGGTCTCCGGGTCAACTTCGTCTTGGTGTAATTGGCAGCCTTTTGAGAGCTCTCCCACGGTCAGTGGACGTAGAGCTACAACGACGTAGCTCAGGATGCGTTTGATGATGCTCGGTTCGGGACTTTGTGCAAGCGCCGTATCCAAAAGCCTCTGATAAAGCGAATGGAGACCCTTGGGCATATCCTGGAGAAGCTTCAGAGCGTCCTTGGACGGGACGTTTTCTAGCTCCTTGCATGCCAATCCGATCCAAAGGAATGTGCCCTCTGCTTTGCACCTCAGAAGATCCCTGATCTGGTCTTTCAGCTTTTGTGTGTAGTTTTTCCTTCGAGAGAGCTGTGCGAGCTTTTCCTCAATGCACGTCTCGATATCTTGTGTGGCGTTCGGAAAGGTTGCCAAGTCCGCGTTCGGAAACTGTCCAAGGCATTCCTCAATCTCGAGGTAAGGTCGACTGGTAATTAGGAAGTGAACATTCGTGTCCTGGTCTCCATAGAACGTATCTTGAAGCTGTCGCAATAGAACCTCTTGTGACTCCCGATCGCATTCGTCGAGGGCATCGATGATGCAGTACTTCTCGCCCGTGCTTTGATCCGACGCAACGGTCATGAAGATTTCCCAAAGAGCATCAAACGAATCGAACAGTTTTGCTCCACGCTCGCGATACCTCGGCATAAGATAGTCGAGAAGTTGTGGATGCTGCTGGATAAACTGAAGGAGAAGCCCTCGGATGATTGAGACGGCGCTTCTTTGCTTGTCGAAGTTGGAGTCACAGAAAAAGTACGCCAGAGTCTTCCCGTCTGTCTCAGAGAAGACCTTTGGCAGCTCTTCAGTGAGATATATGGCCATCGTGGATTTACCCGTTCCTGGATGGCCGTGAAGCCACAAGATGTTGCTCGTCTGGCCATCTGAGGGCAATTTTTGTGTAGAACCTAACCAAGCGGTGATTTGTTCTGTGCCAATGATCCATTCACAGGTACCCTGAGCGCGATCTCCCTTCTTTCTCTTGAGTGCAATCCTGTCATCTCGTGGATCGGTCAGGAAGAGGTCGCGCAGACAAGCTTCGGCTTCTGGCTTCTGCTGCAACACATCTGTATTATTTCTTAGCAGGGACGTTGTGCAATACTATGATGTCAACTTACGGGAACGGTCGGTGATGATCTCCTTTGCTATAAAGACATGTCAGCAGTGAGCCAAAATGTCAGAAAGAGAACACTCACGAGCCTGCCGACGACGAATGATGTCCTTCGCATTGGCGTACATTTCGGATATTGTTGCAGATACAGCCAGAAACGACCGATCTGTCGGGCTGCAATACTTATTGATCTTCAAGTGATCGGTTTGAACCGCATGCCGTTCGATGCCGGGAATGCAGGCAGACGCTTCCGTCACGACCTGGTGCGTTTTAGCATCATCTCTAAATCCTAGGATGTCGCTGCTTACCATTCCCTTGACGGCTCCCTTGATTCCGTACCGCCGCCCGTAGTCAGTTTCGTAGAGCTCGCTGAAGCAGGAAGCAGGTATGGAGAGCTTATTGAGCAATCGGCAGAAGCCATGGAGCTTGTCCAGCAATATGGGTTCGTCGAAGCCGAGCTCCCTTGGAATTCCGTTGTGAGAACCCGCAAAAGCCTTGAGGTTCACAATGGATTCGAGAAAGGGCTGCCACTTCGTTCCTCTGAAAGGCGTGCCCAAGAAAACCAGCCCGACGGTTGCTTTGAGAAGATACTTGAAGGTGTCTTCAGAGTTAGCATAGAGGAGGCCCTGGCAACATGGATCAGTATCAACAATGAGTGCGGGAAACCGTAGTATGCTGTGCCTACATTCACAATGACATTTCCACCCAAGCTGTGGCCTATGAGAAGAATCGGGTGACTGGGATCGCCTCTTTGCAGCGAGTGGATGCTGTGAATGAGCTCCTCTCCACAGAGCTGTAAACGTGTCTTCGGGGCATCAGAATCCCATTTCGACTCATAGTTGTATGCGACTATCCTCGACTTTGGTACCTTCGCAGGTAACATATCGAGGTCTTGAAGCCAATTGACGCATTTCCCGGCGTCCTTCCATGTCCACGACCAGTCGACATTCGATCCGAGGCCGTGTACAGCAATGATGGTGCATCTGTCAGAATGTTAGACCAGTATCTTCTTCGAGGATGTACTTCTTACTCAAACTCGGACTTGTCACCAGAACTACTGTTGAGCCCGGGATACAGAATCTCAAGAGGCTGCCTGGCACGTCGCTATAAGAGGTCATTATCTCGGTATTCTACATATTATTCAACGCTACAAACCTTGTGAGTAGATCTGTCTTGCAAGTCGAGGGACCCTTCTTTCAAGGCTAATGAGGGCCTTCCCCTGGCATATAGCCAAAGCCATAGCCGCACAAGGCTCGTTATAGCAGCTTGAATGAGTAGAGGCCCGATTTGCAGTAGGCTCATACTGCTGACGAAGGGCTTTTCCGCGTCATCCAAGAGGGCGACTGTGTGTGAAAGTACCGTATGACTCTGAACTGAAGATTGCTGGTATTCGATGGCATAGAACGTAGGAAGGGCTCACATAGAGTACAATACTAGAGGAACTCGTCCAAGAGGGCCCTCTTCCTCATAAGAGCCAGACAAGGCCAGTAACTACAGAATCGGTCAACATGAGGCTGATACTGCCGAACACTTCTGCTGGGCAGATTAGGCATCGCCTCCAATGCGGGGATATGGCCCGCAATCTTCAAGGGGATACGACGTGTTGGGCGTGAGGCAGCCGCAGAAACGGCCCCCTTGTGTCAGGGTAACGAAGAGCCGTTCCATCTGTGTCGAATAGGAACATGGGGTGAACCGCTGGTTGCCGCCTTGAGAATCCACCGCTGCCGCCTGGTTATGGTCAGTTTCTCATTGGCCTATTTTGATCAGCCCCCTGCCGCACGTTGGTGGCACCACAGCTGGCGACTTGGAGTTGTTCGTCTGAGATGGAAGAAATGGTGATCATGAAGACAGTTTTGGAACCTAGCAAGACGCAGGAATATAAAAGAAGGGGGAGCGATAGAATGGGGAGGCTGCCGCTCTTGTTATCATAATAGACGCTGTATTTCTAAATTGCTCCGGATACTCCATGCCCACTATCTTGGGACCCTCCCGCAGTGCGACATGGGAGGTCGAGGGGCGCTTCAAACACCCGCTATTGCAGTTTACTCTAGAGAAGCCGTGTATTGTCATAAAATCATTTCAAAGAGAAAACGTTCCGCGACTTTAGTGTTGTCTATCCCCTGCGACTCGCTATGTCTTGTGTTACCGGGGCGCGGATGGAAGTACCCATTCTTTATTAAGCGCCCTGCGTATGGAGATGATATCCAGATCTTGAATCGCGTTCTTCAGCGAAGCGCCCGCTGAAACACTTTACTCAAAGTGCTGCAGAACGACTCCCCGGTCTCGTCACCGAGAGCGTGGTCGGTAAGCAGCTTGATCCCGAGATCCTAGCGATTGCGTTACAGACGATTTCGGACAATTCATCAATTGGTACGGAAATTTCTGCTACCTTATGATATAGCAGTCAGGCATTGAGGAATGTAAATGTAGAGCGAGAGCTTGAGAGCAGAAGATGAGAGGGCATGCCGCCCACTTCCTTGAACAAGAGAACGACACACTAAACTGCTCCATCACCCTCTTCCGCTTGGAACCTTGAGTACGTCGCCAGGCATATTATGTTCATGGAACATATCACAATCGTCAAACTCGAGAAACGGCCCTCGATAATCTGCTTCAGCAATATTCCACACAGCGCTATCGTGGCCAGGTACCAGATGAGTTGTGGGTTACGCCATACATAGCGAATCGATTGCGAGGGAAGCCGGATGAAAGCATTGTCATGTTGCCAAGGGCGTCTCCATGACTCCCTATCTCGGTCAGAGAGCAGTGATGTGTCTTCATTGTCTCCCATGGCCATGGCTCTATGAAGGTATTTCTCAACCAAGCGTCCGTCAAGTTCAGGGTAGGTCGTTCTGCATACCTGGGGCCCGGTAGTAGTGCCATGTTCCGTCAATCCAATTGTATCTCCTTCCTGAAGGCTTCAATATGGCATATCAATTAATGAGCCGCCTGAATCACACAGGGTCAAAAAGGTGATCGAGGCATATCTCTTTGGTGTTGAAGGCGTGACGTAGACGAAGCCAGAGCGACATTGTCGGGCGTTGATCACGATCGTCATACAATCCGTCACGTGTGATACATTCAGTTCTGCTACCTAACACGACAGATATTGCAGCCTGATGTGTGCCGTTCATTTGTTATTTGCCATATGAGATGCATTTTCAATTGGATGCTTTTGTAGCAGGGGATATTGCGATGGCACCCGACAAGGTGAAGAATTCAACGTTATGAAGAGCTCGAATTCCCACAACTTCGGCGGTGATGGAGTCAATTCCAGAGGATGACGCAGTGTTATTGTCTTTTCACCCAGATGTAACCAGATTCTCCAAGTCGCTGCATTCCGGGGATGGCATATATTGGATCAGGTGCAAAGGTCGGTTGAACATTTGCACCCTTCTGCTTGCGATAAACCTTCCAAGAACACTCCCGGGCTGGCGACCATAAATCGACCCTGATGAAGCTCGGAAGACCAGATTCTTCTAAATGGGGACGTGTATCAGATGTAACAACTGGGTATATCGCAGCGCTGAGGTGACACTGAACTGTGCGTTTGGATCACACGATCCGAATACTCCTCACTTTACAATCTGAAGACCATGTCAACAAATTGTCCATAAGCCGCCCATGACTAGACGACATTCCCGCCCCGACTCTCTCGTACGTCTGATTCCATTTCGATATCCTCCTCAAGACGATGAAATACTCGTTCAACGTCAATCGGTCATCCGGCCATTTCATCTCCTTGGTACACAGCAAGAGACCAAATAGGCTCCCTGCAAATTTCCCCGGATGCTCAATCTCGTCGAACCGAAGAGTATTCTCCCAGTTCCCGTCATCAGGCTCTGTCAACGGTTCTGGAACCACCTTCATCTTCTGCCACCAGGGCGATTTCTTCAGCTTCCGCATCTTCGCTGCCGGCACGGATATCGTGTCCCCCTTGAATGACATAGTGCCGCAACTTTCCCACTGTATGATAATGGACAAAGGCGCAGGATTGGCAGGATACTCAAAGAACTGAATCTCCGCCATGCTCGAGGCCCACGACCACGATGGGACGGCGACGGGATTCTCAGCTTTCCGTGCTCGGCCCTTGACGACTCGCCACATTAGCTGCTCCTGCAAGTCCTTCTCAAACATGCCGTGTCTGTACGGTGTCCCGCCGTTCCTCTTCTGTATCGCTGTGCTGATGCTCTTTAATGACTGGAGCCGATCCTGGGGACGCTTCAACTCGGATAGCACATGGTGCTGGATGATGTCGAACCACTTGCGGTTTTCTAGGTTCCTCGTCGGATTGTCTTGAACTCCGTCGGGCCCTATACGAACTGTCCGGCATGACCAAACGATGCCAGAAGGGGTGAAAAAAGCGATGCGCCGCGCCATGAAATACTCCTGGGTGACCCAGGCCCGCCCGGAAAATGTGCTGTCTGTCTCATCGGGATCGCCCATGGTGTTGGGATCCACGCAGTCAACATACAGCACTGTTCCATCAGCAATTCCATTCGCGTCGTGATAGGGGATTCGGACAAGACTAGAAGACGTATGGTTGCTGAGCGTATTGAAGAGGCCCTCCTCCAAACTCCATCCCCCTGAGTCCGCAATGACAAGGACTGCACCATCTATCACGTCGCCCAGTCTTGTGGATTCACGGAGTCTTTCCTCGGGGTCATCCTGCACCACGCAGAGCAAGTCAACCCAGAAATACCGAAACCCGAGGCTCTTGGTCATTTCCATTGCCTGCTGCAGCGTCTTGGGAAACTTGGTCCAGCAAATACCCTGCAGATGATCCTCGAGGTTCGCGCGGGTTGTGCAAAGGGGATCTTCAAGGACCGCAGAGCGATAGCTAAAGACGACGTAATGGCCGCGAGAGCCATCTGTATCGATCAGGCGAATAGGTTCACGATCTTTCTCAGCACCAGAACTCGGTGGCCCGAGGTCTATAACGCGCATTGGGAGAATTGGCTGCTCTTTCTCGTCAAAGGCAGAGCCTGCGACTGTCTGCAGGCATCTCGTGTGGTTCTCCCGGCATGTGGTGAGTTGATGCCGCAGACGAGCAAGTATCTGCGGACTTCCAGTATAGGGAACCGGGACTCTGCCGACTATGCGCTGAAAGGTTTGAGGGCTCTCTACACGACTGACAATGTTAAAATGCCGTTGTGCCTACAAGAGTGGCCAATGTCCAGTGTATCTGAGAAATAAGCGTACCGTCATCAGTGTAGAACCGCAGCGTGCAAGGGACATATCCATCCCGCGGAGTAGCATACGGATGGTTGTCAACCGGTATCCAAACCAGCATTCCCATAAGCGGAACCTGGTCCTCCACAGGGTTCGAAGACATTGGTGTAGCTGTCCCGTACGTCCACCACGGACTGAGAAAGATTGGCCTCTCAACAATGCCCTCAAGGGTCTGGTACTGCATTGCAAAGGCATGCGCAATGAGCCAGCACATGGCGCATGACTTGGCCCTCTTTGTAAAGTCCAATGCATTGTCAAATAGACGCATGCCGTATTTGGAGGTTATTGGCATGGCATTCTCCAACTCCATTTCTCTCCAGAAGCTCGGGGGAGAAGCGAGCTCTCCGGTCAGTGACGGAAGTGAGATGCGGCGACAGGCGTCGCAAAGGTTGTCTTTGGATGGGTAGAGCATTTTGTTGAAGATTGGTTTCGAGCCTCCATCTTCACGCTCATGGTCCATGGATATTGCGAGGAATGTTCAATGGTTTCGTGGCAGAATCATAGGGATGCTGTGTCGTCAAAGGGGCCACTGTTGGATCCTACTGTGAGTGTTTTCGAGGAATTGAGAGTCGCGGCCATGTCCGGGGGGTTGCGTATCATTTCAAATTGTCAATGCTTCATCGTTGATGCTGGACAGGGTCAAGGTGCAACCCCCTGGTCAGGCATGTGATCAGAAGCGTGATCTACTTCTCCAGTACGGATTCAGTGTTCCGCAGCTGTAGGCTTCTTTCACGGAAGTTGAGGGAGAGCAATAAGAGAAATCGCAGGACTGGTTTGGCAAGGGAAATCCATAGGTACGACAAATAAGTAGGTAGTGCGCAGGCTCTGTTAGGCCTCTAGAAGAGAGAGGGACTGGTGGCCGACCCTGACCCGTTGTCAGCCGGGCCTCTAGGGCACCAATATCCTGAGCTACAGAGCCGTTGAGACAAGCTTACTGTATTTGGGTGCTACGGAAACTTCTAGCGGGATCAGAGCAACGAAGCTCTTGGAAGAGATCATCGTGAACTACAGGGTTTGGGGATAATTAGTTGGTCAACCCCGAGGATGCACCATATAGCTAAAACATTTTCATTCAGCCATATCTACCCCAATGCTGCCTAAAACATATGAATCTTCTTCGCCGAATGAAACATTGTCGGCAAAAAGTCCCTCCTCTCATTCAGATTCTCAATCGCCTGCCTCAAAACCGGCGGCGTATCCTTCAACACCGTAGCACTCAAATGCTTGTCGAAATGCTTGGCCTTTGTCTCCGCAACCTTTTCGATAAACGGCAGGATATCCCAAAAGTGCGACTTCTCGTCGTCGTCGCCGCCGTCTCTCGCCGTGGTCGCTGAGACTGTGGAGCTGCGGACCGTAGAACTACGGACAGTTGGCGGCCGCGAGGTTGGTCTGGAGTCTTGGTCTCCGATGTTTGATACCGAGTCTTCGGGGCGGAGTTCTTGATTGGGCAACATGTCTGGCGTTTCGTAGCTCGAAGCAGTGAATTGCGATTGAGGATCGAAGGGGGCGGACCACATGTCGTCCTGCACGATGCTGAGCGCAGAATCTTGGGAGTGAAAGGCTGAGTTTGGCGGCATCGTCTGCGGCATCTCGTTCCGTTCTTGAGGGTACTCGTCCAGATAGTCGTACTCGTTCTGTCCGTGATCAACGGGGCCGTCGTTGGACTCAGTCCTGTCGATCAAGCTTTCTCGGCTCTCCTGGGGATCGTATTCCTCCTCTTCCTCCTCCCCTTCCTCCACCGTCTTGAGATCGCGCAGAATTCGACCAACCAGTTTTCTTCTCTTTAGCTTCCGCTCCTTGGACTTGAGGAGCATCGTCATGATCTTGCACATCTCCTCCTTCTTCCGGTTCATGTACGTGTTCCACGCGAGGACTAGTCCACCTTCAGGCGTGCAATCGTTGAAATTGATCTCGCTCGTCGGGATGCGGTAACCGTAGAAAGGATGCGTCGAGCCCAATTCGAGATGGCAGAGGAACCAGTTGGCATTGGGTACGCCTGAGCATCGCGCGAGCACCCACTCCCCGGCCACCAGCCTCAAGTCATGCTCCTGGATAAACTTGATCATGCCACTGACGGTTCTCTTTTCGTCCAGATCGCAGCCCTGATTGTTCTCTGGTACTTCCTTCTCCCCTTCTGCATTGTCACCAGCGTCATCCAGAGTCGTCGATTCCAACATTTCGCTCTCCAAGTCGTTGTCATCTTCGTCTTCCCCTTTCTTCTTCTTCTTATTCTTCTTGTCCCGTTTTATCTTATCCCATAGGCCCTTGGGAGTAATCTTATGTTCCTTCTTCTTCTTCTCTACCTTTTTGATCTCCTCCTTCGTAGCGGTCAAATCGATCCCATCAATGACCTCGAGCTGTTGTCTCAATAGACTACTCTTGCACGAGAATTGGACAATTACCTGCGCAAAACCAGTGCTGATGGAGCAATAGCCAGATAGTATCTGCTCTCCACTGGTGGTATGCTCGACTTGTTGTCGAAGGCCTTCCATATCGGCCATGGTAATGATCACTCTTTGAACATCGAATATGCCCTCTATTCCTGCGCTGGTCACCATGATCGGATGCGGTGAGACCATGTTCGAGTTTGCAGCGCCAAGATCTCCGGCGCTGGAGTTTTCCTCCTGCGGCTCCTCAATCCTGTATTGAACCCCTCGAACCTGCGGTGGTAGTTGATCCTTGAGAATTTCTCCATCGACGTTGACCCCCTGAGTGGAGGCCATGGCCCAATTCTGGAGATATCTAGTGATATTCTCATGTGGATTTGTGACCTCGGTCTGTGACCTGTCTTGCGAATCAGCGGAAGATTCCGTCGGAACGGGGCCTGCTTCAGAGAGCTGCTCGACAAATCTGCTCTTTCTGCCTAGGGGAGGACTCGGTTCGTCAAGGGCTTCGTCCGGTGAGGGAGTCTCAGTTGGGGCCACCGCAGATACATCATCTGACGGAACAATCTCATTGTCTGTAATCGGGGAAACCGGCTCTTGTTGCTCATCGATACAATCAAGTGTAGTGGCTGCACGGACAGGCACCGGCTCAGGTTCCGGCTCGAGAGCGACGCGTATCGTTCCCTCCAGAGATTCATCGCTTGGGCTGTATGCTGGCCTGCGGGAAGGATTGATGATGTATCCGACGAATTTGCTGATAATCTCAATCTCAAGTGGCAACGCCCCCTTCCTACTCTTGCTACCTGCCTGGCTCCCACCTTTATCCGCTGTTGATTGACCGGCTGAGGGGGTTCTCAAGCTTTGCAACTTGAGATGTTGAAGAATGGTAGCAATCGCTTGAATCCATTCAACTTCCTGCTTCGGAGGAGTATTCTTCTTGAGAAAGTCGATCGTATCGCGTAACAGAGCGACAATGGCGTGATATGAGTTCGTGGTCCTCGACATCTTGTCCCTTTCAACATCCGCGATAGGGTTTCGGTTTTGAAGCCTGCCGTTTTCCGCTTTGTATGCTTTTTGCGTCAAAGGATACATTGAGCGACCGCGTATCGGACTCCCTTTGTCATGGCCCGTCCAGTTGAAGACGGACACGTCGTTGTGTGTAGTGATCGTCTCATCCAGAAGTCGGCACAGCGCTTTCTCATAGCCTTCGGCAGAGAACGTCGGAAACCGTACTCCGAGGATACCCATGAGCGAGTATGCGCGGTCGAACGGCTTTGTAGTTTTTCGCTCGCAAGCCAAGGCCATGACTTCTTGGGTGGTAAATCCGCATCTCTTCGTCCCCTCAATCCAAGCATGCAGAGAGGTAATGTTTGCAAACTCAGCAATGAATTGTCGGTCCTTTCGTAACAGAGGCTTGACTTCCACCACGAGAGCATGCAATATGTGTGCAAGGATGTTGGAGAATGCTTCCTCCTTCTCGTCAGTGCTCTCGAAGCCATCGACGGGGTAGCGTTTCTTCACATCAGGGAAGGAATTAAGCAGCTCCTGAAACAGTTTCTTCCTCATCTCGAGCTTCACTCTTTTTTCGGCTTTCCTTTTCAGCTTCAGCATGGCCTTTACCTCGGCATCAGTCGGTTTGTTGTTGCTGTCTTCCCTTCTCTTCTTCTGAACGACGATCGGGTACCGCGTCTCATCGTAGCATTCAATCAGTCCAACGGCCGCAAAGTAGACGGCTTGAGCCATCTCAGATCTAGCTGTCTCACGGGAGAAGTCCTTGGGAAAGCAAAAGCCCACCAGCTCAAGAGCCTTGATGAGAGACAGCGCACGCAATACCCTGTCCTCGGCATCCGCACCACTCTGGGGGAAAGGGTGCTCGGGAGCCTGGAAAAGCTTCTGCTTTTCTTTCTTCTCCTCGCTTTGTTTGGTCTGGGGGAATCGACTGGCCAAAGACGGGTCCCAAAGCACCGACATTTCACGCAGCAAGTCGGCTCGCAAATCTTGCTCCTCCTTTTTCTCGGCCTTGGCTGGTTCAGGCTTGATGACATGAAACATCGTGTCCACAATGTTCCATGGCATAGCAATCGACGTCAAGAGCCGGTTGCTCAGGGACTGTGTGTCGTCCTCAACTTCCACTTCCGCCTCATCCGACTCCCTCTGGATCCTAGGGTACACAACCTTCGTCGCGTCGCTTGGTGCCACCGCCCCAGAGTTGAGCAGCGCAGTCATCAAGACCTCGGGCCGCCAGGTGTTTTGGCTAGGTTTGCCGTCGAGTGCCTCGGTGTATAGATCGATATATGGTATGAGGTGGTATAGCCGCCCTAGGCTCTCCACAGGTCGAGGCAGCAACTTCCAGTCAGCGTTGACAAAGTAAGTCATTCGGCTCATGACCAGTTCTTGCAGCGTCCATCCTCTTGTGGACCACTCAACTTCCGATTTCCGGCCGATATCTCGAAAGTGTTGAACGTCATCTAGTTCTCGATCCGGGAGCGACTCTAGCTTGTGATGATCGCCATCTGTCTGTAGGTAGTCGTTCCAATAGATCTCCGCGTCGGACCCCTTGGGCGACTTGTCTATCCCGGTATCCAGGTGAACCAGCGTAAAAGAAGACTGTGCGTACCAATCTCCCATGAGCGACATTGTTTCAGAGTGTTCATTGTGGTTGCTCTTGTCGATACAGCAGGTATCGAGCCAAAGGTAGCACTTCTGCTGCTTTTGGCCAGCCATAAGACCACTATCAAAGATGTCTCCGGCTTTCAGTATCAACTGCTCTATCTTGATGGCAGATCTCCAGAGACGTATGCAGCGAATCATCGCCTCCACTGACTCTCTAAGATCTCGACTGAGCGCATCAAACTTCAATTCCTCCGACTCTCGTTCTCTTTCCCATTCTGCGTCAAAAAGTCTCTCGTGGGCAGCCTTCACAATATTGTTGTGTTCGTCCTTGTTGCTTCTTACAAACTCGTAGCTGTCGGCTTCCGCGAGCGAAGTTGAAGTTGTATTTCCAGCTCCGCTGCTCTTTGCCTTCTTGTTCAGATCTCGGTATGCTTTGCGCTCCATCTCTGTAACCTTATGGTCGCGCAAGACCTTCTCCAGATCGGCCTTGGCTTCTGTTATCTCTGCATCAGCCTTTTTGCTTTGGTGATGCATCTTCAGAAGAGAGGCGACATAGCACCCTTGCTCGGCCAGCTTCTCGTCGAGTCTGTTCTTCACTGCGCAGCCATTGACGTTTTTTCTTTGCTGCTTTACATTTTCTTTGCAGTGCTTGAGGATGACTTCAACGTCAGTCCGCTCGGGAGTGTACCAAACTGGATACGACTGAGCCACATCATCTCTGGCCTTCCGCAGCAGATCAAGGTCGACTTCAGGCTCCTTGCACCGGTGCGAAACCATGCAGTACGGCGCTGTCGGATCGATCTCATCCACCAACATGCGGTCGGTAATATCAAACATCCGGTAGGGCCTCAGCCCGTCCGAGCGAGACTTTGCCAAGAAACCGACATCCTGGATCCTGGTGAGGCTTTTGGGAGGGTCGCTGGTGATTTGTGCTCTGAGCTGGGGAACAAGCCACGACGTGACAATGCTTCTCAACATCTCCTCGTGAAATCCCATCGTCTTGAGCATCTTCTTGGCCACCAGGACTCGCTTCGAAGCGTCCTCGGTTTCGAATTGGTCCGCCATGGTCGCGCGGCGGGTGGAGGATAGCCCTCCTCTTCTGCTGCAGACAAAAGGATCAATTGGCGTTCAGCGTTCCATGATAGAGATTGCAAAGCTGGAAACGATGGACAGGATAGCCAGACGGGTGAAGTCATGGAATCCCGATAGATCTATATTTCGTCAACGTACAAGGGCTATCTATTCGTATCCATCATCGCATGAACAATCATGCATGCGCGCCGCATAAGCGAACTCGGTCGCAATAAGAAACGGGACAAAGGCTGCAGTAGTGTTTCTCGCCTGTCCTTCCGGCGCCTCCTCTTCAGCTTTGACCCTGGCTAGGCTTCAGCAAACGCAAGTAGATTCATGGAGTTGCCACTTTGATTGGCCGCTAGACGACGCAAACATGCCATTCAGCATCTCGAATTGGACGGGCATCTCCATAGCTTGATGCAACTGGAGTTTCGCGCCCCGTAACTAATGCATCAATGCCCAAATATGCGTGACGTGGTCTGAAACTGATAGAAGAAGCAGCATGAGATTAAAGGCTGGTTGGCTGGTTCAATGTGATATGTAACGATCGAGCGCGATTCGCAGAGGGCAGACCAATCGATCGTGAAATGATGCATCTCTTACATACAGCACTTTGATCCTGGATCCTTCAGAATGCGAGAGTGTTCAGGGCCTGGAATGATCTTAGATGATAATTGAGGTTTCTGTCTGCAATTGATCGCCAGCCACAGCCGAGTTTCATACATCTTGACAAAGAGCCTTACAATGGCATCATATCATCGCGTTCTGCGCACTTTTGGCCGCACAATTGAGGACAGCATTTTGGAATGCAATTAGTACGCAATTGAAGCCCCTTGAACACTTCACGAAACCGATCTCCAATTGACTTGCAATTAGTGATATACATCCATGGGATATTCTTATCAATAATGAACGATGGGCCGGCAAGATACGGCTCGTGGGCTACATTGACGTCTTCTTCCTGATGTGCTATTCTGGCGATTCTCGATTCGAGCACGGCATCATCATCTACAGTACGTGAACACCAAAAGCTCAAATAACCCTTTACTAATTGCGCGTACAACCTCATTGAAGAGGATGATGAAGCAATCCGGCAGCTGTTGAAAAAGGCCGGCTTGAGACCGGAAGACAAATCGATTCAGCTCGAATGTATCAACAAAGAAGATAAAGAAGGTGAGGAGAATGCCACCTCTTGATCTCCAATTGTCCAGCTAACCCATCATTTCAATCACCATCGTAGCCCTGCGAAAATACTATTCGCTAAACTCAGAATCAGTCGGCAACAAGCACACAATCGTCAGCCTAGGACACCCAATAGGCCTTTCGGCCAAATGCCCAAAGTCCAAGCTGAAGAAGTATACAATCGTGCTACACAAGGGTCACACTCCCGCTATGCAAAGTAAGTAGAACATACCTACACCGCATGAAGGCATCTCGAAGAGGGCAATATTGTGCTGACACTGTCTCGCAACAGAAGAGATACTGCGCGGCGTCATGCAACATGGCGTCGTCAGGTTACTCAGTGATGCCCTGAAGCTCGGCATCGTTTCGACCGCAGAGATCATCAACAAGATCAAGGAAACCGTCATCAGCGGATCGAGTCTGGACGCTGTGACGACAAAGTCTAAGAATGCTTTATCGGGCTCAAACTCTCGCAGCAATACTTCGCCTGGCAATAAGGCGTAGATTGTGATGATTAACCGCCATGGGCGTTTCTAAACTCGCCAAAGATGTCACAAACGAGAGAAGTTACTAATATCACGCGTCTATGGAGGGCGCTGGCCGAAGTCGCTGGGCACGGAGAACAACAACGCTGTTGAAGACACACTCTCTCTAGTGATTGTGGCTTTACCGAGTGAAATAGAACCCTTTCTTGTGCTGCCACTGGCTCATGAAGTGCTTCCTTATACAAGTTCAATATCTTCCAGTTCCTCCACATCTCCATCCCAACCCGGCCATTGCTCGCCCTTGAGCGCACCACTCACCCAACACGGCGCCACCAGAGTATACCCCCCAGGATGCCCGATGCTCTTGCGAATGACATACGGCAACTTCTCCCCCGTGAATAACGCAACCTCGTCTTCCGGGCGTACCACTAACGTCGACATCCCAACTCTTCCGCTTTCCGTCATGAAAAGCGACCTTCCGCTGACAAGCTGCAAGAAGTTCACAGTAATCTTCCGAGAATCGCAGACCTGTCCGCCCTTCAAGCCGTAATCCCATAGTTTCTCCATTCCAAAGTTGTCCTCATCCCATATCAAGTGGAACCAAGAAAGGATATCTTCGGCTTCCATTTTGGCCATGTCCGATATGAGGGAGACAAGCTGGAGTATCTGAGGGTCATGGCAGCTGGCTGCCCCTGTTGCGCCTATCCATTCCCGCAACACTGCAAAAGCTTGCTTTGCAATATCGAGGTCGAGAACGCGGGACCAAGGCACCGGGAGAGGCGCTACAACTGGGAAGCGATCGCTTACTGCCGATGTTGTCCTTTCAACCACACGTCCCTTCAACTTGAGCGTCTTCTCGTCTCCCCCCTCCACGATCACAACGTCCTGAGAGATTGTGGCTGGCGAAAGGTTACAGAGCCATTCTGGTATCTTGACAACCGCTGACCACGGGGGCACCCACGAAGGGAAATTGTCCTCCCGCCCAGCTTGGGAAGCATATCTAAAGAACTCGACCGTCTGAGTCTCTTCAAGAATAATACGGGCGGCTTCGGTGTAAACATCGCTATCTGATCGTGAGTAGTCTACCGTCAACTCGCCCAGGGTATCAGGGAACATGGCTCGTATGGCAAACAGCTTATCCTTGGCTATCGTCGCCTTTGTTTTGCACAAGACATCAAAGATCTGGCCTCCAAACTCCGCCTCGCCGTTTGTGTGAAAGGCGTCCAAAAGATGCAGACTATAGCGCTGATTTAGTTTGCTGTTGTTCAGAGAGCTGAAGACGTAGATTGGCGGGACCATGTTGTGGCTCTGGTAAAACAGGTCCAGGCGAAGCGGAGCAGATGGACCGCACAGAATGAAGCAAGATGCGTTCGCGTTGGCTTCTTGGACTGTCCAGGCTCTCTCCCAGTATTCCATGACGGCCAATTCAGCCAAACCAGTTCGAAACTGTTCTTTACGGCCTGGAAGAGTGTCAATAAGCCTTAATTCTAGAGGCGGGGAGTCAAAGGCATGCGCACTTTTGAACACGGGCAGCAGGCCAAAGGGCAACAGTACCACCGCCCCAACGACCATCATGATACACGCGCAGACACACGACATTGAAACGGTCGCGATCCCCAAAAGAAGCCGTATGAAGATGCTGTCCACAGATGAAATAGCCGATGCAAAGCTCGACTGCAGCCTCCAAGTAGCAGCAAACGACCAACTGTACCACCTCAGCCACTTGAGAGCAAGAGCAGTTGCGTCTGTCCCCTGGCCAAGCCATATGTTGACGCGCTCAGCGTTGGCGTAGACTTCAAACATGAGCTGTACCTGCACTGACTTTTCTGCGTCATCTTTCTGGTTGATGCAAATTGCATCTATCCAGAGGTTCCTGGACTGATTTGGCCTGCTTGGGCGCAGTCTTCGCATAACATCTTCCGCATTCTTCGTGACGCGATATTCTCGGCCATTGGCATAGACTGGGCGATCGAGCGCCTGTCCAGACCACGTATAAGAGATTGCCTCGTACGGCAGAGGTTCGTCCAGCGAGGTGGTGATGAGATCGAACCGAATCTCGTCACTGCTGTTCGCAGCGCCATGGAGCTGAATGACGCGGATGCTGCGCGAGTCAGAAAGCTTGGGGTGCGTCTCCTGATCAGCCATTTGACGTTGGTCCCATCACGGGGGAAAGATTGTCGAGTTGCGTTGCGGTCAGTCCAATCGAGTGGGCACATAGATAGCTGGAGGGGAGCTGCACCTTTAGCTTGACGTTAGTCCTTGTTCAGAGGCAAGCTTGGCAAGGCAGACTGGCTTGCTCGGCGATCGTGAGGCCTCAGTTCTGCTCACAACTGCACGAGAACCGGGGTTATCAGGCAACATCAGCCATTGACGCGTTCCTGAAGCTGCAGGCAGCACAAGCTGGAAACGCGATTGGTGTCCACCTGGCCATTCATTCATCCAGCTCCTGAAGCCAGCTTCATGTTATACGTCAATTCCCCATCCCGCATTCTCATCATGCAGAATATCTGTCGACAAGGCGGGGCACATGAGGGGCAATTGGGCAGGGGCACGTCGACACAGCCGCCCCCTAAACCCTCCAAACGTGCTCTTTGAAGAGATATAAAGCTGAGCTGCCTGCTGTATTCTCTGTCTCGGAGGCAATTCCAGCATTAATAAGTCAATCAAGTCGCACTGTTTTTTCATCTTTCACCTATATCACACAGCAAGTACAATGTCTTTCTCGGCTTCTGCACAGAACTTCTGGCTGGAGGACGGCCACATCCTCCGCGCTTCCGTCGCGGATGAGGAGGGCAACTACCAGGAGTCCTCCATCGACCTTGATGAGTTCATTGGCAACGAAGACGGCTGGTTCATGTGGGATGGTGTCAGTACGTATACTCTTTCCCTTGCGTCCCCTGCTTACACACATCTCTCGATTTGCCCCATGCCTATAGGCCTACGGGCTCGACTTGGCCACCTGCACATTCTGCCCGTCCATTACCTCTTCATCTTGCTCACGAGGTGGAATGCTAATACTTGGCAACTTCTAGACTTCTCCCACTCTGCCAACGACGTCCGGTTGGAGGGCACCACCTTGACCGGCGAGCTGCCGATGCGTGACGGAGGATACCGCGAGCGACAGGGTGTCAACCTGGACGACCGAATCTCCAACCAGAACGGCCGACTGGTGGTGAGTCTAGCCTGCCTCTCCGCTCCTTTGGGCAGTCCATATGCAGGATCAGCTTGTAGCTAACTCGTATCGTGATTCAGTACAATTGATCAATGAGAGGGCATTAACAGGCGGAGTCACCCGCAAGGCTCCAAAGGCCGATGGCAACGGATCAACGCGTCCGGAGACTCCTGTCCGTATGATAAGACAGACTCGTGTCTATATAGCATCTCGACTGTCTGTGTGATCAATACACTACCAATGATGTACTCGCTCGCATCCACACACCGTGAATAGATACAAGACATGTCTGGCGGCCAACTCAGTCAGCCGTGAAACAAGAGCTTCCCGATCCGCCGATTACCTGCGGGATCTCGGCCGCTAGACTTCAATTGAGACAGCTCAAGGGGGAAGAGTCCAGATGACGTGGAAAAAGCAATATCTCCGTCTGAGCCCAGCCTACGAAATAACCTCAGCGACATTGCATGTGAATGTCTCGGTCCATTATAGCGCCACATCGCAGCCCCCAACAGCTTGGCCACCAACAGCTCGAGGCCAGTCAGACCTGATGATACAGATCAATGGCTTCAACTCGAACTACTCCTAGCTGACTTCCTGTACGAAGCGCTTGAATTTCCCTCAACCCATAGACTTTGTCTACAATTATTAGGTGAAGTCGTACAGCATGTTTACCAGACATGCAGCTGTTCGAAGGCTACAAATGGCCTATATAGGCCCACGAGCTGAAGACAGTCAACGATGCTATCGATGCCCCCCATCACATTTGAGCTGCTCTGGCTGACGCTTGGCACGGCACCCTCCGGCAACTCATCAAAGACAATGTCTCTGGAACTTTTGAGGAACAGAAAAGCAGAATGTTGATCGGTGAAGAAATGTGAGCATCGATAATCGTCTACTGGCGTCTAAAGATTATGAAGAGGAAATTCCCTTAAATTGGGGGAGATCCAGCGCCTGAAGAACATTCGGATAAACCATCCAACACTCTCTTGGCTCTTCTCCCAAAGCCTCCATTACATCGAGCTTCTCTAGATACCAGAGCCACATCGTGGTATCACCTTTCAATATGCCATCCCTCTTCTCTACCCTCATCCTCGCCATTGGCATGCTCCAGGCAGTGGTGGCCTCTGAAGACCTGATGAGCATGCCCATCGTCGGCGATTTCCGTCCCGACTTATACCAACGAGCCGTCGATGCCGGCCTCGCAGGACTCTGCACTTGTCCCAACCTCGTCATCTGCCTCGGTGACAAGTCCCAGTGCACCATGGACAACAAGGGCGCCATCCTCTGCTGCGCCATGGGCCAGAGGGCATTCAACGGACAGTGCGCCGATGCCGCCGCCGCTCTCTGCACCGACGGCGTGACCGTCTGCCCAGCAAACACCCAGTGCGCCACCGACAACCTCGGGGCCACCCTCTGTTGCGGCGCAGGCCAGAAGGCCATCAATGGCCGATGCGCCAGCTCTACAGTCAACCTTTGCGCCGATGGCAAGATTACGTGCTCCGGGGCCACGCCGCAATGCACCATCAACGTCAGCCTCTCGGTCAACGGCACTGATACCGGCAACACCCTCTGCTGCGCAACCGGACAGAAGGCCGTGGATGGGAAATGCTACCCTGGCTCTGCGCAGCTCGTGCCCTGCGGCCTGAACGGGCCGTGCAACGTCGGCACTGGATATTACTGCGCTTTTGCTACTGGTAATGTCGCCCCAGTGTGTTGCAAGAATGATTCGTACCTCAAGGGCACCGCTTGTGTCAAGAAGGTATAGATCCGTTCTCTCGGGGACCCGGCCAGATGATGAGAAATTCTTGGTTCATATGTTGGTAATGGTAATGACTTCAGATTAATGACCGCTATGGAAGGATATCAAGTTATCAAATGCATGATTCATAATATGCTGAGTGCCATCTATGCAGTCCATACGTAAGACCTTGTGACATCCCCCCTTAAGAAGGGCTCTCTGGAGGGATCAGACCTCAGAACTTTCATAGTTTTGATCCGAGAGGTACCAAAGGCAACATGAGATATGCTTCGCTCTCAATGATGCGTTAGGGCTAATCCTTCAGCTGCTTCTCGGTAGCCATGGATCAAACGTCCCGCTTGGTAGAGCGCAGAATCTCCAACAGACCCTTCGGAGCATCGGGAGCAAATAACAGTTTCCCACTGCCATTGCTCCGATCGATCAAGTCCTGTCCCCTCACAAACATCTCCCTTTCGTAGGCCGCAACTGCGGCATCCAACTGGCCCAAGCCGCGCTCAACAATCTGAGATGCCAGAACCAGGGCGTCGTACATTGCGCAGTTGACGCCTTCTCCCACGAACGGAGTCGAAACGTGTGCGGCATCGCCAATGACAGTTACGCCCGGAACAGACGCCCACGAGAGCGCAAAGGAAGGCATATGATACAGCGGCCAGGCCCTAAAGGCACCCTCAGAGTTCGTAATGATGTCCTTCAGAGACGAGCCCCAGGTGCCGAAAAAGTCAGCGTTGGTGACGAAGAAGCTACGCGCAGCCTCTCCATCTCCCTCGGCCAAGTCCACCGGTCCGTTTGTCGCAAAGTCCTCAGCAACTGTCACCCCGAGATAGACGCGGTAGGATCCGTCTCCCTGCCGCTGTGCAGAAACTTGTTTCTCGTCGCCCATTGCAATGAGGTTGCCCCGTCCGACCAGGGCGGCAAGAGTGGGATGGAAGGGGTTTGAGTTGGAAATCTTGGCCTCGAGGTAATGCTTGCCGGAATATTGAGGCTTTGCCTGGGTGAGCTTGTCTCCGATGTTAGTTTGATTCAGTGCGGATGGACTCGACTCTGCTCACCAAGTGTCGTGCCTTGGACCAAGCACCATCTGCACCAACAACAAGCTTGAAGCCAGTCGCTGAACCACCGTTCTTGAAGTGAACAACAATCTCTCCAGTAGCAGTCTTCTCCACATGGCTAACAGCATGATTCCACTGGATCTTGTTTGGCGGGATAGACTCGAGCAAGATCTTGCGCAGCGCAGCGCGGTCAATCTCGGGAGCATCATCACCCTCCCCAAACACCAGCAGAGTAGCGCCAGTCTTGTCTTGGACGATTGTCTTGGAGTCTTCCCAGCGAGCGTGCTTTTTGAACTCTTCAAGCAGCCCGGCTTCCTTCAGGACAAGTTGGCCGGATTTGCCGTGAATGTCGAGAGAACCGCCCTGTATCTCAACTTCTGGGGAGGCATCCCTTTCGTAGACGATGTAGTCTATGCCGTTGACCTCTAGCAAGCGGGCAAGAGAAAGGCCGCTGGGGCCGCCTCCGAGGATAGCGATGGTGGGAGCAGGCATTGTGAGGACTGAAGTAGGATCGAGATGCTCGGCCAAGATGCTGTAGATTGTCTTTTAGTGTGTCTTGAAGAATAAGCTGGCAGTGAGTTGAATATAGTGCACAGTCGAGGAATTGCAGAGGAAATATATAAGTTCTTAGAAACCGCCCGCATCTTCATATCCCGAGCCCTTGTCCCGCCGTCAGCCCATCAACTCCCCGGCTGCCGGACAATTCGGCGCCAGGAAACGGCTCCACGGCGGTTCTCAGAATACATGCTGGATTCACTTTTCAAACGCTATCCAAAGAAAATTCAGCCATCAAGGGTCGAAAAAATTGACCTTCTGACTGGGACTTCAGAAGGCAGCAGTTGTGAGATGAAGGAGCCAGAGAGTTTAACATGCAACGTGTAAGTCTCCCGTACTCTAAGATAGAAGGCTAATTTATCTTTCGGCAAATGAAAGACCATCAATACTAATGAATATCATAGATTATCACTATAATTGAACTTACATGATCCGTCTCTTTTGCCTGTATTCTACCACTACCGTGCTCTTTATTATTCAGGGCTTATCTCGGCTTCTTCACCGAACAGCCATGACTTACATCGAGGATATTAAGGAAATGCCGGCATTCCGCCTCCCCGACTTTCATTGGCCAGCCCCGGACTCTTCCTAGTTCAAGCACCGAAACCTCCGGCCTCGACCAATCATGTTTCTCAGAGTCGGACTCGAACACCAAGGGTTCCGGTCTGTCGTCTTTGCCATACTCTCACCAAGAGCCATGAGGAGCGATCCTGAGCATCGCCAGTGCATTCGACACCAATTGACAGAACCGCACAATCTGCCAAACTATGAGTCAGAATACACCACCCCCCAAAGGTGCAGGCCTAGCACGGTTTGCGGTACGTCCAAGATTCCCCGTCGTCTTTTGTCTATTCATAGGTTTGGTGTAACTGACCGCTCTCTACACGTTTGCAGTGCGCTCATTGCAGGCAAAAAAAGATAAAGTCAGTCCGCAACATCACACACATGTTGTCTCGCTACCATAAATGTTACTAATTGACGTTGACAAGATGTTCACGAGAGTTCCCAAAATGCGCTGCATGCCGTCCGTGGCCGGGCGACTGCGTCTACCACCGATTGAGTCCGACGTCTCAATCTGCTCAGACGACTCCCGTGTATGTCAACTCCAGCATCGCCAGACACTCAATATCGTCTCTAATCCCTTCCGACGGGCATGCCTCAACCAAGCCTCCATCAGTCTTACCCCAAACCACAAACAACGTCGACCAACGCCTCTCCCGCGTCGAGAAAGCCCTAGACACCCTATCATCCGCAATCAATGCCTCCCTCAACACATCCGCCGCAAATCGCGAAACCTCTGAAGCTTTTCCCACCTCAGCCAAGTCAGACTCAGAGGTGCCAGCACTTCTATCACAAGAGGGCGAGGATGCGCCGGAGTTTACTTTGGACGACTCTCATTCATTCTCATACCTAGGTGAAGCATCGCGACACTTGGACATTATCAAGGACAGATCAACGCAGCGAGGTCTCACAGAACACCAAGCGGCAGCCACCGCGCTGCAAGACCTCTCCAAGTCCCTAACCACCGTCAGCATCCACCCGCCTTGCACCAATCCCGTATCTTTCGAGTCTCTCAACGGCTACTACGTTCCCTCCCGAGCAGCCGGTTACAACCTCATAAGCTGCACGTCAACCCCAACTCCCCAGCCCCCATCAAACCCTCCACATGCTAACACGCAACAGACTTCCTTCAAAACGCCCAACTAGCCGACATCCTCTTCATCACCCCCCCAGACAACCTCCTCCTAACCATCCTCTTCAACCCCTCCGCCGTCCCCCAAAAAGCATGGATAGTCTACGTCGACTTCATCCTCCTCACCCTCCTCCAAGCCGACCCCTCCCAAACAGAAATCGTTGAAAGCCTCAAGAAGAACACGGACAAGGCCCTCAACGACTTCCGCATCTTCCTCGAACCAAGCGAGATCAACATCCAGGCCCTCATGCTCCTCGGCTGCCACGGCGAACAGTACGCCTCCCCCAACCTCTCCTGGATGCTCGTAGGCCACGCCTGTCGCCAAGCGCAAGCCCTTGGACTACACAAAGCCGGAAGAGGCCCGTATACGCAGCAGCAGCGCCAGCTAGCACTCTTCTGGTCTCTCTTCTCAGTCGACAAGTCCTGTTCACTAGCCTTTGGACGGCCGATGCTGCTTCCCACTGCTATATATGAAGACGTTCCGCTACCCGACTTCCAGTACCTCCTCGGCTACCATCCCCATCTAAATCAACCCGTCCCTGCACAAAGCAGCCCTCACACATCAACCTTTGGCGCCCACTTCTTCACTCAGGGAATGCACCTCGCAAAACTCACCAGCGCAGTCCTCAACCTCCTCTCCAGCCCAGAAACGACAACAGACCACGAAGCACTCGCCGCCAAACTCCAATCGTGGGACTCAACCACACACGAAGTCCGTCCGCTCCCCTCAAACGGCCACGCAAATCCTCATGCTAACCACCGGAAACACAGCTCCTCCTCCGCATCCTCAACACCGAATCACCCACCTCAACCCCCCACCAAATCCAAGAAATGACAATCGGTGTCCGCGCAATGCGCTTCCAGTACCTCCACATCCTCATCCTCCTCCTCCGCAAAGTCCCCAACAGCAAACACCGCCGTGTGCAAGCCGCCCGTGACGCAATCAAGCTTCTTCCCGAGCTCGTCTCCAATTCAAGTCACGTATACAACGGCCTAGTCTGGTAAATCCCCAACTCCGATCCTGCCACGTCTTGATTACACCCCCCCATTTTCATCTTCACTCGGCACGTACTCGTTCTAACAGTCTCGTCTTTCAAGGCAACTCTTATACTACCCCTTCACGCCATTCTTCACACTATTCGGCCACATCATGGACCACCCCGCCGCACCAACCACGCAACAAGACCTCGACCTCCTCACCACAACCGCAACATACTTCAAGAGCATGAAGCAGTTCGGTTCCCTCCCCGTAGTCTCGTCCAAGCTGGAAAGGACAGCCCTCGTCTTTTGCAACTTGGCAAGCTTTGTCACGTCAGGTGAGCATAACGAGATTTACCAGGACAAGCAGTCTATGGCGACGACAACGAGCTCAGAAGGCTCTGCAATAGCAGGACACAGCTTTGAGGAGCCTGTGCTCTCGAATGTTCCTTCACCCAGCGAGCCTGGGTTCGGAACGTACGCCGACTCCTTTCTGGCTTACCTCCGAGATCACGATTACAGTGCACAGTCGGGCTTTGACAACACTGATATTGAAAACTTGTTGGGCTGCTTCGATTCTGGGGTTCCTCCAACACGCAAGCGTAAGCGATCATTCGAGGATTCAATGGATTGGTTCTCTTGGGACACATATTACTGCAAAGATGAATGATAGAACTCTATGATTTTTGTCTACTCTTTGACCAGAACCATAGTCAGCCGCCTTGCCTGCTTTCCCTAACCCGTTTGCGTGTCTAATAAAATACAATCCCGAAACGCCGTTCACATGCATGATTGTCCGTCGCCGCTTTGGGGGACGAAAACTGGAATAATCACGAACAGCGCCGCCTAAAGAGAAAACATGCAGTAGCACCTCAGTGCAATCCGCTCTCACCCGTCTCTGCCATGTACTTCTGGCAGCTGAGCATGATGTTGAGCTGCTCGCTCACTTCATCCAGCCGACCGAGAACGGTACGGTTGCCATCCATGAAGCCGAGGATGGAGTATTGAACGCCCGTGTCAGCACAGAACTCCTTGACCAGAGTCTGCGCTCTGCGGAAGTTGTGTCGCGGCAGCCTGGGGAACAAGTGGTGAACAGCCTGGAACTGCAGTCCGCCGTGGATAAAGTCCAGCCAGGCAGGGCATTCCACATCCATCGTGGTTCGCAGTTGTCGCTGAGCAAAGGATTCGTTCTCGCCCAGGTCGGCCGTTGACATGCCCCAATGCGAGAGCGTAATCTGGACGTGCAAGGGCATGGTGATGATGTGAGACACCAGAACAAAGGCTACACGGATGGTCCATGTGGGCAGCGAGCGCCAGAGCAGACAGTATCCAAAGAGGATCCAGTAGCAGGTGCAGAATGCGATTTCCGTAGGGCGAATCCACCATGCCTTGGTAGATCCCAACGAGGACGATTTGCCGGACAAGAGGTGCAGCCACGAAAGAAGATAGAGGTTGAAGCGAGCAATGCCCATGATGGGGTAGTAGGTGTACTTCTGGTAGGGGACGAGGGCGTCGGCAACGGCATCCCAGACAAAGGTGAAGCCGTCGTAGTAGCTGGAACGAAGCGAGCCGAAGAAGGAAGGGCATGTGGCGAAGAGAGGCACATTCTGGATATCAGGATCGTGCTCCTGGATTCAAGATCAATGGTTAATGATTGCCCATCGTGGCATTGCAGTAGTATGAACTCACTGGCATATTTGTAATGAGATGGTGGACGTTGTGGCTGCTCTTCCACCAGCCAATAGACAGGCCGCAGCAGAAGTCGGCGATGAACATGCCGATGAGTGTGTCGACAACAAAGATCTGGGTGATGGCTCGATGTCCGGCATCATGGGCTGTGAACATGATTTGGTGCTATGAGAGGTTAGCATTGAGGAGCATCCTAGTCGTGTAGGAAGACTAGGTACTCACCCAGAACAGTCCGAGGAACACGGCCGAGGTCATGTACCAGCCATGGTGCAAGGCAAAGAGAAAGCTGGCGAACAAGATCGAGTATCGAATCATCTCCTTGCCGTATTCGGAGTATCGGCAGTTGTAGAGGCCCTCATCGCGTATCTGCTGGTGCAAGGCTCTGTATCTCTCAATGATGCCCTGCTGCACCTCGGGATCGACCGACGGATACTCCCGCGAGCTCTTCTCGGCGCCCTCCCGCACGAACCGATTTGTATACTCGGCTCGACTGGTTGACGGAGATTCAGCTGATTCAGCATCCCCGACGGACGAGGCGGACGATGAAGCGACTCGCTTGCGAAGGCCCTGTTCCAGGCCAGCACCAAGCATGAGACCGGGAATGCTGGTCTCTGCCTTGTCGACGCTATGCAGCGCAGGACTACTGCACTGCGAAAGCGATGTGGACGTGGTCGCCGAGCTCAGCTCCACAGACGAATCATTGTCTGTGTCTGAGGCGCTCTCGGGCTCTGAAGAGTCCGGAATCTCCGGCTCATTGTGGAGGTTGTATTTGCGGAAGATGCCTCCCCTGATCGGAGGAGTCCTGTTGACCCAGGGTCCCATTGGCTTCCGGCCGATCCGGTAAGCCGCCATCGTTCGCAGCGTGGGAACGGAATGATAACTGCGGCACCGCAAAGATATAATGTTAGCACACTATCATCGGTGTTTGTCTTCGACATGAGGCTAAATCCAGTTAAGGGGTCCCTCTGTGAGAGAGATCTCGATCCCGCATGGCCACCCACGTCCCCATCCCGCACGCAATTGGTCGCGCTGACGGCACGGCAATGCAACATTTTAAGCTTAAAACACGAGGGGCCGCCATCAATCACACTCTAAGGCTCTTGACTGGAGGCTTTCCATGCACTTTGGACGCGGCAATTGACAACGAAAGACTCGTTGTGCGGACACGACGGGGTGAAGCTGGGGCGCAGATGATGCAGAGAGCAAACCAAAGGAAAGAAAGAAAAGGGAAGAAAAGGGAATATTTACGCTGAGATTTCGTCGGTCGCGTCCCGGCCAACCATGTGCTGAATCACCAGAGAGCCGCCAGGATGCTTGTCCAGCCATCCATTGAGGCGAAGCACATAATCTTGGAAAATGACGATGGAGTCGCCGTCGGCAATCATGCCTTCGACAACCCGCGGAGAGAGGACCTGATCACGGTCCATGGCTGCGATGAGAAGGGATCAAGCGAGCGGTCTTGACGAGCACACAAGCGAGGAGTATCGGATGCTGAGGAGAACCGAGAGAAGCCTGTGTCGAAGGAAGAGGTAGATGTGTTCGTCAAAGCCGTGGTCAGTGCATGAGGGGAGGAGCGAGGTAATAATGCTTGTGAAGAAGAGCAAGTGGGAAGCGGAAAGCAAATCAAGGAAGTGAATGGACCACCAGAGAGAGGAGGAGCGAGCTGGTGAATGAATGAATGGACAAAGGGCATGAACAAAGAAAGGCAGGTTGGTAGGTATGAGGAGGCCACATCCACCCATTAGTACTTTCCCAGACCTCCTATTGACACGCTTCCAGAAGTACACACAGGAGGCAACTCATTCAAGCGGCAAGCGAAAAAGAAGACCAAATGGGAACATTAGCCCTCGCCGGCCCTCGTTACCGGTGTACGGACGCCCATGTTGGCCGTTTCATTTGCTCGGAACGCGCGTTCGTTTGGGAATATGGGGCGTCGAACCGGTGCTTTGGCCACGAGGAAAGGAGGAAAGGAGAAGGAGAAGAGGTCGGCTGCTAAGCCCACACCAGACTGATGGAGCGTGGAGGGCCATTGACCAACGCCAAATTTCCAAGCGGACAATGGGGGCTTGTGCTCGAAACTGCAGCACTCCGGGCCTTGCGCCTTGTTGCCGTGGGGAAGATGGGAGGACAGCAGCTAGGCCTGGCAGGGACGTGGAGGCGCTTGTTGAGGTTATTCCTACGACAATCCGCCTCTTCCTACTTGATTGGGCAACTGGGGACGCGGTAGCTCGCTGATGTTGCGTCGATGCTTGCAAAAGAGGCGTCTCCAGACCTTGGAAGAAGAAATTGGGCAGGCTCAGCGCCTGGAACCATGCCTGCAAGCGTCATGCAGGTACCATGAGCAAACAGTTGTGCCCCGAGTCGAGGCCCTCAGCTCCAGCCAGCTTGGCCCTCCAGAAGCGAGTGGAGCTGAATCTTGCCACAAAGTCCCCCCGTTCCCCATCGATCTCGTCTATTTGCAGTGTGCGTGCACGTGTAAGAAAGGGCAGAGATCTGGCCGGATGGCGCCCATATCCCAGATGGCATTCACACTAGTCAACATGTAGAGAAGCTGCTGATTTGCTGGGAAACAGGAGCATCGCTGCGCCCCGTGCTCACCAACCAGCGTCAGTGTTCTTAGAACGACGGGAGAACGTGTCAAACGATTCTCAGGAGGCCTCATCCGGGGCGGTTTCAGACGGCTCCGTGCTCCAAGGGTGATTACGCAAAGGACAACGAGTCTTCTCAGCCATTGACTGTCGGAGAATCTCAAAAATAGGGGTTCTATTGCCAGCCGGGGTTGATCAACATGGGTCATTGAGCCACAAACCTGAATGACCACGGCGCAAATCATGACGGCTCGGTACGACTCAGCAACTTTGTGGCTGAGATAAGTACGACGCCTCCGCGTATTAACCCCTGTCGGCACGGCGTCTATCTCAGCAACCCCATGTCTACGTACATAAACAGGTTTAGAGGCACCGCTTTTGAGCGATTTACATTGTTAGAATTGCAGATGAGCATCTAGAACCGCATTAGACGATCACTAGTCCTGCTAGGAGCAGGGCACAGGCGCTTTCGCTTGAGATGCCATGCTATTGACTGTTGGCCCTCTCGGAGTCTTTTCCAACTCGCAACCAAGATTCGAAGCCGTCTTGGTTCCACAGGGCTTGATCCGTGCCCTGGGGGCGTAACCAAGCTTTTTCAGCCACGGCAATCTTAAGACACAGCCAATGGGGTCCGAATCGTTTTCCCATTTCGATATAAAATCTCAAACTTCCCTCCTCACCGGCGCAAGAGATTGAACTGCAGCAAAGACAGTGCATATTTGCGCGAGAAATGTCCGCCGTGATGCTCTCTCCTATTACTGCGAAACCATGATGTCGTACGTCTTTTTATGAAGAAGAGCCGAGGGGGCAGGGGGGTGAATCCCTGTTTGCGTATGATTCAAACCAACAGCACGGTTCCCTTTTCCGCGGTTCGGTTATATCGTGGGCATTGAAACATGCCCTGAAAGATGATGCTCTGCTCGCCGTGCCTTGACCGTGAATCTCTGATTTGCATCTCCTTGCACCCTTTGGACCCTGAAAATCGCAGCCCATCCCCATTTCCCTCTTCCCCCTCTCCGGCGCGCCAATGTCGGGCTCAACGAGCTTCTGGCCCAAGCAAATCATCCCGCCGACGCCTGAAAACTACAAGGAGTTGGCGAGAGATGGCGCGGAGAGGCTCGCCGCCGTGTCGCTGGCCCAGATCCCGGCGATCCCGGCCGGCGCCATCATCCACGACAACGGCTGCGGCCACGGCTCTGCCACGGCCGTCATCGTCGAGTCTGCGGCTCCAGAGGTCGCTGCGACGTACAGGATCACCGGGACGGACATTTCTGGCGGAGCGGTCGAGATCTACCGCTCCAGGGCAGAGGCGCTGGGCTGGCCTGCCGAGGGGCTCGTCATGGACTCGGACTCGCTCTCCTTTCCCGACGAGACCTTCACCCACTCCATCGCCAACGCCGTCATCTTCATCGGCCCCCGCAACAACGGCGTCGACGCCGTGAGGGAGATGCACCGCACGCTCAAGCCCGGAGGCACGCTCGTCGTCAACTGCTTTGCCTATGTGGCCGTCCTCGACGCCATCCGCGAGGCGTCTCGCGCTACCCGCACAGGAGGCGAGCTCCCGGTGTGGAACTCGTTTGAGCACTGGACAGATCCAGCCTTCATAGCCGGCGTGGTGGAGGCCGGTGGGTTCGAAAAGGGGTCCATTAGCGTCCAGCAGCGCGAGATGTTTGTGAATATTGGGAACTTTGAGCGCCACACAGAGCTAGTCTGGAGCATGAGGGGAATGCCTGCTGGGGGATGGACTCAGGAGGACGAGGACAAGTGGGACGAGGCTCTGGCGATTGTCAGGCGCGAGATGCAAAAGACCAAGGGTTTCCTGACGCTCGAGGATGGGACCACCATCATCCGAAACGTCGTCAATGTTGCGACGGCAACCAAGTGAGGGTCTGGGGAGAGGCTATGAGGTCAAGCGGACTGAACTACCAAGCCCAGGAGGCCGAAATGGAGCCGCTTGAGAGATGCGTGGATGAACTCCCTTCATGTACCTATTTCGACGTCAGGATCTGCGTGCTAGAGACCACTTCACAGCGATCTCCATTGCTGACGCGTATGTCTGACCACTGTGTTGGAATTAATTTGCTTTAAAAAACTTGCAACATACCTGTTCATAGCATGATTGACAATAGTGACAACTTTAACTAGAAATAAACTCATCGTGGTCGTCGCGAATAGTTCCCTTGAGCACTAATGAGTGCATTGGATTTGCCTCTTAGAGGAGGCGTCTTGCAGAGATAGAGAGCGCCTTATGGGAGGAGTATGGCACGAAGAAGGACGACAAAGGGACTGGAATAAACGAGGCGCCACGCAAATGGCAAATGTCAAGAAGATGAGCACTAGGGCATCGTCAACGAACCTCAATTGGCATACAGCCGAGAAACACAACGAAGCTCTGGCCGTCAACCTTGACTCTGAAGGCCTCATCCCCGCGTCGTATTAGGTGTAAGTCAACTTACGGGAAGAAAACGTGCTGGAATTGTACATGACCCGTCGTGTAATCACTTCCAGCCCGCGCAGCAAGTCTTGCTTGACCAGAAATAATATGGCCGGATTAAAGACACCCCTGCACGACAGCTTTACTCCAGTAAGCGTGGTAAGAACCGTGAATTTGATTCCAATGGCTAGCGACACGATATGCGATGATTTAACGAAAGGGGCTGATACAAGATCCGTTCATCGATCAAATTATTCGTGTTCTACGGAATAGAGACGCATCCACCACCTCACTGGGTGACCGCTGGAAAATAACCTGGGTGGAGGTTATGCGCGTTCTCTCCCACTCGACGTCTAAGCTGGAGGACTTAGAAGCACAGAAATAGCATTAACGTGGTTACATGTTGTCAGCGTTATAGTAAAATGGCATTTATTGCATCTTGGGAGCTTCTCGTGGACATCTTACGCAGTGGATCACTTGTCGGCTGAGCTTCACGGAGCAAGACCAAAGCCCAACCATTACAGGTATACATACCTAGGCTCGAGGGATCATATACCTACGTTGGGTACGCTTTCGACAGTGTCCAAAGAGGTATTTCCATCTAGCATCACCCGCGGATTCCAAACGCTGCAAGAGCATAAGAAGCGTTGGGGGGTGGAATGAGCCCTGACTTCACAACCTTTACAACAAGGCATCGAACTGTTAGAGGTCCTCCAAGGCGCGCCGCAGGTGAGTCTCCTCTTCATGCGAACCATGACGGTGGGGTTTGTCCCGGGACATGTTGAGTAATCATGAGTCTGATTGCGATGTCAAAGAAGCTGCCGATTTTGCAATAAATAGCAACTCTAGGAGGCATAAGCGAGATCCTACGTGCTCGGCTCTTCTCGTGTTACCCATGCTTTGGTCCCTCAATCCAAAATGGTTTGCATGGGAGAAATCCAGAACGGCACGGGACTTGGAGACTGAGGAAAGGGCCATGTATAGCATCCAGTTTATGCGCCAAGCAACAAGTGAGCATCTTCCCTATCCTGCAGCTGCAGAGGAGCACCCCAAGCAATTCGCAGTTCACTACAAAGTCAAAGACAGCATGCTTACAGGCGTAGAATAGCCTGCCTATGACTGGTTTAAACAGTTGCGAGGAGGTCGTCATATGACTCTATCCGAGGTGGAGGAATGGCTCGAGCATTTGCAAAGCCTGATGGCAGAGCCGATCAAGTTCATTGGCAAGGCTTTTGGGAGCTACAATCCAATGTGAATTGAGCAGTGTGCAAGGATTATTAAAACAAGATACCGATGATGATCGTTAGGAGACCTACGGGGGATGGGATACGGTCCGGATCTCAGAACAAGAGGTTTGTCATGACAAACTTTGATCCATGTGACCAACAAAGTGCCATTGGACCTGCATGGTGCGTCTTTTCAGAGGTAGAACAGCTAAAACGTAAGGTAATTGAGACCTTCGACAGACATTACCTATAACACTCTGACCGAGCAATCGCCATGTCGTGCATCACCTCTTTGGCTCCTGCTGTTGCCCCCCCTTCTCGCCATCAGGCACCGCAGCCGACCTCCGCACCCTAAACTCATCGTACAAGACGAAAAACACCCACGCAGTCACCAGTATACCGAGCAGCACGTACTCCCTCACATACGTATGCGTGTGGATAATGACATTCTTCTTCGCCAGCTGAAAGCCCAACCCCGTGTTGATCATACCCAGGATGATAGCAACCCGTCCGATCCAGCGGTGGACATAGGCAAACTTGCTCTTGCGGCCGGTGCGCTTAAAGTATCGGTGCTGCAAGACGCCTAGAGCCGGCTGGAACAGGATGATTGTGCACACGGCGAGGAGGCCGATGACGACGTGGGCGCGGACGGGGTGGTGGATGTAGCCCAGGAACTGGGCGACTCGGATGCCGAGGGCCATGCCGCCAATCATCATGACGAAGGCGAGGAGCTGGATCGGGACGTGCATGGCCATGACCTTGTTCTGGAGGTAGGTGTTTCGCAGGTAGGGGATCTGGTGGATGGGGAGGCGGATGGAGATTGCGCCTAGGGGGTAGAGGACGATGAAGACGATGGACATGATGCAGGCGTGAGCGTTTCGCTCGCGGTTCCAGACTTTGAAGGAGTCCCGGGGCTCGATGGTGTGGACATCTCTGCTTTCCTGATGCTGTATCTCTTGTGCTAGGACAAGATTTGATGCTGTGGATGTCAGTTTATGATGGATAATGTTGCTTAACTTTGGGGTCACTTACCAAGTGTAAGGAGAAGCACCAACAGCGCAGCACGCTGATTTCGCATCATGATGGCTTGTTTTACTCTAAACCGATGTTGTTCAACCTTTCTTGAGACTTGAGCAATGCATCACTTACACGCGGAAAAGCAAAGCTCTTATAACAGACCACAGCAAGCAGTCTTCATTCAACCTGCGATAACCCCCCCAAGCCGTCTGATCCGTTCCCGAATAGGTGAGCTGCCATAAGACCGGCCCTCGTGGCGTCGACCCGTCGCTGGCTCTCCCGGCATCACAACCCCCCGAAGCTACAGAAATAGCAACAGCTTCGGAGAGACAATTCAGCCGTAGCGCCTTGAACGACGCTTACAGGAGTGAGGCTGCTCGCCTGTCCTCACAATTCTCAAGACGTCACACGCCACCTTATCAACCCTTGGGCATAGTCGCTTTGTTTTGTTCTTGAGAGTAGTTTCCATCCGTTTAGTGTCATTTCCAAATCTATGTTGATGGAAACTTGCCTTTGCCAATTTGCGCTTGGTGGCGGCATTGAGATGTAATCGGGCTGGATGTCCTGCCGACGGTCGGCAGAAGAGGCTCGAGGGATTTGGCCGATTCATTCAGGTTTCTACCGTCTTGGGTTTCCTCGCTTGGTGTTGAACTTTGCATATCCATCTCCAAATCCGGCCGGCATTCCTCATCTCACGTCATAAGACGTTTTCTCTACTGGTTCCCAAGAGCTGCAACACAAGCCGCTGCCAAATGGCCCGTCAGCATATCTGATCTTGCAGTGTCGCTCCCTGTGACGAGCCTCTCTAATTTGTCTATATATGCGCGGCACAGATGCTCTTTAAAGAAGAATGAAAAAGCACCGCAGTCCGTTTTCCGGTGTATCCGGCAGGAGAGGCGGCGTTTGCCATCGCAGTTGTGTGCATCCGTTTAATCCAACATCTACAACCGCCTTGACCTGTCGCATGAAGCGTTTCATCAACTGCCTCATCAGGACAGTTGCTGGAGAGGCGGTTCGTCCGATCCACCGCAACTAACCTCGTATCTTGATTCATTGCTTGTAGTATATGGGTTAAATAAGTCATGTATCTTGATCGTCAATGCCGGTGATTGACCAACTTGAAGCCCAGTTTGCGTGTATCCTAGGTTGGTATCAAACTACAATACACGTTTGCGAAGCTGAATGCCCTCCTCAAGATAAGGTCTGTACTTGGCCAGACGCATCACTCGGCCGTTGAGCGGCTCCTTCGTACTGCGATCTGATTGACGTTTGGACCTTTCACCATCCAGTCATCCAAACCCAGGCGAGCGGAAACAAAGCCCTCTTCCGTCTCGCTGATCGGCGCCGTCAAGCTCCCGGCCACCTAGACCAAAGACGGTTGAAAGACCTCCGCCGGGTCTAGCCATGAGAGCTCCTCCAGCCAATTCCACTGCTTTGAAGCCGTTTCGTGAAATGACTGGCCGTGCAGCGTGAGACAAAAGCTCCAGACTCGATGGCATAGGTTCGTGAAAGCGTCTTATATCCTTGCAGATTATTCAGCCATTCATCGTCAGAAATGAAAGGTGAGTGTACCTTCTGCGGTCAACGATCAGGGAATCGAGTCTCCAACTTATGCATTGGAGTCCATGCCTTGACTTGCATCTCCTCCCTTAGTGATGGTGTTCTACTTGTGCAGCGGCTGGATATCCCCACCCGCAAGACAACGAGCCAACACGACCAAAGGAAGTTCTGCCACGCTCCCCAAGCAATGTACAGAGCGTCCCCTAACACGGTGCGTTCCTCATGGGTCGGCTTCCTCTTTCGTTTCTGAACTTTGATTGCTCCATCAGGCTCAATAAGACCATTGGCAATGGAGAGTGAATTGCCGTCATTCTGCGAGCATCCAAGAGACACAGAAGTCCTATGCTCGCGTATGCATGACCGTAACGTAAAGACTTTGTAAAGCAGTGTATGAGCGAACAAAGTGGTTTGAGCTCTGTAGATTCCACCCGTAGCTGGCTACAGTAGGTAGCTATCGTCCCCATACAATCCGTCGGAGTACGGCATTCTTTGTAAATGGATTCAAGCCGCAACCAGTCTCCAACGGCTTTGTTACACCGGGGTCGTCATGACACAACGGAATCAAGCCCCCCCCCCCCACCTGATGTCCTCTCTGCAACTTGTCGAGATGTCCCGAGCGGGATGCAGCTGCCCCGGTTGAACCGACTGATGAAGCTGCAGTACGCTGGCCAGTGTTCAACTATCTTGCTATGTGATCATGCAGTATCTGCAGTCTATTGGGAGCGGAGATCGAAGTGACCGGACTCACCCGCTGTACAGCCAACCCTTACTCAGGCAATGGCACAGAGTTGACATCAAAGTACCTTACGTTGAGAGGAGGCGTCATCCCTAGAGCCAGATCATGGCAAGATATGACAGTGTAGACAGGGTATATAAGTCGCTCTACTTACGTCCTCCGCCGCCAAGTAGCAGAGACAAATTCTCTTCCCTGATATGCATGCTTCGCCTTTCTTTCAATCTCAGCCAGGCTTTGTCAACTCCCGGATTCATCAAAGTGCAGCAGGTGATGCAATGTGGCACGGGGGGACGGTTACAAGCGGTTTGTGTACGGAGTACAGACCAGTTCGGATGGCAGGATGCATGCCGTCGACTGCATCATGTCCGAATCCGCAGGCCCGGATTTTTGTGAAGTCCGATGTTGATAGCCTGCATTGGTATGCGAAGAATGGGAGATGATGTCTCGCCTGCAATTGTGTACACGTTTTATGAGGCGGTCGTGATTGTATACGCAGTCAAGTGGTCTTGCTCCCTGACTTGACCACTGGCCTAACCTGTAATATTCGATATTGCTATTGTTCGCTGCCGTCAACAATACATGACAAGTACCTATTCCGAGGATTCTCAGCATCAAATCGACTTCAGTCACCATATTACACGAGCCATCAACAAATTGAACCGACGGGGGAGTTTGGTCGCCCTGCAACCATCACGACTTGAGTCCAAACCACTACCCACCAAGAACACTATCACCACAATTCCAGCCCAACGACCCCCCATAGCAACCCTGCACGCGCCCGCTTTTTGGTTACACGCATTGCATCTGCGGCGACACGATGGGGACGCACAGGTCAGCGCACAGAAAATAAATTGGGTGCTCCGCCGGCTCACATGCGTATGCATGCAGCCTGTGATGGCACAGGCATGTGTCTGTCTGTCTGTCTTCTCTGCACATGCAATTGTTGTGCTGCCAAATGGACGACGGACGGACGGGTGGCCGGCCGGCTGCCTCTTGACACTCACCGCCAGAAAGAACCCCTTGATCATTGTCGCTCTGATTCTGCCCAAACTTGTCCGTTTTCTCTCATCGTTCATCATGAGGTTTTCTCGATTCTATCGTCTTGTCTTGTGCCTTTCTCGTCCTCTTTTGTCCCTTGTGTGTGGGGGTTGGCGCCCGACATCCGCTTGCTGGCTTTTTATGTGTGCTTGACTTCTCTTTCTTTCTTCCCTCTCTGTCTTTTTCTCTTCCCATCATCTTCTTTCGATCCATGTTCTTTGCCAGCGTTGAGAACATCATTGAATCGCATCTCGTAGAATATAATGGGAGCCCCGGCTTCATGATAACATGACTGGAGGCTGAGGGCTCACCGGGGCGTTCGTCTCTGATGAGGCATGGGGTACTGGCATCAATAGCATCAAGTGAGACGACAAAACCTCAAGAAGCAACAGGAAGTTATCAATGCCAGTCATTGTCTGTTGCCGGCCCCATTGCCCCGAATCAGGCGTCTCGTCCAGCGGTGAAGCAGCAGAGCAGAGCAACGCAGAGACAGAGGCGTCCAAGCGGCCCGATGCTGCCACTGAGGGCGACGACTCGGTTATAATGCGTGCATGATCTCTGCGTTAGCCCGTCCAGCGCATCTGGCTGCGACCGGGGTCCCTGGTTCCTGAGGGGTTCCCGGTTGTTTGCTGCTGTTGCGAGCGACTTCTGTTGTGGTGCGACTGGGGGGCCAGATTGGCAGAGCAGATCGCCAGAAGAGCCCACTGTCGCACGGCAGAAGCGGTTTCTGCTTCCCTTTTGCTCGGGTTGGGGTGGGAGGAAACGGGCAGTGAGTTGAGCACCTTCGTGATGGGTTGTACTGTAGGTAGGTAGTGAGTATTTTGGGTACAGAGGCTGTACTGCTATTCTCGTAAGTTGTGTCTGTTCATTTCAAGGTGAACGATGAGGGAATGGAAAGTTTCAGGTCGTTGATGTGGAATTTGGAGGAAAGAGAGGCGATCTCGAGTTGAGTTGATGGTTGGGAGCTCAGCTTTGTTTCTTTGCTTTTTTCTCGCCCTTCCGCTCCCTCTCTTTGGCTGTCTCGCGTGGAGCCGTCTTTTGTTTGAGCTTCCACTGATGTGAGCCAATCAACGGGCAAATTTCAGGCGAGACAGGCATCAGGCATGTAGGACCTAATGTACAGATACAGGTAGTATGTACTGTAGCCCGACGACGTGCATGCGGACTGTCAGTCAGTCAGTGCAAATGCATCTATGAAATGTCCCCCAGATGATGGATTGAGTGATGATTTAAAGATGCATCCCGTCAGTTGGCTTTGCAAGGGCAGGTAAAAGCCTCCGTACTGCCTCATGTAGCGACTGGACGAGACCAAGTCTCTCTGCATAGCGCCGTGGAGGTGCAAATACCTGGCGCTCCCTGCGCGGTACCTGGCGAGCACGGGCGGATTACCGCAGCCTTATCGCGGACAGGCCTGGGCAGCTTCCCCGCATACAACTGGGAAGCTCCTGCGTTGGCGCCAAGCAGAGACTTGCCCCGGGATCCGCAGAGAACTCGAGCTAGCACCGAGTGGCTCCAAGCCACTCATCAGGTTCTGTCTGGATTCCGCCACTCCAGGTTCTTCTCAGCTTGGAATCACGACGGGATTGACGAGATCTTCACACAATCATCAACTACAATTATTAAAGAAATAATCACAGAAGCGGACGAGGATACGACTCATCTCGACTCGACGCAGCTGCCATTCGCGCATCATACCCGACCGCCCACAGTGAAAACCCACCAGCCTCGCATCATCAACGAGCATCACGGCTTCAACGAACTTTGCGCCTCTCCAAACCGGCTCTCGCAGCCATCATCACACGACACGCACCGAGGAAAACCCAAAGACCCCCAACAAACAAACCACAAATCAAATCAAAACAAAGCACAGCACAGCACAGCACCACACCACCGCGCCAAACAAAGCGCATCCCGGTTCCCCACCGCCTCCTCCTAGGGGTCTTCTCTCGCCGTCCTGCCTTTCCCCCCCTCCTCTCCAAATCCGTCCTCGCGCATCTCGTCACGCTCCGGCAAGGGGGGGAGCTTGGATCCCTGCACGGCTGACTGGCTTCTGCCGTGCGTGTCACTAATTTTTTTTCTTTTTGTCTTTATTTTCTCGCATCTGCAAACCTTCCCTCTGTGACATCCTACCTGTTACTTTCTGTGCCTGAACGCTGCCGTCACGCTGGACGAAGCAGAGAAAAAAGGAAGCCCGTGCCAAGCTCAAGGCTTTCTAGCGCAGGGCGGACCTCGTGCTGTCGGTGGCTGGCCCGCTCTGGCACCGCTTCCTGTCTCGCGCTCGAGACATTGACTGATTCGAGGTGGGCGACTCGGCCTCTGGCGCTGCCTCGACTAGCCCAGCCTTGGCCTCACACCCCGGCTGCGAAAACTCGGCTCGACGCCCTGCCAGACGGCAGCTGCCGGGCGCATGCGTACAGGCCAGGCCACGGTGCAGCGACTCGGCCACTTGCTTCTGGGCGTGACGCTGTGGACTCGCGGCATCTGGCCAGATCGTGGCATCCTTTGACGCCTCACCGAGAGTCTCTGCCAGATCCTCCTTCACCTCGCCCAACCTCCGCGGCCTTCAGGGGCGGCGCTCAGCTCCTCTCAGGTTCTGTGACCGATCGTCGCTGGATCGCTCCGCCCAGTCGGAATTTTCGAGCTAAGCAGCCAAAACTTCGGCACTATGGATCCAAGACGGTCCCCAGCTCTCTACAACCACAACCAGCACCAAAACCACAATCCTCACCTCCATCACACCCCCAGCCACAGCCAGAACCATCGCCACCACGGCCACCGAGGACAGCACTTCCCCCTGCCGCCGACCGCGACCACCGCGACGACGGCCGCGCACGCAGTTCCCGTCTCGGCGCCGTCGCCAGCCTCGCATCGCATCGCCAGCCCGGCCTATGCCCACCAGCGCCGCATTTCCGACGCGCCCTACCGCTCCTCCCACGTCCGCGACTATCCCGAGCCCAGCCATAGCCATAGCCATTCGCGTGCCCAGAGCGCCTCGTCCCTGCCCACCGCCCGCGAGCTGAGTCGCAACATGCCGCCGCCGCCCACGTCGCCTCCCCAGCAGCTGGGGCCGCAGCAGCAGCAGCCTCAACAACAACAGCAGCATCATCAGCAGCCTCCTCATCCCTCGCAGCCTCACCCCGTCATGGGCTACGGCCCGCCGCCTCCTCGACCGCCCCCCGTCGCTGTTGGGCCGCCCAGCGCCTTTCCGTCCGGTCGCGACCTGCCCGCTTTGAGCTCCATCGCCCGCTCTGGCTCGGTGTCTGGCGGCAGCTCCATGTCCATCTCGTCCATGCTGGGTGGCCCGCCTCCAGCGTCGCGAGACGCCCAGCCCCCGGCCGCGCCGCCCCAGCATTACGCATCGCACTCGGCCCCGACCTCCGCATCGACCTCGGGTCCCGGCTTTGCTGCCGCCATCCAGGCCTCGCCCCGAATGCACTCTGCATCCTCCGAATACCCCCCGTTCCGACGACCTCAGACCCCCGAGCTTCAGCGACCGTACGATCCCCGAGCAGCCGCTGCACCGTCACCTCGAGGTCCGTACGCCACCACCCCCGACATCCAGCGATACGGCACGCCTCAACAGCAGGGGCAGCAACCACCCTACCACTCGCGACACCCTTCGGGCTCGACCGATCCATCCCGAGATCCCTCAAGAATGGCCGCGGCACCGCCGCCCCAAGCTCAGAATCCCTCTCAGCCAAGGCCCTACGGTGGCATGGCACCTCGGCCGATGGAAGTCGGAAGGGTACCTGGTCCCGATGACGGTTACGGTCGCCGGGAGGCAGCGGGTCTTGAGTACGGTGAACGGACGGGCATGCGACCGTATCCTTACGACGATCGCTACAGGGCCGAAAGAGAGAGGCAAAACGCAATCGGGCTGGAGCAGCAGCAACAACAGCAACAACAACAGCAGCAGCAGCAGCAGCAGCAGCAGCGCGAACGAGAAGGGCGCGAACGGGCTTACTCCGGAGGCGACCCGAGCCGACATCCTCTGGCGCCGCATGACCAGCCACATCGCGAACCCCCGGCCCACCAATCTGCCCCCTACGGCGCCGCCCCCCCTGCCGAGCTCCTCGACCGCCGCGACCCTCGAGACCCGCGCTGGGGACGACCTGAACCAGACGCCAACTACAGGACCGCACCGATGGACCATCAGCGACCGCACCCAGACTATCCTCCTTCCTCTGGACCGTATGCGCCTCACGGCCCCTCAGCATATCCCACTGCGCCTCCGGAGAGATTCCCACCAGCTTCTCATGCCGCCTATCCCCAGGCTTCCTCTGGTATCGCCGGCCCACCCCAACCTCACGAATCTCCCGACCGAGCCCGAATGGAGCTCCATCACGCGCAACAGCAGCAACAACAACAGCAGCAGCAGCAGCAGCAGCAGCCACCCCATCCTCAGCAGCAACCCAGATCACGACCTCTTGATGACGTACCTCCGCCTCTTTCGTCCGCGCCATTTCCCGGCGGCGGTGGCCATCCGTTTGACACAACGCGAAACCGAAGCATCGACGATCCTTCCGGCCCTGGCGTTCACCAGCGCAACCTGCTTGCCATTCAAGAAATCAACCGCAAAGGACGGGTTTCTCCGCTCCCGCAGGCCGTTCAAGGAGCGCAGCCTCAGCAGCCGGGACCCGCCGCGGAGCCAGGCATTAAGAGCGAGTTTGGCCGCATGTTTGCGGGCATCGGCAGCGGCGTGGGAGGTGTCGGCGGCCTGTCGAGCCCAGTCACCTCTGCCCCCATGGTGCAGTACATCAACGCAGCGCTGGCCAAACGCGACGAGACGGAGAATCCGGCACCGGAGGCCGGGCCTGAAGGAGCGCCCAAGGCCCAGCGGGGGAGAAGGCGAAAGCTGAATACGGAGGAGAGCCGCGACGACGACAGCTCTGGCAGGATCACACCAGTGGGACGTGGCGCGAAGCGGGTTAGGGGACATGCGCACCACCATCATCAGTAAGTTTTGACCAGGATCTGGAAGGCTCCTGGCGGAATAGCAAGTCGACTGTGTGAATCGAGACCCAGCTAACATCTTCCCAGTCACCACCACCACCATCACCACCATGCTCCCGAGGGCACTGCTTCTCCCACTGTCGCGATTACGACGCTCAAGAACTTCAAGGGCGCGACGCCCATGGCATCGCCTACGGAAAAGATGCCCAACGCCGCGCATCACCACCATCATCACCACCATACGCCTCGAGCCGCGCAGCCGACGCAGGCCCCGAAAACTGCCCAGAGCCCTCCGACTGTGATTCCACCAAAGCCGAGGACGATTGTATCCTCCAAGGCGGTGCTGGAGCAGGTTGCTGGCCATCCCCGTCACCACCTGGGCGACTTCATCTACGAGCCATGGCTGAAGCCCGGAAGACTGCTCCCGAGCACCCCTTCCCACCGGGGCTTCGCATCAAACCCGAAGCCGCTGCCGTATGAGCTCATCAAGGGCAAGGAAAACTGCACGCTGACGGTCAAAGTGTCGCGCGTCCATCTGTCGCCGATTGCCCGGGAGGAGATCACCGCCAGGGCGTTTCTCTGGGGCACGGATGTCTATACGGACGACTCCGACGTGGTGGCGGCTTGCATTCATGGGGGCTGGATCCGGGGAGAATGGACCGAGGATGTCGATACGTCCCTGCTGGACTTGGACCAAGGCTCCAATGGCGAAACGAAGCGTCGCAAGGCTAAGACCCTGGACGGCGACATGGTGAACGCCACGTCTGAAGGACTCATCACGAGACCTCCCCCCACGGGCCCGATGCCTACCCCGGCCGACCGCGACCTGCACGTCACTGTCTTGATACTGCCCCGACTCGTTAAGTACGCGTCCTCTACGCGGTACGGCATTACCAGTCGCGAATTCGGCGGCGAATACGGATCACGACACGCCATCCACGACGGCCTCAGCTACATGATTAAGAGCATTCGCTGGGTGCAGAATGGCGCCCAGCCCCAGGCCAGGCTGCGCGGAAAGGGCAGGCGGGAGCGGATGAGAGAGCAGGCGGCCAACTACGTCCTCATTGCAGGATTGGGCAAGGATGCGGCCGCGGAGAGCAAGCCCAGCTTGGGTAGCGAGATTTCCGGGAACTGGGCCAAGAGGAAGAATGCCGACGAAGCGCCCGAGGTGAAGCGCCGCCACAGCGAGGGCAACAAGGAGAACCAGCCCGACGAGAAGATGGACGACGCTCCAGCCGAAGGACATGAACATGAGCAGGAGAAGGACGTGGAGATGCGAGATATGGCGGCGGAGGAGAAGGCGGTAGCGGCCGAGGAAAAGTAGCCGCTTGTGATGTAAAGGATGCCTGTTTCTCATTTTTCTTTTTTCTCTTGATGAAGATTATGTCCAAGATTTCGTTCTACTTGGGATGGAAAGGAAAAGTCCTCGGAGTAGGGGGAATTGAATTTCGGGGGACGGAAAGTAAAATAGCGAGGGCAAAATTTCCTGTTTGTTTCTATCTCATGGGACGCGGTGGGATTTACTCTGTATATCCGTATGTCTTGTTCTTTCAAGGCCGTTGCTTGTTTCACCTTGTGTTCTATGTATTGCGTGTTTGTACTTTTGTTCGAGGAAAGGAAGGGATACCCTCTCAACTCATGATTATGATGATGTGGCATTTAGGAGTAGTAGTAGTAGTAATAGTACACGTTTCGAGAATTCTATGCTTTTATCGTACATCGTCATCTTTTACGACGCTGGTATCATCCCCATCCCTGGGTACACCCTCCATCATCATCTCTATCCCATATCTTCCACCGCCAACCTTCTCCTCGCCCTCTTCAATATCCCATCTCTCTCGTCCAAGGAACTCAGAAATCCGTCACCCGTCCATTATAGCTCCAATCCCCCTCCCCACCCCACCTCAAAGGCTCATTCTTGGGCCCGCCGACCTCGCCCGTCTTGGGATTCACATCGCCCTCGAACTCGGGCTTGGCGCCCCTAAACAGGCCCTGACCCAGCGTCGTCCCGTCGCCTTTGTCCTTTGCAGCAGCAGTATCGGGAGAGGACGTGTGGCGGAGGGCCTCGGTGGCCGGCGGGGAGGCAGAGGACTGCTGGGCTTCCTGGAAGGCGGAGGAGACGGCGGCCGCGCGCTGGAGGCGTTCGAATTCGGCTTGTTGGGCAGCGGGGAGTTTCGGGGGGGAGGGGCGGGAGGAGAATGTTGATGAGGGGCGGGAGATGGTGCGGAGGGCGAGGAGTTTGGTTTGGAGGCGAGGGATGGATAGAGGGCGGAGAGGTGGCATTTTGTGTGTGTTTCTGTTTATTTGTCTGTTTGTTTGGTGTTGTGTTTGTTGTTGCTGAGGTTGTTCGTGAGAGTCGGGAGGAGTTGTGGGACGTTGGATTAGGAGTTGTCGATGGATGTTGTTTGATTGAAGGTGGAAGCTTTGGTGGCGATGACGATGGTGATGGGATGAATGATGCGGAAAAAGATGGAGGTGGAGAGATAGCCGAGGTTTAGGCTGGGGAGGCGGCGGGGTGTCTTTTGGTGGACAGAGGGGGGTGGCTCTACAACTCTATAAGTCAGAATATCGAGGTCAAAGACGGACTGGACTTCTATCATTCAACGACGACACAACACCAGATGGACAATCTTTTGTGCTGTAGACCCCCAGTCACTCAGGCCGCAACCACTCAAACGTATCCAACAAATCAAAGCTAAAAAACGAATTCAAATCCATCTCCCAATCATCCACATTCCAGTGCCCGTCCCCCTCAAGCAGATCCCTCCGCACCGGCATCTCCAGCGCCTGCTCCAACACCCTCCTCACCACCCTCTTCACCCTAAAGCAAATATCGTAATTCGGTGACCCGGGCCCAACCCAGTCCAGAAACGCGGCCAGCATCCCCAGCTTCTCCACGACAACCGCCCTTGTCGTCGCCACGTCGTGCGCGACCGTGTTCCCGCGGAGCAGCTCCATGCACAGGATCCCTCCGGCCGGCGCGGCGAAGCATGTGATTGTCCATTCGACGCAGTCCTCGACCGTCTTGAGGCGGTTCTGATGCGTCCAGAAGAGGTGCGCGAGGGTCACCATCTCGAGGCTGATGGCGAAGAGGCGGGAGGGGGCTTCGTCGTCTTGCTGCTGCTTGCTGAGGAGGCGCTCGATTAGGAAAAGGTTCTGGAGGTGCTCGAGCCAGACGAGGAGTCGCGCGTAGAGGTCGCGGCCAGGGAGGTCGGGGTTGCGGACGTCTTCGGGCTGGTAGAGGATGCAGGGCGGGAAGCCGGCGACGATTTGCATCTCTCGTCTCTTTAGATCGCTGCTCACTGATCAGTTACACATATCTTCTCTGGGACTCATGTGGCTTACTTACTGAAGCGCGGATTTCCCCCCAAAGTCCATGCCCTGCAGCGCAATCTCCAAGATCTCGTCCCTCACATACGCCAGCATGGCCCTCGCGCGCAGCGTCGTCGTCACGTACAGCTTCCCATCCGTGCTCCACCCGTTGTCGTCCACGCGGCAGTCCCTGCAGTCGGCCGGCGGGCTGCCGCCCGAGAAGAGCACCTCGTCGCTCACGTCCAGCGGCAGCGGCGTCGACGAGAAGCGCCTGCTGAGGAACGCCGGCCGGCCCGTGAAGGTGGCCGTGACCTTGTCGTGCGTGAAGATGGCGGCGAACAGCTGGCGCTTGACCTGGGACGTGACGGAGCAGTCCATGGGGTCCGCGCCGGGGGAGGCGTGCAGGCCGAGGTAGGTTGTCATGGCCATGAGGTCGCCGTGTGTCCGCCAGTATTGCATGCCTATAAGCGTGGGTGAGCAGATGAGGTTCAAACAGATTGTGAGGGCGGTGATATCAGGTCGCTTTACCTGCATCGCCGGAAATGTTGGACTCGAGCAGGCTGTGCCCCAAGACGAGGAACGCGAGCAACATGTTGCTGCTGGCCGCATCGCGACACAGCTCGATGCACTTCCACGCAGCAGCCTTATACTGACGAACGAGCTGACCCGGGTGCTCGTGATGCAGCACCTTACAGTCGCTGCATATCGCCGACCGGTCAGGCAGTCTCCGAGCGCCACCAGCCCAGAAGATGAACAGCAGGCCGAGAGACTCCCATCGCAAGTTCGCCCCAGAATACTCGTCAAACCACGCCTGCGCATCCGTATGAAACTCCCCCAGAGAAACGGCACCGTCGCGACACACCTTCATCGACATCCGCCGCAGCCGCTCCTCATCCCGCCTCTCGCCATCCAGCGCCGACCCAAACGCCGTCCAGAGACTCTCGTTCAGCCGCTGACCAGAGAGCCAGTTCCAGCCCCCGTAGAAGCTCGAGTACAACCTCGCGAGCAGCTTGGACGAAGCCCTGTCGGGAATCTGCCGCAGCACACTCAGCGCGACTTCGCCCATGAGCGGAAACGCCTCGACGCTTCTCGGCGGCAGCACCAGGGCTTCCGACTCTGATTCGCGCTTGTTCTCCGCCGACGCCACGGGAAGGCTCTTCTGCGCTTCCTCGTAGAAGGCAGAGAAGCTCGTTGCGCCGAGATACCCGATGTTGCACTCCGGCCCGTGCGGCGGCCTGCTGCGACCCGTAACCGATGCCGGTCTTGACGAGGGGGCCGCCGCAGCTGGCCTTGACGCATTACTTCCATGGCTGTGATGGCCTGGTTGAGCGAGGTAGACGCACTTGTCGGTGATGCCGCCGCGGCGACAGCGCGCGCATGTTGGGATGCGGTGGTCGCAGGCGACTTTTCGGCGGCGGCAGGGCTCGCAGGCTTGTGGGCGGCCGTTTTTGCGCTTGGGGGCGTTGGCGGGTGTTGATATGTCCATTGTGTATCACGGCCTGCTGCATAGGTGTGATGAGACGAGATGAGGCTGTGTATTTACGTTTACACGCGGTGCCTGGGCTCATCTCATGCCGCTGAGAATGGTATCATCGGCCTCATATTTGAAGAATTAGTCATCCAGCTAATAGACTGCTCCGTACACGGAACGTTGCCCATAGAACTTGGGCTCAGTCTTTCTCTTCTACTGATTGTCAAGTTAGAAGTCAGAAACCCGTTAAGAAACGAAGCCCAATGTCCAGATGCCAGTCTATCGAGAATGAGTTGAGCTGATGTTTCAGCAAAGTTGATTCGTTGGAGTATGGCTCAACTCAAATCTAACCCCAACTGCCTCTTTTCTACCCCAACTGCTCCAACAAACCCATCCACAACAGCCAACACCAAACGAACACGCAAAGTCGAAGCAACCAGTATCAATGATAATCAACCTCTACCAGGGATATACTACAATAACGACCCAAGCTTCCATGTTCTACAGAATCACCTTGAGTCCAACATGAACTTGCAAACCGGCCAAGCCAGCCTCTCCTTGTCTTTGGGACAAAGAGCTCATCTTCTTCAGCAGCAAATGGCCCTTCATAACGAATGATGCTCCTCTTGACAGGGCTGGCTAAAGATTCAAATCACACTCTTTACATGACAGAGCCATTGAAATCACTGGCGGCATGTCACAGACCACCATCGGTTCGAGGCTTGCTCATTCACTTTCTAACGCTTCTACATATCGTTCAACCGCCTCAATACTCGAACCAACCGCATCAAACAAATGCGACTCCCTAAACAGCTCCGTAAACAGCCGTAAAATACAACAAGCCATATGCCGCATCGTCCCCTCGTTCCCCTCATCTTCCACCGCAGGCTTATAAAAGGGCGTCTCCTTTAGCATCCGCGCAATAACCCGAACCAGAACCTTTTCCTCGTCCTCCAAGCGCTCACACTCCAGACTCGCCCTCTGCAGCCATTTACTCAGAAACAGAGCGCATTCTAGATTGGCAATGCTGTGGACGATGCTCCAGGAGAAGATCTGCGTCTTGGACGCATATCGGATGCCGATCCGGACCGGAATGCTGAGGGCGTGAGCACTCTGCAGAACCGCCGAGTACAATCGCGGCGAACGCTCTGGCAGAGGGCATTGCTCGAAAGCAGCCGCAATGACTGCTGGATTCCTGCTGTTGAAGTGACGATTCGCAACCATGTTGAAGCCCAATCTTATCCAGGCGATGCGGAAGACGGCCGTGGCGTTGAATCCGAGCGGTGCCATCTGGGCAATGGGCTGCGTGGCTGAATCCCTGCTCGAGGCCCAGCCGGTGTCCCAACGGCAGAGCGCCCTCCTGAACTTCATATAAGCATCTTCTGGGAAGAGTACTTCATCAGGGTTGGTGCGGTCTGAGTCCAGATGCACCAAGGACTCCCTGGTAAGCTGAATCTGCTGCACCAAACCATGGATCGAGACCAAGTTTCCAAACGCAGTAGTGCGATGGTTCGCATTTCGAGATTCGCTGGGGACGATCAAATCCAAATAGTAGTCGCCAAAGGTGCCAGACAATGGAGGATGACGGCGTCGTGCGTCCTCCCATTCAGACGCCGTGGAAGCCCACCAGTGAGCCTCATGCTGTGGCATTTTGACCGACCACATATCACGAGCCATGAGCCGCGGTGGCGTGTCATAGAAAATGGTGTGTAGGTTGAAGAGGATGAAGGCGATAAAGGCGGTTCGTCGACATCCTTCTCTTTGGATCCATTGCTGCCATGTTTCGTTTACAGGGGCTTCCTCTGGATTCAGATACCCTCCTTGCCGCAAGTGAAATGCGATCTGTTCTGCCAGGCAAAAGGCATCGGGCAGCAGGTTCTTATACTCCCAAGAGCACAAGGACATGCAGATTATCATGGCTTGTATCGTCTCCATGCTCAGGGGCACCTCCTTCGTCAAATCTACCGCAGGATGCGCCACGCCTTGACGAGCTGACTTTGCCCGTACTCTCGAATTGTGCACCGCCTCGGCTACGGCCGCTGTTGTGTTACTAAGTCTCACGTCTATGATGCTCTTCGCAACGTGGTATAGCGACAAGGCCGACTCTGCCTCAAGCCGATATTGTGCGCCCATGGCGGCTATCGCAAAGACAAGCTCGAGCGGCATCTGACCGAAACGCGTGGTGGAGAGATGTAGAAATGGTCGGTGCCCGTTAAAGCTGGAGTAGCCTTCCATGAACATGCTCATGGTGAGTCTTGAAGGGAGCTGAAAGTCGAGGGGGAGAATGGCGGCGTTCTCTTTGACGGACAGGCAGATCTGGTCGTAGTCCTGGCTGGTCATGTAACACGGGCTTCTTGGAGATGGAGACCATGGTACAGCATTCTGACCACCGGGCGATGCGTTGGGAACTCTGAGACGAGGAGCTACCGTGGGCTGTGAATTCAACAACGCCGAGGCGCACGGCAAGTCATCCTGCCATATGGATTTCTCCGTCCTGGTTGAGATTTCGCTGTTGAGCGTTGTCGACTTGGTAGAAGGTACGCTGAGAAAAGATGCAATGTCAAGAGTCGGATAGCTCATCGGAAAGTCGGGATTGAAGAAAGGGAGCTCGAAAGGGTTGTACTGCAGTTGAAAGCCATCCCAAAGCATGTCCAAGTCATCTGTGAGAGCTGTTGGGGCCAGGCTCGAGGCCCCTTGAGGAGAAGCGTGAGAGCCACTAGCAGCCTTGGGCTCGTCTTTTGTTACATCATCCAGCATGGCAGATCCAGGACTGTCGGCTGATGATCTGTGACGCCCCGAGACGCTGGGGCTGAGCGGCCCATGGCCCTCCTCCTTGGTCAGCCTGACATGCCGTGCAAGCAGGTCCCTAGAAGTCTCCAAGTCAGTATCAAAAGACTCGAGCACTTACATCCAAGCAGCAACAATCAACACTCACTGACGCGAAAAGTTCCGTCCGCAGATGCAGCCATGCGGCTTCTCCTTGGTATCTACCCCAATTCCGCCAGGTCAGGCCATCCATCATCAACACGAGTCTGGGGAAATCGCGTACGTGTTCTCTCATGACGACGCAAATGTTCGGTCCTCGGAAACGTCCTGCTGCAGTACTGGCAGGGAGGCACTTTGACCTTGTGCCGCATCTTCTCTGATGCTCGGCTTGCGGCTTACACGGTGGAACGAGTCAAGTGAACGTTGAATCTACCCCAACTTGTCTGAGTCCAAGGTCCACTCGGCATGTCAGCCAAGGGGCACGGGCACGTGACGGTTCTATCTATAGTATCCGGTCCCTTCGGTGTCATACTCTGTAGAGAAGCCGAAATCGAACGTTGACATAACGACATGCGTTGTAGCTCACCGAGGACATCTGAGTTTGGTGAGCCTTGAAGCCGTCTTCAAGCCCAGTGTTTCACTCCTGACAAGCTTGTTCAGCAACGGCAACGATTCCCTCATCTCTACCGGCATCCCGAGTCAATTCTCGTCCTGGTTCTTGGATTCGGAACACCACTCTGCCTCTGATAGGCCTCCTATGAGGCCCAGACTCGACAGGGCAGGCAATTGCCACTGTCTACAATGTCCAACGCTTTGGCGGTCGCTGGTAGAGTCAAGTTCAAATCAGCATGATGCCTATACATAGACTTCTGATCATGAGCGAATGCAATGAGACGGGCATTTAATGAAGGAGACTAGCTTTCATTTCTGTTGCCGTTCGCCTATTGCTCGTAGCAAGTGAGCTGGCGCCGACTTGTACAAACCAGCCTCATCCACGATCCACGACCTGAAGCGCAAGCAAGAGAACCCAGCCACCAAGCAATTATGTACAAAGACAACCCAAAAAGCACGCCAATTTTCATTTTCTTCTCATCTGCCATTCATCCCGCTCACTTGCTAGACGCGGGCAAGCTAAAGCCCATCTCCTGCCAGGACTCAAACTCCTTCTCAATCGCCGCCAGCTCCTCCTTGTAGCGGTCAATGTTGAGCTGATACGTGTTGAGCGCCTCCCGCAGCTGCTCGTCCGACTCCTGCTGCTGCTGCCGGTCCGCCAGCGCCGCAGCGGCAGCAGCATCATCCGCCGCCCCGTCCTTGTCCGTCACCATCTTCTGCTCCTCCTCCTCGAGCTTCTGGAGCAGCAGGCTTTTCCGCCGGCGTGTCTCCTCGAGCCACTCCAGGCGGGCGTCTGTGATCTTGTTGGACATCTGGGTACTCACGCAGGTTAGTATTCAGAAACAGTAGCAGCAATCGCGGGCAAGATCAACTGCGGCACTGGATAGCAAAAGCGTAGCAGCCAAACCCCCATTGTGAGAGGATTTACGCCTTACTTTTGATCTGGTTTTTGTATCTTGGAGGGGGTTCCTTTTTTCCTGTTTCCCTTTCGCAATATAAACGTACGTATAATACTTTGAAGAACTAAACGGATGAGATGGAGGTAAGTAAGGTATGGTAGAGTATGGAAAAGGGTTAGCCTGAGGGTCTTGGTTCGCAAGCTGGAGAGGATCCCGCCCGATTGCCCGTTTTTCTGTGTGTGGCTGCTGCAGCGACCAGCCAGTGGGATGATGAAGCGGCCAAGGGGGTTGGTTACATTGAGAAAAGGGGGGGGGAGGAGAGGGATCGCTTGATGCCCAATGGCTGGGAGCGAGAGGGACGAGACGCATGAATAAGAGTACAGTGGGGCGAAAGTAATACTGAGCTACTCACACCACAATCGCGTAGACATACTAGTAGCTTCATCTTATAATAACACTAATAATTATCTTTAAAACGCAATATCTCTATTAATTATGCCTTAAATTACATAAAAAAAATACTAATTGCCTTATAAATAAATAAGGATTTAAATAATATATAAATAAGGCCTATTTAAAATAGAGATTGCATATAAAGAGTAAGTTCCTGCAGGCAGTATCTATAGCATTATAACGCATTATATATAATAAATATCAGCCTAATTAAGACTATGCCTAAAGCAGTTTAAAAAGCTATTAAAATATAATAAAAGGCATATTAAATAATTAATTAGAGCCGACCCTTTTATATCTAATTAAAAAATTATTAATATATTATCTCTATATATATATATAAAGACTTTAACTATATAATTAAAATTAAAAGGCATTTAATATATATTTATAATTTAATATATAAAATTAACCTTAACTGCTATAGCTATATGCCTTAAATTTATATAGTAGCTTATATAAAAGCCGATTTTATAATAGCTATAAGTTTTTTTTTTTAATAAAGTTATAATCTAGAAGAATAAGCCTAGCTGTAAAAGGTAGGTATTTTACTATTATATAAGTTTACTAGCCCTTTATAAGACTTATAATTATATAATAACTAATAGTCTAAAAGGTAAGTAACTTAATAAAAATAAAGTCTAGCCAGTTATAAAGTAATTAATTATATTATTAATATTCTAGGGCGTATTTAGCGCCTATAATTACATATTATTATATGCACTATAAGGCAACCTTAACTTAGCCTAATAAGGCATTACTAGATATATAATACTTAATACCCTATAGTCTAAATTGCTTATAATTTTAAAACCTAGATCTATCTTTATATAAGATAATGCCCTTATATATAGAAGTTAAACAGTCTAACAGTAGTTATATAAATAGGCTTAATAAAATAGCATTAAGATCTTAAACTAGCTACTATAATTACCTAACCTTAACCCTATTAAAAATATATAGAAACTAATTAAATAAAAAATTATTAAATAGTATCCTAAACTTTAAGAGATGCTGTAAATAGCAGCAGCCTTTAATCTACTAAAAAAGGCAGCTATAAAAGCCTAGGAAGAGATTAAAGATAATATATTAAAAAACCTTATCTATATAATACTATATTAAATTAAGGCTGTAATCTGCGCCTGTAGCTAGTACACTAAGTATTAATTATATTAATTAACTTAGAATTGGCTAGACTATAATATATCTTATTTTTATTTAAATTCTATTTATTTTAATAGAGTTGTAGCTGTTATAATAAAATATTATAAGTATAGCTACATGGCCTTGTTTGGCGTAGCTTGGAATTACTGTCGACCTACTGTATATAATATGGGCGATTATGCAGCATGTGAGGCATGGGAATAGTGGAGGCTTGCATTGAGGAGGAGAGCCGAGCGCTGGGAGGGGGGCAAAACCGGAACAAGGCGGCACGGATTCCCGTTGGTTTGGCTGGGTGAAGCTATCGAGCTTAGACGGCGGGACTGTTAAGCATTTTGGAGACTAGGGAGTTTAGAGGCAATGCATAGTCGAATTGACCGTTCAAGCGTCAATGGTCCGATACCTGATGGTCCGTCTCCTCCTCAGTTTTGGGGCATTGCCAATTCTCAAAGGAGTCAGCCTCTGGGCCGGTCCGGGCCGCGCAAAGCGTGTTATGGCGTTATACTGCCGGCAAAGGCATGCATTGGCTCATGGTATACACTCGTGATGCCTGATTCAAAGTGCTATTAGCCTGTACTGAATCAATTGGTGAAGTTGGGCACAGCAACTTGAAGTGGCGGGCAACGTTGCGAATAGTATCGGATGCCGGGCTGCTAGTCTGCCCAGTATCTTGAAGCATCAGCCCATTATTAGCCTGCTAGTATGGGCATTGCCCTGATTCAAAGATAGAGCCCTATGCAGCTACGCACTTTCGCATTGCCCCTAGCATTGGCAACGGACAAGACAAGCTCAAGGTCCGTCTTTCTGAGCCGTCCCATCGTGTGCAAGTCAAACCATCATTGGCCCCAATCTGCCGCATCTCTCACCGACATGACCCAGATCTACAGCACCCGGAAAACAAGGCTCGATTCCTCGCTTCGCCTCCGAAGAAGGGCTGCCCACCGGGGCTGGTCGAGTCTACCTACCTTATATCCATCGCAGACCGACGCCGGATGAGGCAGCGCAGAAGCGACCAAAAGTGCCGCGACAAACTCTCTTGCTGCCCTATCACGCTGTCTAACAGACACATGCGCTCTCGAAATCGCTGCAGCAGAGATGCCGAATCGCCGGCTAAGCGCGGCGCCGATCTTGGGGACCTGCTGAATCGGGCATGCAGGCCGCGGGGACGGTCGATGGGCTTTGCCTTGTGGTCGAGATAAGGCCTGTGATACGACTGCGAGGGAGAGGGAGGATGGAGTTTTGGGCACATGGTGAAGAGGGAAGACTTTGCCGATGTTGATGGTAGACTCGCTTGCGCGGCTGGAGATGCGAGATAATGAATGAGTGGACGGGAAATCGTATAAGACGTGATGCCCGTCCTCCCCATCGTTCTTCGAGTCTTCGGACACCAGCCAAGCTGAGCCAGTAGTTGTACACAACTCTCGAGACTCGCCTCAACAATGCCTTCCATGTCAAAGATTGCCCTGACGACTCTGGCCTCGCTCCAGGGCGCCCATGCCTGGGGCGTCCTGGGCCACGCAACCGTCGCCTATGTAGCCCAGCACTATCTCAACGCGGCCACGGCCTCATGGTGAGCGGACTTACACCAGAACGATAAACACTCATCATCATCATCATCATCAACTAACAATGACACGCTCAGGGCCCAGGGAGTCCTCAACGACACGTCCAGCTCGTACCTGGCCAGCATCGCCTCCTGGGCCGACACCTACCGCACCACGGCCGCCGGCAAGTTCTCGGCGCCCTTCCACTTCATCGACGCCCAGGACAGCCCGCCGAGCTCGTGCAACGTCGACTACGACCGCGACTGCGGCAGCGCCGGGTGCTCCATCTCCGCCATGGCCAACTACACGCAGCGCGTGGCCGACGGCCGCCTGTCCGCCGCGCACGTCGCCGAGGCGCTCAAGTTCGTCGTGCACCTCGTCGGCGACATGACGCAGCCGCTGCACGACGAGGCGTACGAGGTCGGCGGCAACGACATCGCCGTCAAGTTCCAGGGCTACAGCGACAACCTGCACGCCGACTGGGACACGTACATCCCCGAGGCCCTCGTCGGCGGCGACTCCCTGGCCGACGCCCAGTCCTGGGCCAACACGCTCGTCGCCGACATCACCTCGGGCGCGTACAAGGCGCAGGCCGCCAGCTGGACGCAGGGCGACACCCTTGGCGACGTCATCGGCACGGCCACCCGCTGGGCCAGCGACGCGAATGCCCTCGTCTGCTCCGTCGTCATGCCCAACGGCGCCGCGGCCCTGCAGCAGGGCGACCTGTACCCGACGTACTACAACTCCGTCATCGGCACCGTCGAGCTGCAGATTGCAAAGGGCGGCTACCGCCTCGCCAACTGGCTCAACATGGTGTACGCGTCCAACATTGCGAAGCGGGAGGAGGGCTCTGTCGATGCTCGGGAGGCTTCTCCTCTGCCCGACCTCTTGGGACGAGACTTGCTGCCGGCTGCTCGTCCTGTTACCCGTGCTCAGCTGGCGAGGGCGGCCATGGAGGGTTCATGTTGTGGAAGCGGTCGGGAGCACGAGCACAAGCACTAGATGTGGTTGATGTTAATGAGCTTGATGATAGGACATGTAAAGAGGGAGAGAGAGGTATAGAGATGGAAAAGTCGTGAGATAGCGTGTGTCTTTAGCGAAAGCGAACGAACAACAGCAATGGACTTTGACATCTGTTTTCCACAAGCTCGTGTGTACTTACAAGGATTGAAAACAATCCAAAAAAGTCTGTGAGGCAGGAAAGGGAGTAAATCAAGCCACTCTCGGGGGCATCGCGCATATATCGAGGTTTCCATCTCCACGTAAATAAGCCCTCTGACAACCTCCCCGGCAACACCCGATAATCACCAAATCAATAAGCCCAAACGTCCCGGCTGACACCGAGAGCATCACTTGTCCTCCCAGAACGACAACTCCATCTCCAAACTCCGAAAAGCACTTCAGATGTGTCCGTGTCCGAGCCCAGCTTTGGTATTCTAGACTGACGATCCAATTGCCGTAGGATCGTGCAAGCTCCGAGCCGCGAGTTGAGTCATGCTGCCACTTGAGCATTTGTCACAACGAGACGTGCAAAGCCTGTATCATGTTTCATGCGTGCTTGGAAATCCCCAAGTGCAATGCATCATCGCTCTACCAGATACAGCGGGTTGATTTCGAATGGCTGAAGAATGGGGATCGCTAGAGTCATTCGGCCTCTCCCGGACAGAGTCCACAGAGCATCCAGGAGTTGCTGATAGACGTAGACGTTGACTGTAAGCTCCCAGCAATCGCATGAAAATTGGAATATATAAAGACAATGGACGCAACATTCATCATGGACAACTCGCTTCACCTCCTCGTGACAATCTCTCATCATGGGCCTCCTCTCTTCCTTCGCCTCGACCAAAAACGTCCAAGTGTACGCCCTCGCAACGGGATGGGCACACTTGCCCGACAAATGGATCTGGCAAGACGGCGACGACGACATGGTCAAGGCGCGCCAGCGTCTCCCCGCCTACAGCTTCCTCCTGCGCCATCCCTCGGGCAAGAACATCTTGTTTGACGCCGGTCTGCCAAAGGTGAGCCCTCATGAACAGCAACGAGCAATCGATATCGCATGAGAACTCACACAAACCCTCAGAACCCGGACGTCATCCCTCCCGCCACCCGCTCCATCATCCAAATCTTCGAGCCCCATGTCCCCAAAGACGCCCGCGACCTCCTCGCCGAAGGCCCCGTCCCCCCAGACTCCCTCAGCGCAATCATCCTCAGCCACATCCACTTCGACCACGTCGGCGACCCTTCTCTCTTCCCCGACGTCCCCTATATCGCCGGCCCGGGCACGAAAGCAGCCGCTCTACCAGGATACCCCGTCGACCCCGACTCGCCGGCGCTGAGATCACTGCTCACCCGCGACAACTACACCGAGCTGAGCCGGACAGAGAATGCCTGGACTCCCCTGGGCCCTTTCCCGCATGCTCATGACTTCTTCGGCGACGGCAGCTTCTACATTGTCGACACGCCGGGACATCTCCCCGGCCACATTACCGGATTGGCACAGACTGGGCCTGACGAATGGGTTCTTATGGGCGGCGACTGCTGCCACGCTCGCAGCGTCCTCGATGGAAGCCGCCCGCTCAGTCTAGACGGCTGTCCGGGCGGGACCAGCATGCACGTGGACGTGGACGAGGCGGTCACGTCCATAGAGAGGCTCAGGAAGCTGGATCAGGACGATACCGTCTTTGTGGCGCTGGCACACGATGCCACGCTGGAGGGGAAGATGCCCGAATATCCCACAGCATTGAACGGATGGCGAGAATCAGCGTGGTGGGCGTCTTTGAAGAGCGAGAGGGAGAAGACACGAGTACGCCCTGCAGCATGAGAGCGTTACCATGGTGTAATCAGGGAGGCTCTGTCATGTGCGTGTGCTACTCGCATCCATCACATGCCAACTCACCAACACCCAATCACTTGTACCATATGAGAATGAAATCCCAGTTCTACTACCAACCTCACCAATTCCCTTCACTCGCTGAAATGTATAGACGCACATCTCCGCAGTCTTAATCCCACATCCGTCCATGATCGTCCAGATCCTTTCCTCGATCGTCGCTCAGCTGATGCAACCTTGCGCGCCATGCTGTCAGCCCCCTGCAAGCACCGCACTTACACTTACATCTAAGCTTGCTCCAACCCAACAACATCACACGCTCTCACACCTCCATCGCCGTATTGATTCAAATCATCATTCCATGCTAAGCAAAACATCTAGTATCCAACAAAATAGAAACACTCATTTCAATATACATCCTAATCACGATATATACAAAAAATCCTCCCTCACAACTCCCCCCCTTAAGCATTCACCATAGCATAGTAGTTAATCCCAGGCCTCTTCACAAAGCTCTCCTCATCCACACCCCCCGCCCTCACGCTCTCCTCGTACGCATCAGACAGCCTCGCCGCATCCTCCTCCGTAATCTTCAGCTCCGGCACCAAACCCGGCCTCAAAATCTCCGTCACAATCTGCGCCCACTCCCACGGCTCGGCCGTGCCCCCCGGCAAGCTGTTAAAGTACTCCCACCCCATGACGCCGCCAATCTGGCCGTACTCGCTCACCAGCGAGATAATCGTGTTATTCAAATTACTCGTCGGGATCCAGCCCGCGCCCTCAGGCGTCGTCAGCTGGCCCGCAACCACCTTTGCGGGCGCGAACCCGTTGGCCACGATGCGGTCGTAGTCGCCCGTGTCCGCCATGCTGCCGAAGCCGCTGTAGAACTGCGTGTTGTACCAATCAACATTGCTCCCCTGCGCCTGCTGCAGCGCCGCGTAGCTGAAGCCCGACAGGTTCGAGCTGTTCTCCAGCGCCGACGCGACGGGCGCCAGCGTGATGAGGAACTCGGGCCCAAAGTCCGCCCTCAGCCGCGCCACCAGCCGGCTGATGCCCGCCTGGCTCATCGGCTGCTCCACGTCCAGGTCCATGCCCTCGAGCTGGAAGTTGACAATGGCGTCCCTTAGCTGCCCGTAGTAGTGCTCAAACGTGGCCGCGTCCGTCGAGTCCAGCGTCTGCGCGCTGAAGGACCCCGGCGCCGCGCCGCCCACCATGCCCATGACCTTGACGCCCGCCTGCTTCATCGCCAGCGTCTCGTTCCACAGCGTGTAGAAGTGCGGGTCGTCCGGCGGGAAGTCGTTGAGGTGCACCACGCCGCCCTGGTTGATGTGGAACGAGCACACAATCAGGTGCGTCAGCGCGATGCCCTTCTCCGTGATGAGCGGCAGCATCGAGATCGGCCGGTTGCTGCTGTCGTGCGTCGTCTGGAAGTACACAATCAGGCGAGGCAGATCCGTCGGCTCGGCCCGCGGCTGCGGCTCCTGGACCGGCACCGCCAGCGACAGCGTCGCCAGCACGGACGCCAGGTAGACGGACGCCTTCATCGTGAACCAAGAGACGAGAAGAGGGCGGGAGTCAGACAAGGGTGGACGGTGGGAGAGGGCCTCTTACAGGACTATTTTCCCATCTCTGCAGACCATCAACGCGGGAGATATGACACTTTATACTTGTAAGCAGCCATCCCACATGATCCTTCTCGCCCTCCTTGCATCCCCCATACCAGTGGGAGAATGAGGTAGTATCATCACTCGCGCATAATGCCTGCTCCCTGCTGATGCCACTACCCAGTCATGAGAGCCGCCGCATCTATCTACTACTACTAGTACCTGACCCGTCCGTGCCCACCATATCCATGATCTCACTCCCCCCGGTACAAGACCTCTCCCCATCAGAACAACAGCTTTCACACATCATCCATACAACATACACGTCGACCAGAAAAGGCACCTCATTCGGCCCTATACAACTCGCCAAGGAAACCCCCATTCCCCCCATCTCCTATACCAAAAGAAAGCACAACAAGAAGAAGAAACCCACTCAAATGCGCCTCTTCAATCATAAAGGCAAGGTACTAGTAATACTGCCTCCCCCCCTCCCAGGCAAAAAAGAAACCAATAGTCCGCAAAAGCACATGTATGTCATGTAGCATAAACAAGATTTCCAATAAAAGAGCCTTTAGCCATACTTTTGTGATAAGTCGAGTCGACAAATCCCCAGCTTCTCCCTTGGGAATCCCTCGGACGTCCCTAATCCATGCAACCTTCCCGTCTCGGCAATGCGCCAAGGATGGGGGGGGTTGGTCCAGCCACTTCTCGAACCTGAGAAAAGCCCCCCCAAGGAACCGTCCTCCGTATATTCCGTCCGCAAACGCCGCAAACGGAGGGGTGCGGACAGGGCGGAATAGAAGAAGAAGGAGAATAGACATGAATGAGTAAGAAACGGAGAGGAAGACAAAAAGAAGAAGAGACTTGAAAGAAAAGAAAGAGGCGACGCTTTTGACGGAGCTCTTCCGAGTGAGGACGGATAGGAAGAGCCGGCCGTCGTCTGATAGGACGAACCCGGTTTATGCTTGGGCCAAGGTTGCATCTCATGCTTGAACCTTGTGGTCCAGGGCCCAATTAGCCGTCGCCCGCCATCTTTAACCTCGACAATGGCGCCCGTCCGCACTGGTGCGCCATCGCCATGGCTGGCTAGGGAGCTCGTGTATGGGCGGTTCTCGTACCTAGCCTGAGTAAAAAGGGGAACATAGCCGGCATTCTTCGTATCGATAGTGTCCTACTTTGCATTACATCGGAGGGCACGGAGTAGACTCAGTAGAGCATGACAAACTATCCAAGAAAAAGTTCAAGCATGCATCAAGAGCGTGCAAGCATGACAAGGCGGCACTCTACTTGCCCAAGAGCGGCATGAGACACGATCTAACTCGCACCGGGCGCCTGAACCCTGCCAACCAACCCCGGTCCTTAGGTTGGCCGTTATCCTTGTAAGTCTTGTAAGTCTTGGAGCTTCCAAGTCTAGACTCGGGACTGTCTTGGAATTGCCTCGCTGTTTCGCTATAGTACTACTACCTTGGTAATGTCAATGTCTCTCCTCATCTAGATCCAAGCATGTACCATCGGCAAAAAAAAAAGACCAGGAGAGGACAAAGAGATGCAGGCAGAGATGGAGGGGGTAGTGAGTAACGAGAGTGTGTCGAGAGTAAAGAGAAAGTAGAAAGAGTAGAGACAGCGACAGTCTGCCGCCCATGCCTATAGCTCCATCGCAACCTCCTTCAGCTGTTCCGGCACGTCCAAACCGTGAGCCTTGATGTTAAACTTCGCCAAGAGCTTCTCCACGACCTCGCACGACTGCTTCGCCCACTTCCCAATCTCCTCGTTCTCGCATGCCATAGGCGGGGGCCTTTCCGCCTGGCTCAGTATGATGGCGTTCAGGAACACGCCTTGGGACTCGAGCCGCGACAAGATCGTCTGGTTCTGCCTCCAGACTTTGCGCAAAAGGACAAAGTGGGCGAGCTGGACGCCGAATCCTCTGGGATAAACGTCAGTAACCGGCAGCTCCGTCGTTGCAGCAGATTCGTCGCCGTCGCTTTCCCCGGCAGCTCCCTCGCCGTTGTCTGTCTCCTTGTCGCAATGACGCGCCGGCATCTTGCCCTTTCCCCTCGCCTTCTCGTCCGCTCGTCCCTTTATTTTGCGCATCCTCGCCAGTCGTTCGCATTCATGGGAGCGATGAATGGAATAGAGCACGTCAACATCGGCCAACTGCCAAACAAGATTCATGTACGTCGACGTTATTCTCAACAACCTCTGTTGAGCCTGCTCCGGTCAAGGCGCCATTGCATCAGCCCAGAGCTCCGTTGCTGTCAAAGAGAGGGCGTCAGACTCACCTCCAGTACTTCAGCCGGCTTCCTGATACCCCCAAGAAGAGCCCGCAATGCATGGTGGCGGGCGAGTCGTAGTTGCGCGCATATGGCCTCAGGAACCGTGCAGTCATCACCACCCTGTCCTTTTGTGAGATTCTTGTCCCCTCTGTTGCGCGCAGTCGTTCGGAGAGCTCACCTATGTGCACACTTTGCCATCGTACATACACTCGACACATCCCTTGGCCCCGTTGTCCTTCCCTGCAGTCAGGTCAGCACGTCAAATATCACACGGCCAGTGTCAAACAACGGGCAGCCAGTCGTCGGTCACCATCACATACAGATGTAGTTCAGGCACAGTCGCGTAGGATCGCCGTCTTGCGTGAGAAACAAGCATCGTAGGCAGGGCGCCGCGCTATAGAACTGTCAATACCAACAATACCAACAAGTATCTGCCGTACAGCATCAAAGCAAGAGGAGGTCGACGACGCACTTCATTGCCAAGCGGCTCATTGAATAGCATGGATCCTGCACGTTCACCATGGTAGCCCATTTCAGCCTGGATGTGGCCGAAGGTGCCTCTGCCGCAGTTGTGTTTTGGTGGTCACAGAGCTCCGGGTTCGTCTGCTTGGGGTTCAGGAAATCCGGGGCCGTGTTTGCAATGACAAGGGCATGACTGTTGGGGGAGGTAAAGATTCGAAGACTCTCTAGAAGCGAGCGTTGACTATTGGAAGACATGGTGGCCGGCGGAAAGACAGAATGCGATACCAGTCAGACGTGGAACAAAGGTGAGCGAGCGAGAGTCAAAGGACGTAGTGATATGATATGAGATGAGCCGTGGTAAAGAATGATTGGAAGATGGGAGAGAGAGCTTGTCGACATGTGCTCGCAGTGTTGAGCAGGGCGAATGGTGACATGCCACTGACTCCTTCTCGGTTCACGAGTAGGCCTTGCCTAACATCCAAAGAGAACCTGTCAGTTCACACTAGGTATGAGAAAAGAGAAACTATATGGGAAAGAGGAACTCGAGCAACTCCTTGATTGCAAGTCTGCAAGTAGGAAAATTGTAATGCCGATTGAATCGGTTAGAGTATATACTGCATGAACTCTTATTACTCGGCGCCGTATACATTAGACGGGCCAGCAGGACAGAAATATGAAAGCAGGTTGTCGAGGCCCTCCAAGGGCATTCATCAAGATCTAAACCACACTGCGTCGTGCACAGTCTTCACGTCTAACTAGAAATCTGATAAACCTCTCCCACATCATGATGTATGTTGGGAGTAGAAAAGAACAAAAGCAACATGGACCCCATACGCCGTATTAACCCCATGGAAGCGCTCTTGCATTCCACGAATTCCCTCTTATTCACATTAACATCTCATAACTGTGCGCCTTTTCCGCTCCAGTGGGTTGCGAAACAACCCTCATCCGGTATCTGAACCGTCATCGTCCGCGTGGTCATTGAACTTAGACCTTGCCGAAGATGGAGGTCATCAGAACCCTGGTGACACGGTACGGGTCGGCGTTGGAGGCAGGGCGGCGGTCCTCGAAGTAGCCGCAGCCGCGGGCAGCGGTCTCGCGAGGGACACGGATGGAGGTGCCTCGGTTGGCCACGCCCCAGCTGAACTTCTCCATGGAGCCAGTCTCGCAGTCGCCGGTGAGGCGCTGGTCGTTGTCCTCGCCGTACTCGCCGAGGCACTCGATGTGGTGAGGCTCGAGAGCCTTGAGGGCCTCCTCGATGTACTTCATGCCGCCCTCGGCGCGCATCTCCTTGGTGGAGAAGTTGGAGTGCAGGCCGCTGCCGTTCCAGGGGCCCTTGATGGGCTTGGGGTGCAGAGAGACCTTGGCGCCAAACTCCTCGGCGATGCGGCTGAGGAAGAATCGAGCAATCCACAGCTGGTCGCCCATCTCGATGCCGGTGCAGGGGCCGACCTGGAACTCCCACTGGGCAGGGAGGACCTCGGCATTGGTACCGGAAATGTTAATTCCAGCATCTGGAAGAAAGTGGTATTAGCCTCTATTCGGGTCAAAGAGAAGGATATCAAGCAGTAGCAACTTACAGAGACAGGCCTTGTAGTGGGCCTCGACGACGTCACGAAGGACGACCTTGCCGGCACCTACACCGCAGTAGTAGGGGCCCTGACTGTATGAGGAATCAGTAAACGTTCGTTGGGTGCAGCGGATGAAAAGGGGGTCACATACGGAGCAGGGAAACCACCAACGGGCCAGCCATAGGGTCTGTCGTCGGAGTCAAGGAAGGTGTACTCCTGCTCGAGACCGAACCAGGGCTCGTGGTCGGCGTGAGCCTCCATGACCTTGGCGCACTCATGGCGGAAGTTGTACTTGTTGGGGGTGCCGTCGGGGTTCCAGCACTCGGCGAGGACGATGATGTTGGGCGAGCCGCGGAAGGGGTCGTTGAAGACGGCGCAGGGGCGCAGGTAGACGTCTGAGTCGTGGCCAAGAGCCTGGTCGGTAGAGGAGCCGTCGAAGTTCCAGACGGGCAGGTCGGCAACTTCGTACTTCTTGTCCTTGAGCTCGGGAAGCGTCTATTCGGGCATCCAACGTTAGCGGCAGAACGGACGATGGCAATACACGTTGCGCGCAATGCTTCATCATGTCGTCACCCCTTGTCCCCCTTGGCCTCCAGTCTCGCCGCCCACGACGATCGATGCCAAACCCGACGCTGGCCGAGTCATACCAGGGCAACGCAAGTCATGGACGACACGCAGCGGGTCTCTCTGCTCCGTGTGTGACGGAGAGACCGGGGAATATTTTGGGGCTATTTTTGGGAGCGGCGAGGCTGAGCTTGGCCAAGAGCGAGACGAGACAACGAGTTTTGAAGTCATCTTTCCCGTCTCTGCAAGCAGCCGGGCCTTGAGCAAGGAATCAGGTACCACAGGAGCATCACAGCCAGACGAGAGCGCCCTGAGCGACCCTTGCTCTGACTGAATCTGTCTCTCTGTCTTCGGTCTCTGAATTCCTGTTCTCAAGCCACACCAAAACGCGTCTTGTGGCGTCATGTTGGCTCCGTTGCCCCGCCACCAAAAACCGGGACAAATCGGGGTTGCATGCGCTATGCAGGACGATGCACAATGCAGCCGACAGGGGTCGAGATAAGGGAAAAGGAAGCGGTACACACCCTTGATTTTGATCGAGTGCCGCCTGTTGAGTCGATCCAGACGTACTCGGCCATGATCTTGCCCTGCTGGTCGAGCTTGAGATACTTATTCAACTGTGAAGGGCGCGGAGTCAGTATTGTCGTCGAGTCTCAATTGCGCGGTTTGTCGGGGACGGAGGGATTCGTACAAGCTCAGTTCGAGACGTTGAAATTGCTCGGTTGGCCTACAGAGTAGCATGTTAGTAAAAGAGGTGGGACACATGCGTGATGCATTCTGTAGGAATGGAGGGCGGCTCACCATGATGGGCGGTTGTGTGTGGTGTTTGGGGGAGAAGGAAGAGGAGAGAAGAGAAGCACGACGCGATAGAAGTGAGTTGAATGCAAATGAATGCGAGTGGATGCAATTCAAACAAGCTTGTTGGATATTTTATATTCAAGTAGAAGGAGAGAAGAGAGATCGAAGCCTGGAAGATGCCACGGGTGACGAGGTTTATGTATCCCCCAGCTGGAAGCAGCCGCACTTGAGATTCTCACCCGTGGGCGGCGCTATGGCAGGAGAGAGTCAGACAGGCACTGTGCAGGACTGTACAGCGATGTACCCCCTGGTAGTTCTTCGTCTGCTTTGGGCCTCTCGTTTGCTTGGACACTTTCGGAACACGCCCTCCTCGTCAGAGTGCTGGATGCAATCATGCCAAAATCCCGACGCTGCCAACCGAACCCTTTTGATAGTCGCAACCAGTTCTTCTTATCTCTGACTCCCTCGTCGTCGAAGCCAGATAATACCATCGATTCACTGATATTCGCGGTTGACGCGTCTTCGCCTGCTGAGTTTGCCATACTATCACCATCTGCCTCCTCGGCTGAGATTCGTGTACAAGCAGCACATACAACCAGTACCTCATCGTCAAGCATCTCACAGTCCTGCTCCATTCGCCCACAACTTGCCCCCGTATTGTCACACATTGTGGAGTGGCCGAGTATGGAGTTGCGTTGCCACATGAGAGACCGGGTCCTGTTATCTTGGTGCCACTTTGGGTAGTGCGGCCCTGGCGGATGGAGCCCGATTATCGTGTGGTAGCGGTACGGAAACAAGGAGGCCATCCCCAGCTGCGGCATCGCGATCTGCCTGTACTTGTACCTTGATTGCATCACGGGTGCCTCTGTGCGCAATGGCTTGCAGGTCACGATTCCTGTTTGCCGGGCAGGTTGATCCAGAAGCTCTGTGGAAGAAAAAACAGGCAGCACTACTTTGCTCGACCCTCTTCTTCTTCCCCATCTGCTCCTGTCGAGTCAGAACTGTCTCTTCTATGGATAGGTATCACACACAAGCCATAACTGACATACAACCCGATATCCATGCATCTCTCACCAACCCAGCCTTGGTATATTATTAGAACTCACTCTATCGGCCCAGCCTTTCCCCCCCTCTCCTCCCCAGACCTCCCTCGTAAGAATCCTCAAAACTCAAAAAGAGCAATCGTAAATCGCCTGTACTTTGCCTCCGTCATCGGTACATGTGCGTCCCGTCAGCTCGCCCTCCCCTCTACACTGTACGAGGGCTCCTCCCATCCCGCAAAAAAAAAGTACAAGTACCTCGAGTCCCTGATAAGGGGGCTCAGCCAGAGGCCGGTGGTGGCTGCTCGACCGCTAGTCGGGACCGGCTCTGGGCTCTGAGTGGCTGCAGCGGCCGGGGCTTTGCTCATTGAATCGTGTCATTAGATTCTCGATTGTCGGGGGGAGGTACATCTCGTACATCGAAAACACCTCACAGAAAGGGCCTGCGCTTCCAGCAACGGCCGGGCCAGTGAACCTGCTCCGATTACCATCCGATGACTTGCGATATGACTGTGAGGGCGGCTTCATTTCACTATCATCCTAGCATTGGGACGATCTGGAACTGCGGAGTTGCTTGCAGGGTCTGATCAGTCTGCTTCTGCATCGTTGGGTGCGCATCGTCAGTCTGACTGCAGCCGAATGCATGTGCTCGCCGGCTGGGGATGATTGCTTTCCCTGTTGCTGTGTAGGTACCAGTCATGCCAGTCTTGCCTGTACTCTACCGGAAGCCACCAGCGATTACCCGTCATCTTGATAGTCATGTATGGTTGCTTTGGCGCAGGCCAGGCAAATAACACTAGCATCACGAAAAGGGTCGAGAAGCAGCCACTCAGCCGTCGCGACCTTGAGGCTGTGCGCCCCAACCCAGCTGAGCTGAGCCACTGCTCCGATTCAGAGAACCAGTGGCTCTCGGTACATCCAGTACAGTGACCGAACTTTGGGAGGCGGTCACTAACAAGAGACCATCCCAGCGGGATTCATGCGAGAAAACTCGAAACGACGCGTCCAAGCGACGGCGTTTCCGCGTCTTAGCTCAGGCACTCGCGCCTCCCTTGACACCCGCATATCTAGTTGGCACTGACGATACAGTATTACCCCGTACGGACTGACGAGGTCAACTGGCTGGCAGTTGGGCGGTATTACGGGCCACCAGGCATCTCACAGCTGTGCCTGTTTCGAGGCGGTGGCATGAGCCCAGAACAAGCTCCGAACGTATTTTTGGTTTTCTTTTACGTTATGATTAAGGCGCTGGATCGAATCGGCTTATGCCGAGTGTACGATATGTCAGGGACGTGTCACCAAGCATGGCTGCCGGTACGACGGCGGGAAGCACGACAAGTAGTAGCACGGCCTTGCTATCTATCTGCCGGGTCCAGGAGAAGCTTCCATCAGGGCGCAGAAGGAAAAAAAGGAGAAGAGGGCAAGGCCTTTCCCGGTTCTTTGTACGTACGAGATATGCGGCGCCGTGGTCCGTTCGCCGCTGATGAGGGCATCGTATTATCGCAGCTGCATCAACGAAGATCCCCTTGTTGAGCTTTTCGGCTCCGTGCCTGGTACATACAGCCGTCTCTGGCCGTGTGTGCGTTCCGCAAGCGGCAGTCTGACATGCGAGCACAGTGCAGAGGCCGCCTCCCAGCTGCGTAGGTGTCTTGTCACTTTCAGCGGTCTTTCGGCTGAGCCAAGACAAAGCGTGCAAGCAAGGGAGAAAAGACGACGAAGAACGTGAATCCGAGGAGACGGACGATCCCAGCTTGGCTTCTGTTTCGGTCCCTCGCTTTCGGCTGCAGTTTGAGCCGCTTGGGCAGCCAGAGAGGAAATCGACCGAGCCGCGGATGCTGTTGCAACGTTTGAACTCTTCCCTGCTTGCGGCAGAAGGGAAATTGATTCCTCTTTGAGGATGCAACCCGTCGGACTGCGGCTAATAATGGGCAGAGGCCTGGCATCAGGCATGTCACCAACGATCAGAGGTCGAAATGCCAGAGAGGAACAGCCTCGCGAGGGGCGAGCCAGTGGTAGCACATGCAAAACAAATCCCCTTCCAACTGCCTCGCCTTCTCTCCCCCCTGTCCATCACCAACTGTGTACCTGTCCATGGCTTCACGAACGCAGCTGATCAAACCCGCCTCCATCTAGGCCAATTCCTCCTCGACTTCTCTTGCGATATCACCTCGACCAACTCCCACATCGAGATGTACATGGCAGACCTGCTCCGTACCGTACCCGAACGAAGCCACAGCCACGGAGTACAAAGTCTCAAGACTTCTCTTCAGCCATGTCCCCGAAAAGGCTCATGACACACTAGCCGCCACATTCCAGGGTCTTCTTATCGTCCGCAGCTCATTGGCTGCGCATCCCCGGATTCTTCCTAGGGATGTTCCTCCATCGAATTCACCAACAGCAGTCTGGCGCACCCACAACGCACACACACAAACTGAAGGACCAGCACAGAAAGAAAATTCAGAGCAAGGGCTGACCCCGAGTTCCTAGCCGCTGGTGGGGGCTCGCGATAGTGATCCCTGGTGAAGATTGAATCTTGTGACGAGCAAAAAGCCTCCCCCAGACTCCCCGAAATCGCTCAGCGGAGCGGGAGGGAGGGAGGGAAGGCTCCATCTCCCAGAAACGGGTCCCTTTTCGAGGCTTGTCGCGCAGCTGCAGACCCTTTAACGCGTGGGGAAACAAGGGAAAAAGCGATTCGAGTTGCCTGAATTGCAAATTGTCCGGTTCGTCGGCTGCTCTCTCTTTGTCTCTGCTACGAGTATATCGCCGAGGGACATGCGTTTCTGCAGATGTAACGCATGCCTCCCACGCAGCGGTTTCAACCCCCCCAAGCATGGAGGAATCCTGATATGCACTGATGGCCCCCAAGGCTTGATATGCCTCAGTCGTTGAGTGAATGCAACATGTAAAAGAATGCGCTCCACCAAGGACGAAGGAGATGCTTTTTGAAGCCATCGTTACATGGCCTCGCAACACCACATCACCGCTACAACCCAGTGGGATCATCCTGACAAGATTCTCCGTGACAGTGACAGGCCTCCACATGGGCGGGCTATCCCGGCAACGGTGAACCCAAACCAACCAATAGCCTGGAAAGCATTAGATTCGCACGTCGGGAGAGAGAAACCCCGTGAGGGCTTCACGAGGAGCAGGACCCCTTTCGATGAAGCAATCGTCCCTTGCGGATTCGGAAAATGCATCTGCCGATCCGGGGTCCTTGATGTGCTTATGGCATCATCAGCGGCCCATCGATCCGATCACCTGGGACTCGTTGAAGCCTGTTTTGACACATGCAGTGGCGAACACAAGTGACACCAGGGCCGGTTCAGCCACTCAGCAAGGCCAGTCAGCGGGCTGTTGAGGCGTAGGGCAACGTCGTACGATGGGAGCAGGGCACTAGTAATTCGAAAGACTACAAGTCAAGTTCGTTGTGGACGTTTCTCTTCTTCCAGTGTGTAGCTTACTTATAGGTATTACTGATTACCGTTGTGGTGTTGCGCTTGTAGGTTATGGAGGCGGATACACTTTCGCATGCACTTGTCAATGTCCCTGTGTCAACTCCCTTGTTAACTCAACTTGTGGTTGACAAAGTCATGACAGTAGACCAGGATAGACACTCTTGTCAAGACTGAAATCAAGTTTCTGCCTACACAACTAGCAGATCCCCGTTGATGATGAAATATCGTTACCATCCAAAAGACTAATGACTAACAACATCCGCCCCCCTGCTCTCACAAGCAAAACGTCATACCAGTACGCGTATCGTCCGTCAAACCAGCACGATCTCATCTGCGCCCCCGGCTATCGTTTCGACAACGCGGAGTTAGCCCTACGTCGCCGTTGTACTATGTATGCAATGTCAGCCCTTGCGAAAAGAGAGTTTATTCTATTTTCAGGCTCAACAGTCGAGTCTCGGCCAATCGATCGCTTGAAGGCGATGGCCCCTGCTAATCGTTGCTAAACGAGGCCAGTCGCCGTTAGAGCTTACTCTCCGACAACCCTCTTCGCGATGCTTCATTTCGCGCTGTTAGAGACGGGAGGGGAAGTTGGCCCGGGAATGCTCGCTCCTTGCTTGAATGAGTTCATGTCGGAGGATCTAGCTCGCCAATTCAGTTCCTTGATGCCTTCTTCTTTGCGCGTCTCGATCACGTCTCTGGGACAAGATATCGTGCACCGAAAATGGCTACCCTAACACATCGTTGGCGTCCCCGTCAGCATCATGTCCTGGCTCTCGCCGGCCTAGTCCAAGGCTTTCCAGGCTGGCAACTAATCAGCCCTTTTGAAATTAGTTCTAGCTTTCCAAGTCCGAGATATCGTTGCTCCGTGTCATCAATTTCACGCCCGACTGGAGCTGCTCTGCTATCCAGGCTGACTTTACGGCTAGGATAGCCGACGCCCTGTGCCCCTGTGGCCGTCGATTCGCTATTGGGAGGTTAAGGGATTGGGTTGTTGACAAGTCGGGGGAAAGATATGTATATAAGTTCGTGGGCCATCGTGTTCAGTTGCTAGCTAGTCTGGTGTTATGGCAAACAGACTTGAATATACCAGTAAACCAGTGCCCCCTGAGCCTTTGGATTATACAAACAGATCCAAATCATCATGTCTCGCCTCATCGACAGACTTCCCACCCCAGAAAAGGTGAAGGAGAAGAAAGTTATCGTCTTCAGCCGCAGCCGGTATGGTACCCCTGGCTTGTTTGACCTCATCCACCGCGCAGTATCGCTAACACCCAACCAATGCCAGTGTCGGGACCTTTTCCCTCTATCAGGCCCTCAACAAGCTTGGCTACTCAGCATATCACATGTACGAAGTCGTCCTCCAGGGGACTACTCACCTGGCCATCTTTGAAGAGGCCATCCGCTGCAAATACCAAGGCGCCGGGAAGCCTTACGGCAAGGCCGAGTTTGACAAGTGGCTGGCCAACTACGATGTATGTTAATGATCATCATAGAAGCAGATGCGTGTCGCTAACATACTTTACTTATAGGCGGTTGTCGAGATACCGCAGTTCTTCATCGAGGAGTTTATCGAGTTCTACCCGAACGCAAAATTCATACTCGTCGAGCGCGATGCCAATGCCTGGGAACGATCGATGAACAATACCATTGCCGGCATGTTCAAGGCTTGCAACTCCTTTCCCATGAGCGTCACAAAGTACTTTGACCCGTGGGTCAATGCCTTTGTCGGACTTCACATTGCTTTTGAAGAAGTCATGTTCCACTATAAGGGCATCAAAGGCGGCATGGAGCAGGCGAAGAAGGACAGTGTTCTCGAGTATGTTTTCCTTCTTCTTGTCCCCCTTCTTCTTGTTCCCCTGTGTATGGACTACAATAGCTAACACATCATGTGCGATCTTATAGTGCCCACAAAGTTCAACGATTAGTACCAAAGAACCAACTCCTCTGTTGTACCCTCGAGGGTGGCTTTGGCTGGGAGCAAATATGTCCCTTCCTCGACAAGGACATCCCCGAGGACCCGTACCCCATAGGTAACGCGCCTGCGCAGTTCAAGGAGCTCGTAGACCGAGTGATCACTCCTCAGATGAAGGCTTCGATGGTCAAGGCCGCCGGGGCGCTTCTGGTGCCGCTGGTGGGCGTGGGGATGCTGGCGTATGTGAAGCGGCGATGAGGGCAGCATGGGTCGCGGTTTCGGGGGCTGGAATCTCGTTTCGTGTTGTTTATTCTGCGCAGGAGGGACAGTTCTATGGATTTGGGCGTTCTCTAGGCAGACTATTAGTCGAGATAATGAAGAGTGCGGTATGTAATATTGGGTACACCCTTTCTTGAGACATCTTGGACCTTCAGGGCAGCATGTGCTCCAGATTCTCCTCGATCGATTTGGCGCAGTCAGACCTCCGTGAAGTCTGTCTTTGCTTGTCTGATTCACTCTCCTTCGCCCCTAGGCACAGCGATAGTAGTCTCGCAAGGTAGCTCAGCTGTCTTTCAGTACTTCATATCGAGGAATATTCTACACATCTGAGATAATACTGCAATGCATGACCTGTCGAAGGTGCCTCTTTGTCTCCCACTGCCTGATTGTCAAGCCAGGTACAAAAAAAGTACCTGAAAAGTCTCTTCAAGCCTCCATCCACGTAGTGCCTGACGAAGGACCTATTAGATTATTCGTGTCCCTTATAATCACCGCTCAGCAAAGTGAATAGTGCATTGGCTGCAAAAAGTCTCCGAATCAAAAGACACGAGCAAAGTAATGTGAACAAATTCTGGGCAAAAAGTGAGCTCGACGCATCTGTGTGCGGTGAAGACCGCCTGGCAGAACAGACCTGTAGGGGCGTTTCCTCCTGGCAGCTGCCCATATCTGGCCGTCTGCTCAAGCCATCTTCCAACTTCCATCTTCCCACCTTCACCACCAAACAACTTTCATCTGCTCGTACGCATCTTCGCATCAGACCATCCTTTTCGGAAATTCTCTCCGTCCTTTCGCAACCCCTTTATCCAAGATACTCGCTTCGGCCAAGGGTTCCTCCTTGCCATCACCTCCAGCAATGCATCAGCAAAAAATCAAGGCCAGCCTCAAGGCTCTCCGGACCCTCAAGGAGGTTGAGCGCGAGCTCAAGCTCTTTGGTCTCACCAACCAGGGCGCTGCAGCCATCGTCCGCTTCGCCAATACCCTCAAGCATGTCCGCAAGCTGCGGGCCTCGCACATTCTCCTCCTGACGCCTGGCCGTCGCCTCCACCCTCCTTCTCCCCTCTCCCAGCACGTCTGGAACCAGGACGAGATCGAGGATGAAGTCTTCACTGCCGCTGGGCTTGTTGGCGAAGAGGAGTATGAGGATGCCTCCTCCGCTGGCGGCGACGACACCTTTCACTCTGCCCAAGAGGCTGTTACTGTTGGTCTCCCACGTCCTCATAGTCCTCGCAACACTCTTGAGATGCCTCTTTTCCAGAGGTCGGCTCTTGTTGACTTTCTCTGGCTGGCTTCTTTGATTTCTTTGGTAAAGGGGTCGAAAGCCACTGTCAACAACGCCTCCCTTTGAGCACGATGGAACCGTTCTCGCTGACCGATATCGCTTTCAGTGTCATTAGTTTGATTTCTTCCACGAGAATCTTTCTGACCTCGAACACCATTTCGGCCGACACCACCCCGCGTTTTGTTGATGCTGAAGCCAAGGCTGAAGCTGAAGACGACGAAGAGTGGCCACCCTTCGGACAAGAACGACAATGGAAGGGGGCAGAGATGGATCAATGCATGTCGTCAGACAAGGACAATAAGGGAAAGAAATCTTATTGTGTTACCATTTTGGCGTTTGGGGAGGATCTTTCTTTGCAGGTTTTAGCTACGGCGAGCAGCTTGAAAGCCCACTAGGGCGGGTTCATCTATTTATCAGACAATCATGTCTTCCAGACTCGTAGCTCTGAAAACACATGGCTGACTATTTCGTACATCTCTTCTCTTCCATCTTGCAAGCACTTGAATGCGTAGTAACTTGTGTAAAGTGACTGTGGCAGCTGTAGCAGGCTCGTCTCTATTTATTCTCGCTGGGGCTGGCTCCTAGCCAAATCCTCCATGATTCTAGATTTGTAGATGTAGGGGATCCCAAGAAGCCCTCCCAGCAGCATGCGTAATTTCGTTATATAGCGGAGGGATAGGCATTCTAGCTCGTCTGTGTCTTAGAGAACAGATTAAATCCAATCTTTCGAGAGTTCTCCATGCTTTGTTTCGTCTCGGCCGCGGGGGATGGCTGGGGGCCACGATCTCTCTGTCTTCAAGGAGCCATGGTTTCCGTAGGCATTTCGGTCGTTGGCTTCGTAAGGTGATTAGGAGTCGTGACAAGGAAAAAGAATATGGTCGCAGCATGCTCCTTGCATTTCAAAAGAACATGTCAAGATCCCCAAGCAGTTCTCTACTGGTCCGAGAGACAGACGCGATTTCGATGGTTGGCTCGGTCAAGAGATGCCCAAAGCATTGCTTGGTGCAGAGCCGAAGGGTCTGATCTGGAAAGTCTAGCGTCGAGGCGTTGCCGTCACTGTTGGATGCCAGTGGGATCACTTGCCTTTGTCCGTATTGCTCTGTGCTTCCGCGTCCGTCTCCAGATCGAAATGGTTTGGGAAGATGCCCTTTGGGGGCACTGCGTGATGCGCCACTTGAAGCATTTCGAGTCCCCGATGGTATTCAGGTTGGTCGAGAGAGATATATGCAAGACGTTGGTGCCTGTATTTGAAGCTGAAAATGCTATTGATGTTGCCAGTGATGGCTCAAGGGGGGTTGATGGGCGTGAATTTCGCGCGCGCCTGTGAGGCGGGAGGATCAGGTGCCTATCTCGTGCTTTACCCGTAGAGTAATGAACGCTTCACCCGAACGAAATCGAACGAGACCGACTGTAAACGAAGAGAGTACAAACTGTTTGGATAGTACAAGTTCTGACGATGTGCGTCTACGTTCGTCAACTTGTTCAAAAATCGCAACATCGCGGGATGGCTGACGCGCCGAGTTCGTCCGAACCCGTATTCCAAGCCCATGGACACATCGACCCGGTAACAACGAGTTACCAATCGGGCATCCTCGCAATATTTTGACTATATCTTTTCTCCCTTACGAGAGCGCAAATCGAAGTCGTAGTCGCATCGCAGCTAAAATGAGCGGGCATGGCGCAGAATAAGCTTGACACATAGAATTTGGAATCAAGGGCGCATCGTGCTGCAGATCCCCCTCAAGCTGAGCAGCTCCCTACAGCATCAGAAATCCTCCGTCAAATTGGGCAGCAGAGCTTGACGTCTTTTGGACTTTCCACCATTGAGTGCTGACAGTATGATCAAATGCTATGGAGCTGTCTTCTTCTTTGAGTTGATGGCCCGGGGCATTTCGTGCTAGACGCAGGGGCAGCCATGATGTCGGTCAGAAAATAGAAACATTGGGGTGATTGCACCATTAGTTCGTCCTGTCAACTCGAAGCTCTGCATCAGCAGAATATGCTCTACCCGCCCAAAGAGGAAATTCGTCAGGGGAAATCACCAAAATGTCCTTTCAGAGGATTGCCAGTGGGAACACGATGTGGAATAACGTCTGTGGGAGTCGGCGATGCTCCACGCCCAGCCGGCTGTATAGCCTCAGCCGCTCAGCCTTACTCTTGAGACCCCAGGACTCCAGTATCCACCGCAGTCAGCTTTGACATCTTGGTAGCAGACTCGGGCATCAAGTTGGAGGACAAGGTTGGGGAGACAAGTTGGAATCACGGTTGCCCGTCACTGAGAAGTTCGAGATATATAACGAGGACAATAGCTCTTCGTACATCTCCATCATCACCACATCTCCTTCAACCACCACAAACCCTATTACCAACCACACACTCATTAACTCATATTCCATTCTCCATCCTCCTATACAACCAGTATCACCACGACCATGAAGTTCTCAACCCTCGCCTCCATCAGCCTCACCGGCCTCACCGCCGTCCTCGCCGCCCCCAGCACCAGCTACGGCCGAGCCCCCTCCTCCAAGGGCGCCGTCTTCGCCCTCACCAACGCCGTCGACAACGCCGTCGTCGCCTTCTCCCGCAACGAAGACGGCTCCCTCGTCAAGACGGGCACCTTCCCCACCGGCGGCCACGGCCAGGGCGTCGACTTCGACACCCAGGGCGGCCTCCAGCTCAGCGCCGACCACCGCTTCCTCTACGCCGTCAACCCGGCCGACGACCACGTCACCGTCTTCGAGGTCGTCAGCGGCTCCAGCCTCAAGAAGATCCAGTCCGTCTACGCCGGCGACCAGCCGCTCTCCATCTCCCTCAGCAGCACCGGCTTCGCCTACGTGCTCGACGGCTCCGTCGCCTCGACCGGCATCTTTGGCTTCAAGGTCAACCGCCAAACGGGCCTGCTCTCGCCCCTGACGAACTCCACCATCGCCACCAGCAGCCCCATTGGCGTCCCTGGCACCGTCACTTTCGCCCCCGACGGCCACTCCCTCATCGTCACCAACAAGGTCAGCAGCACCATCGACGTCTTCTCCGTGGCGTCCAACGGCCACGCCAGCCTCGGGCCCTTGACCTCCGTCGCCTCCAGCGGCCTCCGTCCCTTTGGCGCAATCTACGGCAAGTCCAACACCCTCTACGTCGTCGAGTCCGGTCTCCCTGCTCTTGGCAACGCTGCTCTGTCGACGTACCATCTCAACGGCGGCAAGGCCCCCGTGCTCGAGCCCCTGACCAAGTCGGAGAAGAACCAGCAGACGGACGGGTGCTGGGTCGTGGTGACGCCTGACGAAAGGTTTGCCTACACGGCCAGCTTCATCACGGCCGCCATCTCCAGCTACTCTGTCGCCAAGAACGGCACTGCTACTTTGATCAAGGGCGTCGAGGCGTTCACTGGCGAGGGGAGCGAGCCCGTCGATCTCGCTCTCAGCAGCGACGGTGCTTACCTGTACAACCTGCTCCGTGGCAGCGGCGCCATTGCTGCTTGGAAGATCCAGGCTGATGGATCTCTCAAGTCGATTGGTGGCTCTTTCGGCAAGGGGCAGGGCATTCCCGTTGCCGATGGTGCTTCGGGCCTGGCCGCGTATTAAGAGATCTTGCATATGCGTGGGGTAGACTTGGACTGCCCAATGTAGAAGTAATCGGAAGGGTGACGGGGTCAGCGATAGATTGTTTTTCTTTGTCTACGATGAAGGTGATGGATATAATAGCATACGATTACCGTTATAGTACATCTTAATATTAACCTCTATTATCAGTTCAAGGACTCTGTAGCCGACACAAGGGATCTCTTCTAAATGATGGTATTCAACCCTCGTGAATGAATCTATGGCGTTCACTCCCTCAAGCCTCGTTTGTCTTTAGGCCAATCTCTTCGTGAAGCTCAATCTCTATTCGCTGCACGTCCAAAGTCTTCTTGCCAGTGCGGATATCTTCAACATCGGGTACCGACGAATGCTTCTCGCCCTCGAATATGGCGTCAATCTCTTCCAAGGTTCTGCCCTTTGTCTCTACCCAAAAGACCGCCTGGCCCCACGTTAGCATGGCGAGAAATTCAGGACATCTGAAAGAGGAAAGTCTCTTACAATGAGTACAAGCGTGATGATGTCCCAGGAGCCGTTGATGATGTACGTCTTCCATCCAATGTTCTTCAGCGCAATGGGCATGACGAATGTGAGGAGGAGCCTGAAGCATAAAGTCAGCGGCGTGTCTATATACTCGCTTTGAAGATACCCACGCCAGTCCATTCAAACTGAATCCCGAAAGCGCCAATCCGTTGGCTCGAATAGGGTAGTTCATCACTTCTGGCGGGTAAAGATACAGCAAGGGCGTCCAAGCAATGGAGTAGATCCCCTGGAAGATGAACATGACAGCGACGTCGCCGTAGATTAAGCTCTGAGAGGCACCATCCGGGTCATCTGCGTACATCTTGGACAAGCCACCGATGATGAAGAGGCATACGATGAGGAGGCTCTGAGAGAGCAGTGCAGTAGGCTTCCGTCCCCATATCGCTGCCAGATGGGTCCCTGCAAATGCACAAAACAGACACCAGACATTGAGGACAACATTCTATATAAATGAGAAAGTTAGTCTCTGGTTTCATGACTGTGGCGATGAACTTACGGCTTTGAGCTGATCGTTGGTGTCTGTGATGCCTGCCGTGTCCAGCTCGCTCCCCAGATAATACGACGCAATGACATTCCCAGCAATGCACGAAAACGGCCCGACGGACGCTCCAATCAGGGTCCTCTTGCGCGCGGTGGGCGTCTTGATGATCTCCCGAGGACTCATAGTCATGTCGTGCTTCTTCTCCCAGTCCAGTGTATCAATAATCTCCTTGTATACGGCCACCACCACGGGGTCTGCAACGTCGCCATTGGAGTTCGTCTGGGCGACAGAGAGGCGAGCGTCCTCGTAGCGCTCTCTGCTGACGAGCCAGCGCGGTGACTCGGGGATGAATGGCAGCACCAGGATGCATGCAAGGGAGAAGATTCCCTGGAGCAGCGAGGGAAGACGCCAGGCCCAGGTCGACTGCCACTGACCGGTTCCCAGCGTGACGCCGGCTGCTATGAGTGAGCCCACGTAGTAGAAATTGTTCAATATCTGGGCACAGTCAGCCAACTAAACAGTATTTGACTTCATATTCGGGACTCAAATGTGAGTAAGATGTTAAACGCACCCCAACACCCCAGGCTCGATATCTGCTCGCAAACGTCTCGCTCAGATAGACGGCACCGGCAACAGACGAAATCGCACTCCCCCATCCTAGAATGACCCTCGCGATCACAAACATGGCAACGTTCTGCGCCGCCGTCTGCAGAACAATCCCCAGCAGCGTCACGACCGAGCCCCAGAAGATGGCAGGCCGGCGGCCCAGCCGATCGGTCATGACGCCCGCCCAGATGGGGCCAAAGAAGCCGCCGATGAAGACGGACGCCGTGTTGAGGCCGGTGGTGGCGTTGTTCAGCTTGAAGTAGTCCGTGTACGAGGGCAGGATGTTGAGGCCGTTGAGCATGGAGCCGTCGTAGCCTCCCGTGGCGGACTGGACCATGGAGCAGACGAGGAGGAGGACGGAGACGGTGGTGGTTGATTCGGGGACCCAGGCGGGTATCCAGGTCCCTGTTGGGGTTCTGCGCAGCATTTTGGGATGCTCTGAGTGTAGAAATGCTCGATAATGACAAGGCTGATAGACCAGAGTGCCGCGGGCACGGAAGCTCTACATATAAATTATGTGGTATCATCTCCTCTATCGCACCTCCTCTCTGATACGCATCATCCATCCCCTCTCCCAGACAACCGCGGACCGTCGGCAGATGCATGTTTCACGCGCATATCTTCGGGGTCATTATGTATTACTCTTGCAACCTTGCTTACCTTATTCAGAATGCAACATCATGTCAATGACAGACACCCCAGGCCGCCTGAGACATACAAGAAGAGTATCTCCCAGCAAAAGTTCGCCAGACTGGTTCATCGGGGACAGCGGCACGCCACCAGATGCAGCAGTCTCGTGGCTGATCTCGAGATAGCATGAAGCCGTCTATTCAATCCTCAGCGCAGATTGGCCAGTTCGTCTTGGCCATGCCCAGCTCCGTCGGGTAAAAGTGGTAGAAGTTGCATCTGGTTTCCCTTTGCGGACAGCTTCTTGCTGCTAGTATTGCTTATCTGAGCCCTCGAGCTTCACCTCCTCCTCACTTTGGGCTCGACAACCCCGCGTCGTTCCCCCACTCAACACCAGATCAGGAATCAGGCTTGCTTCATTCCACTTGAAGACTGCTTACGCGGATAAACGGCTGTTACGGACGGACACGCACCGACTTGATCAAACGATGATAATCAGATAAACAAGGGATATCATCAATAGGCTACACACAAATCGTCCTTGCACCCGCACTCACCCCCTCACAACCTCAATATATCGAGAGCAGGGCTACGAATAAAGACTAGCAGAAGGCGGCCGGCGGCACTCATCGTCCAACCAGACAACATGCCAAAGCGACCGGTCATCGCCGTTGCTGGCCTCGCCTGCGAGACATCGACCTTTTCTCCCGCAGTCACCCTTGCGCCAGCTTTCCACCCCAAACGAGGCGACGAGATTGTCGAGCGATACGAGTTCCTGCACGCCGGCCAGCCGCTGGGACAAGAGGCGCAATGGAGAGGCGCCCTCATCGGACATGCGCTTCCCGGCGGAATTGTCACTCGCGACGCCTTTGAGACGCTCTCGCAGGAGATTGTGGACAGGTTGAAGGACATCGTGGCTGAGACCGCAGTCGACGGTCTGTGGTTCGACATCCATGGCGCCATGTGCGTGCAGGAGCTGGACGATGTCGAGGCCGAGCTGCTGAGGCGAGTCCGCGCCGTCATCGGGCCCGATGTCATTGTCTCTGCGTCGATGGACCTGCACGGCAACGTCTCGCGAGAGCTGGCGCATCAGTGCGACCTCATCACCTGCTACCGCATGGCACCGCACGAGGACGCAATGGACACCAAGGAGCGGGCGTGTCGCAACCTTGTCAACATCCTCAACGGAAAAGAGCCCGGCAAACGCCCTCTAAAGGCTTGGATCCCCGTCCCCATTCTGCTGCCTGGAGAGCAGACCTCGACGCGGGTAGAGCCGGCCAAGCACATTTACGCTGCTGTGCCCGAGGTCGAAGCGGAGGAGGGCGTCTTGGATGCGGCCATCTGGGTGGGATATGCTTGGGCTGACGAGCCGCGGAATCAAGCCGCCGTTGTGGTCACCGGATGGGATGAGGAGGCTGTCTCTCAGGGAGCAGAGAAGCTGGCAAGGCTGTTCTGGGATGCGCGGGCTGACTTTAAGTTTGTTGCGCCGACTGGCAGCTTTACTGAGTGTCTTGATGCCGCTGTCAAGTCGCCACCTCAAAAGCGTCCATACTTTATCTCTGACTCAGGAGATAATCCCACTGCAGGAGGTTCAGGTGATGTGACCTGGGGGCTCACCAGATTGTTGGAGCGGCCCGAGTTCCAGTCGCCAGATTCTGGATACACTGTGATATACGCAAGCGTTCCAGGACCCAAAGCCATCGAAACGGCTGTGGCCGCTGGTGTCGGCGCCACTGTGACTGTGACTGCCGGGGCCGACGTCGATGACATCCACGCACCTCCTCTGACAATGACTGGCCGTGTCCACTCGATCAAGCACGGAGATCGCGATGCTGTAACCGAAGCCGTCTTGCAGGTCGGCTCCGTGTACGCCATCCTGACCAAGTTCCGGAAACCGTATCACAAAGAAAAGGACTTTACCGAGCTGGACCTCACCCCGAGGACGGCGGATATCGTCATTGTGAAGATTGGGTACCTCGAGCCGGAGCTGTACGATATGGCTAAGGGATGGATGCTTGGACTGACGCCAGGGGGTGTTGATCAGGATCTGAAAAGGTTGGGTCATCATCGGATACGGAGGCCGATGTGGCCGTTTGATGAGAAGTTTGAGAGGATGCCTGAGTTGAAGACTGTGTGGATCAACAAGTCGAATGAGCCTCTGAAAGGACCGGATATATGAAATTAAGAAGGGCCATATCGAGTGAAGGCTAAGGTTCAAGGCTTCTAGAGCTGGCCATGGTAGTAACGTAGGTTGTGCCATTGGCTATCAAACTCGAAGAAGAGCTGCACATCTTCAACTGAAAGAAACTGCCTCGTGCCGGTCAGACCGAGCAGCTTATGCGTCCAGGTCCGTGCTGGAAATGACGTCCTTGCAGTCCTCCAACAGCTCAATCGTCTTTCTGCACTTGCCCTTGATAAGCTCATACGCATCCTGTCCAAGCGCCATCCTCACAGGAACCTTCTTGCCCTTGGCAACGCCCTCCTGGCGGACGAGATCGACGACTACGGCGGCTCCCTTCTTCGGATCACCGGCCTGCGCGTGGTTCTTTTCCTCTAGAAGCCGGTTGAAGGCCTTTGACGCTTCGGCGTAGTCTGGGATGCTGGACTCTGTGGTCTTGAGGTTTCCCTGGGAGAGGAGATCGGTCCTGAAGAAGCCGGGTTCGATGATGAGGGTGCGGAGGCCGAGGGGCCTAACTTCACGGTTAAGGCTTTCGACCATGCCTGTTTCAAGCATGTGAGTACTTCATGAGGTATAGTGGGTTGTTGAGTACATGTTGTCTAGCGCGGTGGTGTACCTTCGATGGCAAACTTGGTGCCTGCGTACCCTCCGTTGAACTCCATTCCGCTCCAGCCTGAGATGGAACTGATGAAGACGTTGGTGCCGGTCTTTCTTGCTCTCATGTGAGGGAGCACGGCTTTTGTGACTTTCAGGGGCCCAAAGACGTTGGTCTCAAAGGCATCGCGGAATTCTTCGTACCTATTACATGTCAACCATTGACGCTCTGTGAAACAACAGCTTGGGAGTAGTCTTACGAGAGGTCTTCCCACGCACCTCCCAGGCAATGGGCAGCGTTGTTGATGAGGACGTCAAGCTGGCCATAGATGGCAATGGCGTTGTTAATGGTCTCGTTGATGCGCTTCTGGTCCCATGTGACGTCCAGCTGGAGCACCGCAGCGCCGGCCTCTTGCAGGTCTTTGAGGGTCTCTGGTCGACGGGCGGTGGCGATGGCTTTGTCGCCGCGCTGGAGAATCTCACGGATGAATTCTCGTCCGAAGCCGGAGGAGCAGCCGGTTACGAGCCAAACGAGGGGCGCCATTCTATGGATGATGCGGTGGTGAGAGTGAATGTGCTGATTGTGTGTGCTTGGAGCGAAGTCGAGTTTGGGTGTATCCAGCCATGGTAATCGGCGCTCCTTTTTAAAGTGTTTAAATACACGATGAACGATGAGGTTGTATCACGAGAATGAAGCTATATCCACTCGCTTATTCGGAGCGGAATGGCGCGGGCCTGAGTTCATTCTATGGAGCGGACAGTCCGCTCGACCTTCCTGGGCAACGCCGAGTGTTTTTCGCCGATTCGGAAATAAGTGTCTTCGAATCGCGTTTTGTTTTCGGTGATAGTCGAGAGCGGGAAGCAGTTTTGGTGCAAAGCATCGTGTGATGCTGTTTGATGATTCATAGGCCTGTTGGGCATGGACTGTTTGGCGATGATATCCATGTATGATGTTACATGATGCCGCTCTTTCTAGTGATATTTTGTCTTGTACTTGCCTTGTGAGTTTCTTCAACTTCTTCATGATGTTTTTCGCCTAGGGTACAAGAATGCTATCGCCGGCCTCGCTATGAAAGACATGTTTGACGTTTTTCGAGCCCTAGCACAGACACATTTAAAAGACTTTGAAAGCTCATGATCTCTGGGAATTCCTGCTGGAAGGCTGTCTCAATTTGCCTTCAGCTGACTATCTTTTTACTCTCGACATACACTTTACGGTAAGATATCTACAAAACAGTAGCAAGCTGTCTTTGACACCCGGTCCAACCTTGGATGCTGCCTACACCAATAATGAAGATACGTAGGCATGCACCAAGCCAAAGTATTAAGGCTCAAGACAAATTAATCACCTCTAAAGACACAAACTAGCCTCAAGATTCAGTAACTAAGCATACATAATAAACGCCGTGGGTTCCACCTCCTGCCATAGAAAGTCCGGCCTCAATCTTCTTAAATCCACGCGAGATTCGCCTCAAAGACAAATATACTCTACAATGGCTAGCGGCTATTGATCGCAACAGTATATAAGATTGGAATTTCCAAGGTGGACTTTGAAAAGAGCTTTCATTCTTGTCACGAGAACCTGTCGTTGTTTCGAGCGTACTCATACAGTAGTTCGAAATGAATGGGTTTGTCCAGATTGTTCGACAGAGTATCCATGATCCCATGGAATCGGCGCATCTCTCGGACTACTCGGACTTTTCGCTATTCACAGCAACTTCTGGCAATCATGTGGTGTATGCCGACGAGTGCAGAAGGGAAATACGAAAGACAGATTCAGACATACGAAACTGTTTTCGATGTTATTGATGATCGTATGTGTCTCCGATGGTATCCATATTGAGGTGGTTGTGAACTTGTGCGGACCTATTTTAGAAGGAGTTGCTTTCGGCTGTCTGTCGTCTACTTCAGCAAATGGCGCGGAATTACAGCCGATGCTGTACGGCGAGAGCCAATTACTTACCATTCTCCTGTGTTTTCTTGTCTCTATGTCAGCGACTGTTGAAATCCAACCGTCAGTCATCATGGAGGCTTGGCTTGATGTCAAATGCCGGCAGAGAGAAGAGAGCATATGTGATGACTAAGCGGCATTTCCAAGCAGCTGACGTCCTTCAGCGTAACTCAGCCGAGCATCAGCTCACGCTCGAGAGGTGACAGACACGGCTGATCAAAATAAAGCAGATAACCTTCGACAAAGCATCTCCAATCGACAAGAGAATACCTTGTGCCTCATGTAACCAGACGTATCCAATCTATCACCATGCCACCCAAAGTGTTTGCCTCTCAAGCGTGTCGAGCCTGTCGGTACATAACCAATCCCGCCCCATCACCGCCTTATCCAGTTGCCTAAGCATCAGACACTGACACGGTTCTTCATCTTTCAGGCGGCTGAAGAGGAAATGTACCCGAGAGGTCCCGACATGCGCCCTGGTAAGCCGATCCTACGACGTCCCGACGTGCAAAAGCCCGGCAGCGGCTCCTGTTCCTAACCGCCAGGCAGTGTTACCGCCTGGGCAAGACTTGCGAATACGCTGAAACCGCAGCCTCGGAATCAACAGTCTCCTCCAGGCTCAACCACATCGAGCAGCTCCTCCAAGTGGAGGGCGTCTCATCGTCCAGAGCCTTCTCGGGCATCAGTGCTGCCGCCTTCTTCCCCAAGCCAGCAGAGGCCTTCCCGCTCCCCTTTTTCCTGGATTCCGAATACTTGACATCTCAGTCGGTCAACGCTCTGTCGTGGAGTCGTCATCCATATATCCATCAAATCGTCGATGAGCATCTGGACGACGACCGAGTGGCCCTCTGTGAACAGTATCTCTCCACAGTGCACAAGTGGCTGCCCATGATTAGCCGGAAACGCCTCTTGAACGAAGTCAACAGCGACGCGACCGAAGTCGATGGCTGTCTCTCCATCTTTCTACTGTGCATCAAGGCACTGAGCACCAGGGATGGAGAGTGTGCCAAGACTTCGTCGTGGTATCTGCTGGCGAGGTCACTTTGCTCAGAAGCAGAATCGGCAGGCTTTGTGTCTTTGAGGCTTGTCCAAGCTCTTGTTCTCTTGTCGGTCTACGAGATGTCGCACGCCATCTACCCCTGTGCATATTCTACTCTGGGTCGCGCATCAAGAATGGGGGTTTTGTTGGGATTGCATGACAGGAAGAACAATCAGTTGTTCAAGCCCGCCGAGACATGGACGATGCGAGAGGAGCAGCGCCGAACATGGTGGACAATCTTTCTGCTTGACAGGTATGAGAATCATCTCACACTCTCCGTACAGTAAGGGCAGCAACTAAGCATCATCAGGCTCATGAACATTGAGACAAACCTACCAAGCACCGTCCCCGAGCCAGTCAAAGACGAGCTTCTGCCAATCAACGACGAGGACTGGGACGAAGGCAAGATTGTTCCCAGCGAGCCTCTCTTCACCACGTCCTTTAGCAGCCTGACATCCGTCGGCTCCTTTGCAAAAATGTGCCAGGCCGCCCACATGCTGAGCAAAGTCGTGTCACATAGGGCCAGCAAAAGGTCCACGCAGGACGTCGGAAGCCTCCTCCCCGAAGCGTTGGCGCTTCACTCGGCTCTCTCAGCGCTACATCTCTCCATCAAGGAATACATTTCCGGGACGACTTCCCCGGCCTTTTCCATCTCAGGCATCATTTCTTTATCTTTGTGCTGCTCGGCTCAGCTTGTTCTCTACAACATGTACGGCTGCAACGAGCCGCTCGCTTTGGTCGAGCAGAGTCGAATCGCCATGGAGACGGAGATGCAGAGCGTCAGTCTTGAAGGAATCAAGTCCATCTCGTGCAACGTCATGCCGGCCATTGCGCGCGCCAACGTCGAGTGCCCTCTGATGGCGCAGTGTCTGTACCATGTGGCTACGGAATGCGCGTGGTTCGTACGCGAAGACCACGAGCCGCAGATGTACAGCGCCTTGGAGGATGTTGTGCGAGAGCTGAGGTCTACGGGAGTCAACTGGAACCTCGCGACGCAGTATCTTTCGCTACTTCAACAGGGTGGAGTGCTGGACTTGGTCAATGTTGACACGGATGCTTCGACGACGGTAACTTCTTCATCCGGATGAGATGTGGGATGGATTGTCAAGATACATAGTTGCTACCTGGTGAGTTGTCTCTCGCAATGAACATGTCTAAGCGAAGATTCTAAAGCTCTGATAATCTAGATCCATAGGCCACACTGCCTGACACCAACAAGTCTCATACATCAGTCGACCTTGCCACCTCGGCCATCTTGGCGAATCCCTTCTCGAAATCGCTCAGTCTCTGCTCAAACAGCCCGTAAGAGTCCGACCCAAGCTGAACCCTCAGGGCCTTTGTCCCGTCATGCTCCGCCCAGATACTTTCGAACAAGCCCTGGCCGTCGACGGCATCCACAAGTCTATCGCCAAACTTGACTGGATCACCATTGACCATGGTCAGATCCTTCGAGGCCGCGTTAACGAGATCCACCCAGGGTTGGATCACAGGCTTGTAGTCTTCGGAGATGCCACCATCTGCCAGAGAGTTGTTGCCAGCGAACGGGGTTCTGAAGCCACCGGGCTCAATAATCATGGTCCTGATGCCAAACGGCTCAAGGAGACTAGCATACGACTCCGTCAGAGACTCGGTCGTCGCCTTTGCAGCACTGTAGAGCATGTGCTCCGGCTTCGGCACGAACCCCCAAATGGACGAGATGCTAACGAGATCACCCGTCCGATTACGCCTCAGCGTCGGCAACAAAGCCTTCCACACGCGAACGAAGCCAAACAGATTGGTCTGCAAGTACTCCTGGATCTGGCCCTCGCTCATGTCCTCTACCGCCCCGAGCAGCGTGTTGCCGGCATTGTTGACAACCACCCAGTGGGCCGAGTCTTTGTCCCTGCCGAGCTTCTGCTCCTCTTTGGCGACGAGCTGCCGGATGGTCTGCTCGGCGTTGGGCTGGGCGACGTCCAGCTGGAGCCATTCGCCGCCGAGTTGGGCGAATTCCGGGTGTGTTGAGGATGCCTTTTCGACGTTGCGGCCGGTGCCGATGACGCGGTGGCCGGCGCGGAGGGCGCTGAGGGCCATGCTGAGGCCGAGACCTGAGGAGGCGCCGGTGATGAACCATATCTTTTTGGAAGCGCCGGTGGAAGACATGGTGGTGATTATTCGGTTCAGAGGTTCAAATTCGACAGAAGAAGCGACTTGCTTGGTGAAGATGCCGGGGATTTGAGTCGTCGTCAAGCCTCTTATACAAAGCAATCCATCACCTTAAATCCCATTTCCACATCTGAATGGACACACCTCAAACACGATCGCATCTCGGTCCTTTGTCTCCTCCGCTCTGTAATCGGACATCACCAAAGACGACCCCGTGTCTCCTAAACTACCTCCTTGTCCGCTCCATTGGCCGCTCCATTCTCCGCTCCCACGTCCGCTCCAGCTGTCCGCTTCGCGTCACAGCCCCAAGCATTGCATCTCTTATCAGATCTACAACAAGGCTAGATCTAAGCTCAGGAGAGCCTCAGCCACCGACACAGCGGCCCCTTGCCGCTCCCGCATGCAGGCGGACCCGGAGCATACCCAGGGCGGACACCGTCGAGATTCCGCCCTTTGACATGGATGATACGGACAGTGCGGATTGGCTTATTCAATACCGACTTTGTCCAAGGACGAATGTACGGGAAGAGTCTGTCGAGGACACGGAGATACAAGAGGATTGTTGAGATCATTATTAATGTGATTATTTCTTTGGGCGGCTCTTTTCCGTCTTGACACCATTTGTTAATTCCGTTGACAGTTCCGTCTCGACCTGATACGTCTTTACAGATCTCGCAGGCAAGCGGCATCAACAGCTCGTCAAATCACATATAAGAGACGACACCTCCAAGTCTCAACAACTCAAACCTCATCAACAGCTTCTCTCAACTCACCTCTGAGCCCCTCAAACAATGTCCTCCACCAAGATCATCGCCGTCCTCGGCGCCACCGGCAACCAAGGCGGCTCCGTCGCCGACATCTTCCTCTCCACCCCCGGCTGGTCCGTCCGCGCCCTCACCCGCAACACCACCACCCCCAAAGCCCAAGCCCTCGCCTCCCGCGGCGCCGAGCTCGTCCGCGCAGACATGGACGACCCAGCCACCCTGTCATCCGCCTTTGCAGACGCCCACGCCATCTTCGCTGTCAGCGACTTCTGGGGCCTGTACGGCGACCCGGCGAACAGGGGCCGGCCCGCGCCCGGGCAGCCGCTCAACGTGTGGGCCGCGGAGCACGAGGTGCAGCAGCTGAAGAACGTGATTGACGAGGCGGCCAAGGTGGACTCGCTGGAGAGGTTTGTCCTTTCGGGACTGTCGAATGCGACGAGGTGGTCGGGGGGGAAGTATACGCACGTGTACCATTTCGATTCCAAGGCGAGGGCCGAGGAGTACATCCGGGAGACGTATCCCGCGCTGTGGGCCAAGACGAGCGTCTTTCAGGCGGGTTTGTTCTTGAGCAACTTTGTTAGGAATCCGATTATGAGGCCCGTCAAGGTATGAGCACCTTCAGACCCAATCGATGCTCTGCTGATTAGGACGACAGAATAAGGATGGAGTTGCGCAGTTCATTGGCAACATTGACGTCGACGTCAAGTTCCGCTTCATCGCCGCCGAAGAAGACTCGGGCCATTTTGTGAAAGCCTTGGTGGATGAGCCGGCGGGAAAGAACGTCATTGGGTACAGAGATTGGCTCACCCATCGCGAGCTCGCGGCCGTCTTCAGCCAGGCGACGGGCATTCCGGCCGAGGCCGTTCAGTTGCCCGCGGGCCAGTCCAAGGTGGAGTCGCCGCCGGAGCTCAAGCTGGAGCTGGACGATAACTTTGCGTATTGGAATGAGTTTGGGTACGAGGGGAGGGATGATCCTACGGTGATTCACCCGAGAGATGTGAGTGCTCCTTGAACTCGACCTGTGTGTGATGAATTTGCTGACGTTGAGGTAGTTGGCGACTCTTGGGAAGCTTGGTACTGTGTATGACTACTTTAAGAAGTTTGACTGGGCCAAGATCTTGGACGAGGCATAGATGAATAGTTGTCTACTGGAATTGGATATTGTAGTCGTCTGAAGGGGTCCAATTCGACCGTGATGCCATTAAAACAGGTAGCAATAGATATCGACGGGAGATGATCCCAAAAAGTAGTCTCAGCTCACAAGCCCCAGAATTGAAGCCCCCAAACCAGACACCTCGAATCCAGTGCACCATTACACAACAATTGAATGCCTTCTAATACAGTTACACACAGTCCCAACAACTTCACCGGTAAAAAAAATTCCCACCCAGAAGCAACTCACCCCCACAGTCAACGGGCAAAAATATGACACCTGAGGGATTCGAACCCTCGCCTATTTCTAGACCGCGAAGAGGGATGCGCTCACAGTGTGAGCTATTCCTGAACACGGCGCCTTAGACCGCTCGGCCAAAGTGCCTTTTTTGATGTTTGATGATGTTGAAAATTGATTCTTGAAGGTGGAGGTGAGGTGACAGAGGGCCTAAGCTGGTGCGTGATGGGTAAAACATGTGTACCACGCCATGATGCCTTATGCCTTGACTCGATACAGAGAGCCTTCGTCGGTAGTTCAATGACCGTATTACGCTCGGCCAAAGTGCCTTTTTTGATGTTTGATGGTGTTGAGAATTGCTTCTTGAAGGTGGGCGAGATTTGACAGGAGTTTGTGTGCTGGGTACAGCCAACGTTGTACCGAAACAGCCAATGCGGCTCCGGCGTTGATTTGCTGTAAATCAGATGCGCGGTGTTAGTAAGCCGAGGTACCTTATCCTGTCACACAGCCAGTATGTTTACGCTTTGAGAATGAAAAAGTCTTGATTTACTAGTATGTACGAGAATATGTTGTTGTTTCATGGCACTGGGGCAAAGTGCCTTTTTCGTTTGTGGAACATGTTGATTGAAGATGGAGGTGGATCTCCTTCGGGTACTAGAGCTGGTGTAAGCCGGGTGCATGTTGTTGGTAAGCTGTACCTTTTAAACGTACCTATTTCAATTCGGGAGAGTCTCGCTGGGTGATTTGGAAATACGAATGCTCTGCTCAAGTGCCGGTCGTCTATTGGTGGTCCGTTGCTACTTGGAGTTGAGACGATGGGTCTGGAAGTGGTGGTGTTTTACCCTGTAATTCGGTTCTGGGAGTCCTCGGCTACACTCAGATTGAAAGATGTGAAATGGAATGACAGGAGGTCTCGAGAATTATCGCAGAGCAAATCTAAACTAGTATATTTTGTTTTTTCCCCTCAATTCGAGGGAGTTGTGCCGACAATAGAGTGCTGTCTGCTATTATCATGAACTGGGTACGTAAGGTACCATCAATACGACAGACAACCCTACAACCCAACACCGGTGGGAGGTTGTTATTCGCAGTGCCGACATCTTGCACACGAAGATTTGTGTCGAAGATCATTCCGGATATAAATCGAATATTTCGCACGAGCCTGTCATGCGACGGACGTTGCTTGATGGAGAACTGTTTAAATACAGCTTGTGAGTTGGTCTACAGTAATCTTTCCTTTTCACAAATCTCGAGTTACAAAATACAAAGTACAAAGTCACAACGATCGGTTCAACAGTATCCGTACTGCCTCCCTCGGCCTCTTCCGCAGCATCTTGCATCTTCAAACCTCACTGGTGGTAGACACGAGACAATAAGGAGGTAAAGAGAGAAAAAAAAAAAAAAAAAATGGAAGAAACCAACAGTACATGCAAAAGCAAAAAGCAAGCTATGAGCTCCTCCGGGAAGGCTCGAACTTCCAACCTCCTGATTAACAGTCAGACGCGCTAGCCAATTGCGCCACAGAGGACCTGGATCTTCTGGTGAGACCTTGGATCCACTTGTTTGATGTTTCGTTTTTGCACAGGAAGGGTATATAAAGGTACATCTAAGAATTCACGTCACTGATTGTGTATCTTCACTTCAAAGACGACTTCCCGAAGCTATTGAAATTGGCCTGAGAGGAAGAGAAGAGGGTATCTGTAAGGAGGAATGAACTGTGTTGTACGTAGGTGTGGTGGTCACAGATAAGGATCACGCGTGTAACCGCTCTCGAGTCGACTACACATTTGGGAGAAGCACGATTGAAATGAAGAGTTGGATTTTGATACAGCTTCATATACAGAGTATGCAGCACAGCCCATAGTCCTTTAGGTCGTACATCTGTCAGCACCGAGGTCCTTCACCTCTTGTACAAGGCAATGTCCAGCCCCAACGGCTTCCTCAAAAAGCCCTCCCTCGTCAGCATCGGCCCCTGCAGGACCCTCGCGCCATACCGCCTCGCCCACGTCGCCGCAATCAGCTTCATCTCCATCTCCGCCACGTTCCTGCCCACGCACGCCCTCGGCCCGTGGCTAAACGGGATAAAGGCATCCTTCTGCCGCTGCGTCACGCTGAGCCACCGCTCGGGCCTAAACTCCTCGGCATCGGGACCCCAGATGTCGGTCGAGTGGTGGATCGTGTAGGTGGGCACGCTGAGGACGGTGCCGGCGGTAAAGAACTCGCCGCAGATGCTGACGCCGGGGGAGTCGGGCGGGACCTGGCGCGGGAGGCCGATGCCCGAGGTCGAGTGGTGGCGGAGCGTCTCGTTGATGACGGCGGCGAGGTAGGGCAGGTCGCGCACCATGTCGTACGTCGGCACGTCGACCTCCTTGGGGATGGCGGCGTCGAGCTCGGCCTGCATCTTGGCGAGGACGCCGGGCGTGCGGGCGACGTAGTTGAGCAGCGCGCAGGACGAGTTGGACGTGGTGTCGCTGCCGGCAATGAGCTGCGTCAGGGCCTCGGCCGTCAGCTCCTCCCGTCCCAGCGGCTGGCCCTTTTCGTCCCGGCCCTCCATCAGCCGGGCGAGGAGGTCCTTGCGCTCAATCTCGGGCGGGTTGTCGATGCGCCGCTTCACGCAGGCGATGGCGATGCCGGCAAGGTTCTGCACGGCGGCGAGGCCGTTGCTGTAGAAGGGATCCGGCAGATACTTGGCGTACGGCTTCAGCGCGGGGAAGCAGCCGAGCGTGGCGCTGACCTCGCCGCGGCGGTTGAGGATCTCAATGGCGGGCGCGTAGATGGGCGGGCTGTCGGGGGCGTCGCGCACTTCGGCGAGGTCGACGCCCTTCTCGAGCATGCCAAAGGGGGCGCCGAACGCGAGGTCGCCAATGACATCAAAGGCCAGGTAGTTGAACCAGGGCAGGCAGTCGAAGCGAGCCTCCTTGCGGCCCTGTCCGTCCGTGTGCGGGCTGGTGTCGACGAGGCGGTCCAGCTGCCGCACAAAGAGCTCGAGGTTGGCGTGGATGTAGGGCTCGAACTGGGTGATGTTCTTGGCCGAGAAGGTGTGCGAGACCATCTTGCGCTTGCGCGTGTGCTCGGCGCGGTCGCGCGTGTTGAAGAGGCCGCGGCGGATGGAGACAAAGGCATCGTAGAACTCGCTGGCTTCCAGGTCAGCATCTGCACAGCATATCAAGGGAATCTAAATGGGCTGTCCATACGACTTGAGGAACCCGTTGGAGTGGCCGTATATCAGGTTGATGGCCGCGTCGTCGGCCACGGAAACGTGGTTCGGCTGGATGCGCACAAACTTGCCCAGCTTCTTGTGCAGCTTGTCGACCGTCTCGTAGCGATTGCCTCGCCGGCAGACGGACAGCAGCCAGAGATTCGAGAACTGCGCGGGAAAGGGAGCTGGGAAGCGGCGCAGCGAGCCGTAGGTGACGAGGTACTGGTATAGATACGAGGCGAGGAGCGCGCCGGCGAGGGCGACAATCGCCCACGGCGACCAGACGTATTCGATCAGCGCCATCGACCGCTGCTGTTGATCAAGCCCCGAGCATGCAAGGAGTCGAGAGCAGACGATGCTGGGGAGGAGAAGAGAAAAAGACAAAGTATCTTGAAGCCTCGAGTTGCAGAATCAGATGCAGATGCAGACGCGGATGCTGACTAGCCCCAGTGCTCCTCTTTTTCCGGCCGTCGACGCCGCTGACACCAAGAATGGGCGGCCCGGCTTATGCTGAGAATGGAATCCGTGATGATCTCTGATGGAGAACAAGCTTTGAACTGAATCAGAGAGACGGGAAGAAGGGAAAGAATAATAAGAAATAACCAGAAGACTATCCGGCGCAACTCCGCTTCCGCTTGATATCAAACTGCAACATCACCACACCACGCAGACAACTCGTGCTTCTATATATAATATCCCGTCATCCTCCCGCATCCCCTCCATCACCAACTGCCAACCGCATCATGATCCTAGCCTCAAACCCCGCAATCGTCGCCCCAGACGCCATGGGTCAATCGGTAGCAGGTAGCGGCTTCTAGCTTCCGCCCTCCCAGGCTATGGAATCTCTTGTTGGTCTTCTTGCGTGGTGTTGTGCCACCAGAACACAGGCACAAGCTTCTCATTAGCAAACCGTCGTTTTTAGCTCAACTGCCGGACATGGGGGAGGGGCGAAAAGCTGGGGCCAGCACCGCTCCGAGGCTCCGAGGAAGACGGGCGGCGGCATCACTCTCGGCAAAGGAGGTGGTAAAGGCTGTTTGATGCTTATTTCTCTTCCCGTGGACTTTGGAGGTTGATGTGGTGTGTGTGCTAGTCTCCTCGGGCCCCGTTGCGGGTGGATGCTCTTGATGGGGAGCTGCAGATGGGACTTCGGTAAGGAAGAGCGGGAATGAGGCTTTGCATATGGACGGCGACTGATTGGCTGCGTCTCACCGTACCTCGGCGCCGCTGGCTGACCTTATGTCTTACTTTACAGGGCAGCGAACCTGGAGTGACAGACTTTGTAGCCTGCGACTGAGAAGCAGCCTGGAAGATGATGAAGCTATACCCAGTCGTCAAGTCGCGCATGGTGACGCGTGTTGGCATGATGTGCAACACCCCTGACATACAGAGCTAGAATACAACCTGTGACATACAGAGCTAGAATACAACGTATAAAGTGTATTTTATATTCACAGAATCTCATGTAAGAACCTGCGGTATGTCCAGCTGACTACATGTACTCAGTTGACGTTCTCCAATGGCCGTGCACCGACTCCAGTGGCCATACTGCGACAAGTTGGCACACAACCACACAGCCGCATCACCATCACCACGAATCAGAATCTGCATCTTCACACAATATGCTCAAAAAAGTCAATCAAATCCTCAAATAGAGAAAAACAAAGTCAGAAAAAGTCCGTAACACCAAACCCATCGGCTACCTGACAACCGATTCCGAATTCCACAAACCACAAACCTATCATAGAGCACACACACACATAGTCCTCCCTATACTGCTCCCCTTGCCGAGTCTAGCAGCCGTTCCTGAGGCGGTGGAGACGCCGACTCACGTCCTTGAACAGATCTCCACAAGTCTGTACAACCTCACGTCTCCAGTTGTCCAGATCGACCTCCTTGAAGGCCTTCTTGTCCTCGTCGTAGAACTTTTCGGACAGAAGCTGCCACTTGGATCGTTCGCGAGCGGACGAAGATGCCGCACTGCCGCCGTTCACAGCGCAGTCTTTGTCGCCGAGTAGCATGAATTCCATCTCGGCTCGAAAAAGGTCAACACCGACATCCGGAAGCACAATATAGTCGAGCTCGTTGAGCAGGTCCAGACAACTGCGGCTTATGTCTTGAGTCTCGTCCTCGTCCTCGTCAGACTCAAGGTAAACAAAATCGTCGTCGTCGTCATCCACAATCCTGTCTTTTGCAGGGACGCCTTTGTCGTCGTCGGCCTTTTCGGCAGCGTCCTTAGATGTAGAGGCTTTCTGGGCCTTTGAGGCGCTTAGGACACCACGCAAATACTCCAGAGCCAGTCGCATTTCTTTCATCTCAGCGACAATCTCTTCGTCATCCTGGGGAGGACTCTCAAGGAAGACTCCGAAGAGACTCTCCTCGTCGTCGGCATCGTCCCCGCTGTCGTCGCCATGATCCGGCTCCGAGTCGAGCGCCGGGGGCATGTGCGTGTTTTTGAGGCTTCGCGCGACCAAGTCCTCTGCGGCAGAAGCTTCGTCGACGCCATGCTGGCCGGACGATGCCTCCTTGCCAGAGCTCGCGGGCAGTGCTGCGGAAGGGGAAGTGGCCACACCCGGGACGAGGGGTAGGATGGCTGCCTCGGCCAGAGCAAGGCGGCGTCTGTTTGAGAGTCAGGTATCTGTTTCACAATGTGACTGCTTTCTTACTTACACCCTCGCCTGCAGTTCTTCAAGGTGGTTGATCTCATCAACAAAGTGTTTTGCAAACCGCAACAAAGGCTCCATGTTTTGTGCTGGTCGTCTGAGTAGGTCAGCTTCTGTTCTTGACCAGGAGAATTGCTATCCAAGATGATCATCGTGCAATATTGGACGAAATAGTTGGGCCCCTTGACCAACGAAGACTCAGGAGTTTTCTCTCGAGACGGGTTGCTTCAAGCTGCATGGGAAGAATGACGGCAACGACCCGACGAGCCACTGAAGCTTGACACAACTGGTCAAGGGTCGAATCCCCTTCCCCGTGATGGCCAGTTGGTTCATCGAGTCAAGTGCTTCTGGAGGGCCACTGACGAGATTGAAATGAGGGAAATGACTTACTCCTAAGGTTGCTGTTGTTGTTGCTCTTGCTGCTGCTGCTGCTGCTGCTCCTGTTGCTGCTGGTACTGATGCTGATGCTGATGCTGGTTCTGCTGATGTTGATGCTGCTGCTGATGCTATTCGCGGTGTGCAAAGTGGAAGATGGATGAAAATCACAACAAGAAAGAAGGAAACTTGAAGAAAAGAAAGAATCTCAGGCGCGGGCAGTTGCAAGTTCTTATCAGGAGAAAAAAGTGAACTCGACAGCTGGCCAGCTGCCACCTGCTGGGTCGCGGCAGCCCGACGCGTTTCTCGCTCTGAACAGCATTGTTGATCCGCTGAAGTGAATTGATCTGAACAAGGTGCAAGTTTTCCTTCTTTGCTATGACGTATGTTGTCGAGATTTCGAAACGTGGGACAGTTTTTTTGAATGGGTGTGGTCTTTGGAAGGGGCAGTGTGAAAGGGATCTTGGAGTTGAGACGGCAGAATTTGGGATTTGATGGACAAGGAAGTGCTCTAGTTGAGAAAGCATGCAATAAACAAAAGAGCCCAGAGATCAGTACTACCACAAGACGAACAATCTTTGGAAACGAGAAAGCAAGTCAGTGTGCATTCAACGTGGACTGGGACTCGAAAACAGCTGTTGCAGAAAGTCAGGGCAAAACTGCGAGAATAGACTACAATAGAGAAACACTGATGCTTTGACAAGGCTTATAGAGTCATACTTTAGATGTCTGAAGGGTGTTCATTATATCTGTTCTCCTATTGTTTCTTCTTTGTTGTAAATAATCCCCCTCTAAACATACCTCACGCATCCCCAACTTCACTCCCTCAACCTCTCCCGCAGCAACGCGCCAATCCGCGCAACGCTCTCCCCCGTCGTCTTCTGTCCCGCCATCAAATACAGCACATTCCCAAGAACCCTGCAGTGCACGTTCCACGGCCCATTGACGCCCTCCGCATCGCCCGCGACGAGCCCATCGCGCACACTCTGCGCCGCGTCGCTAAAGTACCCCGTGCCCGATGCGTCCTTCAGGTGGATGGCGAGCACGCTGCCCAGCGCCCAGATCCCGGCGACGCGGTCGCTGCGACGGGAGAGGTCCTCGACCAGATCCCGAGGCCAGGTCGACCAGACGTCCGCTGCAGGCTGTTCGCTGCCAGAGGCCGTCCAGCCTTGGGACTTGGCCCAGTTCCAGGATCCGCCGCGGTCCATCTTTTGCATCTCCTTGACTGATTCGAGGGCGACTTGGCAGCCTACGGGATGGGCCGTGTAGCTGTGTCCGTGCAGCAGCGCATCAGTCTTGTCCTGAGAGCTGAACGTCTGGAAGATGTTCTCCGAGGCAAGTGTCGTGCACAGCGGAACGAGGCCTCCTGTGAGGAGCTTCGCGTGGACGGAGATGTCGGGGTGAGTCTCGAGGAAAGAAGACGACGAGAAGCGACCGAGGCGGTAGAGGCCGGTGAAGACCTCGTCGAAGATGATGGGCAGACCGGTCCATGCGGCGGGACTGCTGGGGGACTCGAAGGGCGTGTTTGGCTTGCGGAAGAGGTCTGGCGATTTGCGCACGACGTTGACGAGGGCGCGCTGGAAGAGGGGGTCTCTGCAGAAGACGTTAGTGACGGCTCTCAATATCTTGTGATGCTGGCAAAGAAAACACTTACACCAAGGCCATGCCTCCAGCACCGAGAACAACGGGCTCGATAAGGACGGAGCCAAACCTGCGGCCCTGCTTCTGCAGCCTCTCCAGCGTCTCTCGAATAAAGGCCTCATATCGAAGATGATGGCCCTTCTGTTCCCTGCCTTGAACGTCGAAAATCTCCGACAGCGACCCCAAATCCGCATCCTCGCCCAGAGCCTCTCTCAGCTCCGAGGGGACATTCACGCGCCACTTGCCGTCGACGCACAAGACGGTCGGATAGTCGAACCAGTGCCCCTTGCCGTCATACCACTCGACCTTTTCGTTGTACCCGCTCGGCTCCGAACAGTCCATGGCGCCAATGGTATCGCCGTGGTACGAGCCTCTGAGGCCGACAACCCCGAGCTTTTCTTCGGCAGACCATCCGTACCGGAGCTTGGCTGCCCGGAGACCCATCTTGAGGGCGACTTCGATGCCCGTGCTGCCGTTGTCCGAGAAGAAGACGCGGGTGAGTCGGGGGTTGTCCATGCCCTTGAGGAGAGTGGAGGACAGTTCCGCCGCGGGACGATGGATTCCGCTGGCGAACATGACGTGGCCGTAGCGGCCGGCGGCGTAGGCGGCGGCGAGAGTCAGCTTGGGGTTGGCATGGCCGAGGCCTTGCGTCCACCACGAAGCCGAGCCGTCGAACGAAGCCCGGAGAAGGCTGTCCGACTGCGACGGTGACGCGGAAGAAGGAGACAATGTCTGGAAATAGTCGCCGTGGGCGGAATCAATGACATTGATGTCCTTGGGGGAGAGGAGGCTCTGCTGCGTAAAGGGGTACCAGATGTTCTGCAGAGCCTCGGTGGCCATGGAGTTGAGTTGTGCGATGCGCTGCTCGTGACGGCTATCTAGGTGAGAAATGACGCCGCTCGTGTCCTTGTGCTGCGACTGCTCCTCGTAGTACTGCGACATTGCTCTGACGTCTTCCTCAAGGCTCGACTTTCTCTCGGGCGGTTCTACCACGCCTGCGACGGGCACGTCGTGATGCTCCGCGAAGTACTCTGCCAGATACTCATAGTTCTGATACTTGTCCTCCTTGAACAGGACCACCGACTCGACATCATAGCCTCTCATGCGAAGGGACTCAAACGCCGATATCGTCTGCGAGATGCCCCCAAGCCGGGGATCGCCCACGAGCACAACCGGCAGGCGAAGGGGCGCGTACATGTCAGCCTGCGTTGTGCCCGAGGGGCCGGGTGAGTGGACGCCGCCGGCTGTTTCGACAAAGAGCCATTTCCGGCCTATGTTTGCGCATTGGGCTGCGTAGTCGCGGGTTTGGAAGAGGAGGGCCTCGTTGGAGGGGATTGTCTACGCATTGGTGAGATGGAGAGTTGTGTATTTGAGTGAAGTTGCCAAGGAGTGCGTGACTGACCTTGTTGGAGAGCCGGGCTGCAATGTGTGGGCTGACGGGGATTTTATACTGAAACAGCGTCCTGTTGGAGATGTCCGGAGCGAACTTTGCTATGTGGCTAGACAGTCCGTTTCCATGGTCAATCAATGTCTTTTATCATATCTCAAAGCATGAGCTCATGTTCCATCATCTACTCATATGTCAACACAAATTCTACGATTCCAGCTCTTCTAAGAAGACCTACATACACCGATCATCAGCTTCACTATCCGGCCCCGTCGAAACGGGCTTCAGGAACGCCACCGCGCCGGGACTCCGTCTGGCGGCCGCCTTGGCCAGCAGTGTTGAAAAGACCGTCTTGCCGACCTCGGTGTTGGCGCCGAAGATTTGGTATGCGCGGAGGGAGCGCCATAGCGGCGATGCGAGCGGCGGCGGAGGCTGCGGCATTGCTTCAGATAACTGAAATCAGCATGAACGCTGGAGTTGAACAAGATAAAAGCCTTGGTATTAGAGGGTTATGAAAGAAGAGGTTGTGTCAAGTGGCTTCGGCTCAAAGAAGCTTGAAGCCTTGGGGGGCCGAAACAAGGAACTGGACCGTGGGATAGCGCTCAAAAGGGTAATAGCGGAAATCACTCGGGATAGTAAAAGAGCTGTCTTGCGAGATCCCGTTCGGCCCTGCTGAGCAAATCTGCCGTCTTGATCTCACCCAATCTGCTTTGTCTTTTGTTGGGGCGTTCCCTGCCGATCTCCGTTCATCCATCCCAAGTGGAGTTTTGACAGAGTCCAGTTCAGAAGACAAGCAAGGTTTCTAGGTACAGTACAGTAGTATCATCACGGCTTTGACGGGATTTGGGAGTCGAAATGCCTCATCAAATCCAGCAACGGTTATGCTGGGTTAGCACAGCTACCTAGATTCAACATTCTTTCGCATGTCCGCGGCCGGCTTCTTTGCCTTTTGCCCTAAACGGGGACAAGTGGGCTCTAGTCAAACGGTTCCTTGGAACGCGTGGACTGGCAGCTAGAAGACGATGACAGTTGAAGTGGGTAGCAATAGTCGATTCTGCTAACCCGGCATGTGATGGGACAGTTGCCGTGAGTCCTGCCATCGACGCCGATACAGGCCGCACAACGACTGACGGCCGATCCCTGACTGCAGGAGGGCCATGCAGTGATCTGCCTGCATGTGAGCATCTCAGGTGAAGCTATACAGACACACTGCAATTGAGCCAATCCGCAACTCCAGACGGAGTCTCCTCAACTGCAATGCCTCCCACAAACCTCGACAAAACCCTCTCCTCCATCCTCGCCTCCCGCCTCTCCCAGGGCCGTCTCCGCCGCCTCACCATCCCCTCCGCAACCTCCATCGACTTTTCCTCCAACAGCTACCTCTCACTATCATCCCATCCCGCCGTCAAAGCAGCCTACATTTCTCTTCTCACGTCCCACCTCCAATCAGACAGCCCTCAACCAGGCCACACTCTCGGCTCAGGAGGGTCCCGCCTCTTGGATGGAAACTCGGCATTCGCAGAGGACCTCGAACGGCAGATTGCAGAATTTCATGGCGCAGAGGCGGGATTGCTGTTTAATTCTGGGTTTGAAGCGAACACGGGCTTGTTCGCCTGTGTGCCACAGAAGGGAGATGTTATCATTTACGATGAGTTGATTCATGCGAGCGTTCATGATGGGATGAGATTGAGCAGGGCGCGAAGAATCCCCTTTGCGCATAACAAAGTATACGATGCTGCGCCCTCATCCTCAGAACAAGGAGAAAGCAGATATCCAAGCTTGGACGCTCTCCTACAAAGCCTGACAGACGGTCCCCAAGGAGACGCTGTGAAGAGCGGCAAAACGAACATCTTCATCGCCGTCGAAGGCATCTACAGCATGGATGGAGACGCCGCCCCCCTGAAGCAAATCGTCGAATGCGTCGAAAAGAGACTTCCCCAGGGCAACGGCTACATCATCGTCGACGAAGCGCATTCAACAGGGATCCTCGGCCCTCAGGGAAGAGGTCTCGTCTGCCAGCTTGGCCTGCAAGACAGGATATGGGCGCGCGTGCACACCTTTGGTAAAGCCATGGGATGCTCCGGTGGTGAGTTCCCCCTTTTCTCATCTCCGCATCATGACGTTCCCCTCTAGAGATACTTGGTGTTCCTCTACGAACTGTGCTGATAATCAACAGCCATCGTCCTCTGCTCATCACCCGCGAGAAACTACCTCATCAACTACGCCCGCAGCTTCATCTACACAACAGCAATGTCCTTCCCCTCCCTCGCCAGCATCCACACGACATACAACTTCCTCGCCAGCGGCTGCGCCGACCCCCTCATCACGCAACTGTACTCTTTGATCCATCACATGCACAGCCTTCTCGCAGACGTCATTCGGCGACGCGCCCCCTCGCCGGAGCTCTTCCGCATCAACCCCGAGGTGCCGCAGTCGCCCATCCTGCCGCTGTTCACGAACAAGGCGCGGAGCCTGGCGCAGCATTGCCAGGAGAGGGGGTTCACGGTGAGGCCGATTGTGGCGCCTACGGTGCCGATGGGGCAGGATCGGGTGAGGGTGTGTTTGCATGCTGGGAATCGCGTGGAGGAGGTTGAGGGCTTGTGCAGGGCGGTGGAGGAATGGGTTGTCGATACTGTCAAGAGTAAACTGTAATACATGATAAAAGGCGTGGATGCATGAAAGGCGGCTGATACTTGTATATTCATATTGTTGTCATATTGCCCATCACAGGTCCTGTTGTAGCATTCTCCCTCTGGCTCCCCTTTTGTACCCTTTTCATAACTTGCTTCTCATAAACAATGCAGACACATCAAACAAACGCTCTTCTACTTTTCTATCAAAACACCTCTAAGCCTCCACAGGCTTCTTGTCAAAGCTCTTCATCGGCTCCAGCCCCCATCGGCCAAACATGGCACTGTCCTCGTCCCAGCCGTTGCACTCCGTCGTCAGCATCTTCTCGCCGGTAAAAATGGCGTTTGCGCCCGCCATGAAGCACAGCGCCTGCTTCTCCTCGGACATGGTCTTGCGGCCCGCGGCGATGCGGATGATGGTGGCCGGCATCAGCAGGCGCGCCGTGGCAATGGTGCGCAGCATGCTGGTGAAGGCGATGGGCTCGCGGTCGCCCAGCGGCGTGCCCTTGATGGGGACCAGGGCGTTGACGGGGAAGCTCTCCGGGTGCTTGGGCAGCGTCGAGACGGTGTGCAGCAGCCCGACGCGGTCCTCGGAGGACTCGCCCAGGCCGAGGATGCCGCCGGAGCAGACGTTGATGCCGGCGTCGCGGACGTTTGCCAGCGTCGCCAGGCGCTCGTCGTAGGAGCGGGTCGAGATGACGGACGGGTAGAACTCGCGGCTGGTGTCGACGTTGTGGTTGTACGCCGTCAGGCCGGCGTCCTTGAGCTGGCGCGCCTGCTCGGCGTCAATCATGCCCAGCGTCACGCACGCCTCCATGCCCAGCGCCTTGACGCCCTTGATCATCTCGACAATGTTCTTGAGGCCCGACTTGCGGCCGCGCATGTCGCGCCAGGCGGCGCCCATGCAGAAGCGCGTGCTGCCGTTGGCGGCGGCCTGCCGGGCGGCTTCCAGCACGGACTCGACCGACTCCATCTTCTTGGCCTCGAGGCCCGTGTCCTTGGAGTAGCGCGAGGACTGGGCGCAGTACGAGCAGTCCTCGGAGCAGCCGCCCGTCTTGATGTTCATGAGGGTGCACAGCTGGACCTCGCCAGGGGCGTGGAAGCGGCGGTGCAGGGAGCCCTATATTGGACAGTAAACGTCAGCCTCCATTCAACTTATTTGACACTCTTGTAAATCATACCGACTGGTAGGTCAGCTCCAGCAGAGGCTGGTAGTAGATGGCGGCAATCTCCTCCCTGGTCCAGTTGTTGCGCGGCTTCGTCGCGGCCACAGCCTCGGCCATCAGCTTCTTGCCATCCAGGCCCGACCTCTGCTGCGGCGGGGGAGGGGGAGGGGCAGCCGCATAGCTGACGGGCGAGTCGACGGCGGTGCTGTGGCTGCGGCTGTTGATGCGGACAACGGCGGGGGACTGGCGAAGGGGGCGCGAGAGGGACTGGGCCAGCCGGCCGGCTCTCAGTGTGGTGGACGGTCTCATTGTGCTGTGTTGTGTGTTGTGTATGAGAGTTGAAGAAGAAACAGAACAACTGAGGCAACTCTCAGAGCTCTGGAACTAGTAGCTGATGGGCGAATGGAGACGGCTCATCTGCCGCGGGTTGAGTTGATTCAGCCTGCCGACTTGCGGACCTCGCGACTCCACGCTCCCCCGTCCGTCCATACTGTATAGAGCATGCGTCAGATGCGGCAGGGAGCAACCATGATAGCCGTACCGTTGCCTTGTTTTCCGTCTAAAGAACCAGCACAATGGCCACTGGACATACTAGCTGTATGCATTAGCCAGGCATCGTCAACAAACCAGATCCAAGGGCCCTGCTTTGGCTGACCTTTTCAGATCTCCGCATTGGCGGATCGCCCGCCATTTGTTGAGCTCCATCCGTGCGGAATAGGCATAGCACAATCTGCCGGCTGTTGTCATTTGGATGCGTAACACGATTTCGAAATCCTTTAGCCGCGCTAATCTGGCCTTTGGATCCCGAGATGCGATGCGATGCTCGGCAGGGGGAATCCCTCGAGAGGATTGGGGGCGGGTGGCTTCGGCCCAGCTTTGGGCTGCCTCGGCTCACGATGGGAGTTGCGTGCCTGAACGATGCCGTCGTCCCTATCTTGTTTCCTTCCAGAAGCATAGAAAGAAAGAAAAGCCGTGGTTATCAATCTGACGTTGTTCCATTGTGCCGAAGAGGTGGAACTGCAGATTCAACGTGTGGGACAGCAGGAGGAGAGCTGCGAGCTGCGGCATCCGGAGGATTTCAGTTCCGACTTTATAAGCACCTTTCGTAGCAGAGCAACCTGAACCCAGTAGGTACAATGTCGATAAAGACGCAATGATTCCAAATGTCAGCCAGCAGTGCAGGCGATGGCGCTGCACAGCTGCACGGCGTCTTTTCAGATCTAGCAAAGAGCTGAGCCTTCAGCCACTGCCAGCGACCTATCTCGACTCATGCCCAGTCATGCTCACCATCTGCAGCCTCAAGGCGACAACCATATCGCGGCAGAGCTTCGTTGGATAATTGACTCTGAGTCGAACGCCATCCTGATGTTTCACAGATATCAGAGAGTTGCAGCGAGACTTGTATTTTTCAATTGCTAGCAAAGGGAACCTCTTCAGCTATTCAATACCTTAGGTTGAACTCCTTTCTTTCCCGGCGTACATAACAGTTCTCAAATCCTCGCTCAAGACGCAATCGACCCAAAACTCAAGCTCATATGGGGAAGCTGTATACTCTGCTTTGGCCTTATATAAACGTTTGAATGCATTTCCGATAGCTCCAATCATTCTCAATTTGTTTCCAAATCACGGCGCCCATTCCCCCTCTAGTTATTGCGTCATGCGCCTCCATATAGCGAGCTTGCGGGGTTTCGCACTTTGATGCTCAACTGTGGCAGACTGACAAACCAGACGACAGACAAGAGGCGTGAACACTGGACTGGTCTGCTTTCAAATCAACTCTGGTCGATGTCCTATTCCTTTGCTTTGCGACTCTTTTTTGCGACTTACAAAACTTGGTTATTTGCTTCTCCATTTCGATCGAGGTCTTGAATCTTTCTCATACACAAATATCTACCAATCTAGATAGCACCAATAGACGCCGTCTGATATCACAATGGCTACAGGAAACGAAGGGAAAGAGTATGTCACACTTCACTTTTAACATCAACGCCTCACCTCACACCTTTACTTTCACGATTGTCACTGCGTCTTTACCTCAATATCTCACACACCTGAATCTCATCACCGCTCCCCTCCCACTCACCACTCACCACTCACACCACCACAACATCAACACCACATCACCGCATCGCCAACTAACAACCCACCAGCCTCCCCGCCCTCCTCAACCGCCTCCGCACCTCCGGCCCTCACAAGACCCTCCCCACCGCCCGCCGCATCCGCATCATCTTCAACAAGACCCTCATCGCCGACACCACCGCCGCCGTCCTCGTCTGGGAGCACCAGTGGTACCCCCAGTACTACATCCCCGCCGCCGACATTCAAAACGCCTCCCTCACAACGGATGCCCTCGCCACGCTCACCGTCGCGGAAAAGCCCGGCGTCGAAGCAAAGTCGACGGATCGCGTGCTTCAATTTAGCGATGACAGCAGCTGGGGAGTCTTGGCCGGGCTGGTGAGGCTTGAATTCTCAGCAATGGGTCAGTTCTTTCTCTCTCCCCCTTGTTTCCCACGAGCCCCCTTATCGTATTACTGACATGCCTCAAGACTCCTGGCTGGAAGAAGACCTCCCCATCTACGGCCACCCAAAAGACCCCTTCAAACGCATCGACATCCTCCCCTCCACCCGCCCCATCGAGGTCCGCATCGGCGGCACCACCGTCGCGAGGTCTTCCTTCGCGCAGCACCTCCACGAGACGGGCCTCCGGGTGCGGTACTACCTGCCTCTCGCCTCCGTCGTCGACCCGGCGCTGCTGCGCAGGAGCTCGACGACGACGTATTGTCCGTACAAGGGCACGGCGGAGTACTACGATGTCGTGCTGGCGGATGGGAGGGAGTACAAGGATGTGGTTTGGTATTATCGCGCGACGCTGCATGAGAGTGCGGCGGTTGCGGGACTGATTTCGTTTTATAATGAGAAGGTGGAGATTTATCTGGATGGGAAGAAGGTGGAGTGATGAGTTCCTATAAAGGATGATGCTGGGATGGACCGTGATATGCTTTGACAGAGGAGGCGATGGTCAGCTGAGAGGGAGCCGTATGAAGCTCCTTGAGAGAGAGCTCACAATAATACCATCATGGCGGCTATGAGATGTTTGTCTTTATAGGGAACATAATGCCATGACAAGTAACTTTTGTTAAACCTAACGTGTGTTTATATGATGAGAGCCCATTTTCAGCGTTGTATTCAGTTTCTATATACCCAAGTACGCCCATTGTTAAACGATACTATTCCATATGCCAATCGCTCAATCCTTCTCACGAAACCACTCAAGCAGATCATCCCGAAACCCTCGCCTACCGAACTTCGAAAGCTGTCCTCTTGACATACAGCTGCAACCTACTCCCAGCACCACAGTACTCCGTCGAATTCCCAGGACACACAAAATTGCACTCGGCGCTCGTCACATTCTTCCCCGGCACGGCACCCTCCCAGCCGGCAAGGTTGAGCGAATCGCCGCACCAGCACTCCTGACCATATTCAACGCCGGCGTATTTGTACTCTGCACAATGGAACAGGCACAGCTGGGGCGTCATGGCGGTGTCGTTGTTGTAGACTTGGCTGTCCATCAGCTTACCTGCCGAAGGCTCCGACAGACAGCCGTAGTAGGTAAAGTTCTTGTTGCCATGCCAGATGACTGGCCCCGTAGGTGTGGGCGATGCTAAAGGCTTCGATGTCGTGGTTTTGACGGAACTTGTCACTGTGCTGGGCGGTGCAGACGAGGTGGTAGCGTTGAGCCGAAGCTTGTACAGCTCGAGCCTAGATCCAGCACCGCAAAATTCCTCACCATTGCCAGCACAGGGAAACGAGCAGTCATCCTGATTAGCTGCCTTCTTGCTGCCCTCCTGCAAGACATTGCCGCAGTAGCACTCGCGACCGTACTCGGTGCCAAAGTAAGTGTACCCCTTGCAGAAATCGGCGCAAATCTCGAGCGTCATCGAATCGTCCGCATACGTCTGCTCAATGATGGCCCGGGCATCGAGTGGTTCCTCCCAGCAGCCCTGGAAACTGTACTCTCTGACATACTTCTTGATGGCTGGACCAGTCGGCGTCGGGACAAAGGGGACAGAAGTTGCAGTTGAAGATATCGTATTCGTGGATAGGGGCAATTTGGTCAATCGGTAAACGTTGAGTCGGTTTGAGCCACCGCAAAACTCAGTCGAGTTGTCGTTGCACGTCATGCTGCAGTCCTCGATCGGTGCGGGAACAGATCCCTTGCCGAGCGAATCACCACACCAGCACTCTCCGCCGTACTCGAGGCCGGCATAGACATAGTGAGATGTACTGCAAGTCTCCAGGCAGTCGCCGACCGTCTTTTTGTCCGTCTCGATGTAGTTGGCGAGAGCCCGTGCGTCCGTGGCTTCAGTGTAGCATCCAGCACTTGAGTAGCCATGCTGCCCAGGGTTGACAACGGGGCCGGTAGGAGTTGGGCTGCTGGTAGAAACGGTTGTGGGCGCAGTGGCCGTGGTGATATCCAGTGTTGTAGTGGTAGCAGCTGTCGTCAAAGTTTCTTCTGGAGAACTTGTTGTCGTGGCTGTACTAACAGAGGTAGAGGCTGTCGTAGTAATGGCGGTATCAAGCTTGTAGACGTTGAGACGGTTCGGACCGCCACAGTATTCGGTCGAGTTATCGTTGCAAGTCATGCCACACTCTGCGATGGGAGCAGGAACTGAACCGTCGTTGAAGGAGTCGCCACACCAACACTGCAGCCCATGTCAGCAAACCTCATCCACTCGACTTGCAACATATCGCTTGAACTTACCTCTCCGCCGTATTCGATGCCCGCATAGATGTAGTGGCCGGCCCTGCAAGCACCGACACACCCTGCCACGGTCTGTTCATCAGTACCTACCCCGTTAGGGAGAGCACGCGCATCAGTAGCTTCGGTATAACATCCAATGCTGGCATAGCCATCGACGCCAGGGTTAACAGCAGGACCACCTGATGGAGGATGGGGAGTCGGTCCATCACCAGGCTGCATAGAGTCGGCAAACAGTGAAATGTAGGCCCCAGTGCCGTCTCCATTCCCGCCGCACACCTCGTTAATGTCTCCGCCGCAGTAGTAATTGCAGTTGGAGTCTTCAACCCGCAGTTTCGGAATGGCGTTGCCGCCCCAGCACTCGGTGTGGTATTGAGTGCCGCAGTACGCATACTTGTTCTCGGCGCAAGCAGAGATACACATGGCATTGGTGCTGTCATCCTCTCCGTAAAGCTGGTTCGAAAGCTGGCGGCCAGGATTGTCCTCCTTGAAGCATCCAATGTATCGGTAACGCCCCTGGTCACTGCCAGGTAGCAGCGGAGGAGCCTGCTCTGCCACGGCTCGACAGAAAAACTGAACAAACTGCTTTCCGAGGGTCGGGTCGTTGGTATTCAGTGTCCACTGAGCAGTACCATTGTAGGGCTCGACGTTCCATTGGGATTTGGGAACGGTGCAGGTGAGGGTGGCATTCGCACTCTCTCCCGGAGCCAGAGACGTGCCCTCTGCAAGATCAATCTGGTTCATGGCTCTGATAAGACCAGTGGCACCAAACGGGGGCTTGGAGACGGTCAGGGATAGGTTGACACCTCCCTCAGGTGCGGCGTTGGTAATGCGGAACTTGAGAGAACGAGCGTTGTTCTCCGTCACGTTGCCGAAAGTAAAAGGAGTGCCATTCGCATACTTTGTCCAGCCAGACCCATCAGGATGCTGGAACTCGAGCAATGCAATGGCAGCAGGGCCGGAAGAGCCTGCAATGGAGACCGTCTGGTTGCCGCCATTGGAGACAAACGTGACAAAGGCGGAAAATGTGCCACCACTAGATCCATCGAACCTGACCTGGATGGCCGTGCTACCCTTGGGACCGAGAGAGGAAGGGAGCTTGTGAAAGGTGAATTTGCTGACTGTCAAATTGCCTGAGCCATTCCAGGTTTCCCAAGGGCCACGTCCACTGGTGGATGAATACACAACACTCTGAATAGTCAGAGGCTCATTTCCCATATTATTGAGGATCAGGGTTTCCGTGACGCCATCCGGGTCCTCTCCAGTAACTACGCCTTTAAAGGTTATCGTTGTTGGGGTGACAGACAACAGAGCTCCGGGGCTTTGGCCGGTTCCCGTCAGTCGAGCGTGTGTATTGGAGCTGAAGCCGGCAACACCATTTGTTGTGTTGACGACAATATCGTTCGAAATGAGCCCAACAACGGTAGGGGCAAACTTGGCTCGAAGAGTGAAAGATTGGCCCTCTGCCAGCTCGAGAGGCGTAGTGGGAACGCTGGAGATTCTGTAGTCCTTGGTCGAGTCGAGCGCGATGCCAGTAACGGTAACGTCAATCAGAGCCGTGCATTCAACCTCTTGAGATTCGCTGGACGTTTTGATATTGATGTAGCCAAAAGCAACGGGCGAAGTGCATTTGAGTGGTGACTTGACCGGCGAGCCAAAGGCATAGAACTGACCCTGGTTGGTGCCAACGTACACGATACCGTCTCCAAAGACGGGCCGGGTGAACTTCATGACGCCAGGAATGTTGAATGAGTTGATCATGCTGAGTACACCGTTCTTGGGGACAGCGTCGTATATGCGGAGATTCAAGCCTTGGACATCAGTCACCCAGAGGAGACCAGTGCCAGGCTGGCCGTTCAGGGATGTGGTAGTTCCATGACTGACACCCAGAACATAAGCATTCGTCTCGGGAGTCGTGGCAACCTTGGTGAATGATGGAACGCCGTTGGTACAGGAGAACCTGAAGACATTAGAAGGGTGCTGGATGACATTGATGTAGATGTATCCGCCTTCGAGGGGGTAGACGCCGGCTCCAGCATAAACGGAGTTGTCGTTCTGGTATGTCTGGATAACATCATCCAGGTTGCCGGGGCCGTTTCTGTAGCCGCCCAAGTTGTCCAGGTTGAGCCAGTATGTCTTTCCGCTTTTGCCGGTGGCAACACCGATGCGCTTCACGTCTCCGCAAGCGAATTCGCTGGGAAGAATCTCGAGCGGGCTCGTTCCGAGGTCCTTGTCGGCACCGTCCAACGCCTGCTTCTCCCAGGGCATAAAGAAATCAACCAGGTCCAGGGAGCCGTCGTCGTTGATTGTCATATGCACCGCAGCCTCTTCCAGTGAAGTGGGAGGGTTGAAGCCCTTGACGGGGACATTGGCCAGCTGAGATGCGTAGCCGTTGCCAGTGGCGTACCAGATCGAACCAGCATCGTCAGAAGCAATGCCTCCACCAGACATCCAAAGGCCGGCACCCCTGACATCGTTGGGGACGCCTTTGCCCTCCATGGCGTAATGCTCGACTATCTTGCCAGTGGCCTTGTCCCAGCCGATGATCCAGCCGGTGAAATTGTACTGGACGCAGTGCGAAGCAAAGCCAGCATAGATGTACTGGCCGGTGTGAAGCAGTGCCGTTCGTTGGAGGTGGATGCCACCCGTGAACATGCGCACATTGTTATTGCGGGCAATGACTCCATCTATGGGGACGGGGAAGTTGGGCTTTTCGCTGAGATCATTGACGTCCAGGGCGTGGATGAAGTATCGGCCAGCATCCCGGCCCTGCGGTGTGTTCCGCTTGCTTTGGTCGGCATACGTCTTGGCGGTGTAGTAGAGAGTGTCGGTATCAGGGTCAATCACACCGGTGGCCGTGATTCCAATGCTGGGGTTGATGTCAACACACCCATCGAGGTCTGCCGCCAGAAACGGGATGTGCAGACTTCTCGAGGCGATGATGTCGCCCGTCTTGGCGTCGAGCTTGTACACGTTGTTCTGCGTGGTAGCCACATAGACGAATTGCTTTGTGCCGCCGCTGGGTGTATAGACGAGAGGCTGGGAGAAGATCTGCTCAGCGGCGTCGGCATAGAAGCCGGGAAGCTTGGTCTGAAACAACTGGCCAAACGAGGAGCTCCCGACAACAGAGGGGTCCATGTTGTGGTTCCTGTTCAACGTTAGCCACTATCCAGCAGTTGCTGCATATGATGAGGCGCATTACGTCTGGTATCCGGCTCTGGAGTTGTCACCACCCCAGGTAATGGTATCAGTCGAGGCGAGGCCATTGACCAGGCCAACAAAGGCCGTGAGGAGCAGCGTGGCCAGTCCCATTGCTGCGAGTGTTGACGACGCTGGGAGAACTGTCGATGGCAACCAAACATACGTCAAGTCAGAAGAGCCCTCGCTCTTCTTAAGTACATTCGACTCGATAGGAGAGTCCAACGCCAAGTCCTTGATTCCGCGCTTCGGAGACGGCAGAGGACTGGAGCACGCCGCCAGGCCAGTGGATGGCAACAAGCAGCCATCACGCCCCCAATTCTCGGGTCTCCACGAGGTCCCATCACTGCCATTCTATCAATATCCGCGTCTTCCTTGCCTCTAGCTCAGCACCTTTGTCCTGACTGCTGGCTGGTGGAGACGCGGCTCGCTGATGTGGTAAAATTGGAAGCGTCGCCATCGGTACGACCTGGACGGCGGTGATGCTCGAGAGGCTGAAGAAGCTGGCAAGCTGGAGCAGCGCCAGACCGATCTCAGTCTGCGCGTCAGGTGCTTATCTGGAAATGACAGCGGGCCAGGGGTCCAATGATGGTGTATGGCCTGGACAGAGAGCAGGAGAGGTCTGAAAGAGGGTGGGCAGCAAAGAGCGAGAGAATGTGCGCAAGCTGGACGTGGACAGTTGATGCATGACAGGGACCAGGCCAGGCCGTTCGATAGCTTCCAGATTGCCCTGTGCCGATAGAGCTGGACCCTGGCCCTGGAATCGGCGCCCATCTACAGTCTAGCAGCGGGTGCCTGACAGCGGCTCAACCCCCTGGCGGCATCAGCCCGTGCATATCGGTCTGCGGGCAGAGACATGCAGCAGAGCCGCTGCTCTGGAAGATGCTGGAGACAGGTCCACGGTGTTTCTTTGGAACTGTAAGAGGCAGTGATAAGGCCTTACAGAAGCACATCGTACATACATCGTGCAGAGCCGCTGCATCATGCGGTGAGACGGTTCATGCTGGTTCCAGGCGGAGATGATCGTGACGCCGGTGCCGGAATAAGCGCTTCGCATCATCCAAGGTGCATGCAGTTCAGCACAGAGGATGTGCAGGGGGGCGAATAAGCATATCAAGATGCTTGATTCGGGTTAGAAGAACCCGCAATGCCAGTCAGGAAGGGCATTCACCTCCGTTCACCTTGAGAAACTCGTACGACGGAAGGCTTGTTTGTGTTACCCAGCAACTTGAGCTTTTACGGTAGACGGAAAATATTGCGCCTCAACAGCTTTATTGTTACAATTTCCACCATATGCAAGGCGCCAGCCGGCAATCAATATTCCGTGGCACAGACAAAAGCCGCCATCCCGCACGGACTGCCTCCTCTGAACCCTACCTACCTTGTTTTTGTCAGCCGAGGTCCATGTCTTGAACGCACGCGGAAGTCATTTCACAAGTCACCATCTCCCTCGATTTGCCCAGCTGAGGCTGAAGAACAACCCGAGCCCCCAAAGGTCTAGATTCCAAGGGCTCACAAGGCAGATGCAACTTCGGGTGGTAGTGCCAAAGAGACTCTATACAGCTACACCGATACACCGTTGTTGAATATCTCCCCCCGTTTAACTTCCTCGCAAGTCTGCCGTGATTATTGACATTAATCCAGCCTCCGCTGCTCCAGACTGGATCCTTGGCTCAGCCTGGGCCCACGTGGGTGGAAGATTGCCATGACAGCCATTGTTGGATTCGCAGGGGTTACAAAACAAACATGAAAGATTATGTTCAACCTTCTCAACCTACTTCGTCCCGATATACTTCATAGTGGCAATGGCAGGTCTTGGCTGCAGCAACAAGGGATGTCGCCAGCTACGGGCTCTATTGAAGCCGTGTCAGGTACCATCAAGGTGCGTAGCATCCTGTTCAATCAGGTGCATAATCTATAGACACGGTCATTGAACGCCATCTATTGGTGGCGAATAGAAGATAGAGAAAGCAATCCCTGACATACCTACATAGACCGAGAGGTTCAGCTTGCTTTGTTCTCACCACTAAAGATATCTCAGGCAGCCATCACGAGGATCAGCGAGACCATTGCATTGCATTGACAACGGAACAATGACCGACTCGCGTCCTGCCGCCCCAATGGTTGCATCGTAGTGGGAAATGTGCTTTCAAGGGGCTAAGTGTAGCATATTGTAGGCAATCATGGAAGGAACATCGTCCTCGTCAGATCCTGAGCGGGTGTGAGGTATCGTTGAGCTTTCGACTCTGACTGTATGAAGAAGTCCCGAGAAAGATTCATGCTACAGACAAGCTCAACCATCAACGGGCGGTAGCTGATAGGTGATTTCGAACTGTCGTCTCCAGCCAGCTGTCGCTGCCACTGTCCCTCGACTACAAACGCCGCGTCAAACTCACTGCTTCCAAAAACATCATCTTTCTCGCGCGACTTCTGACACATAGTAAACAACACCACTTCCTCAAACTCGCACGAGCGTGTGCTTCGTTGATTGCTTTATCGTAGTCCTGGAACTCCTATCAGATATCGTCTTTCCAAGCCTCATCCCCGAGTTGCAACCCCATCATCTCAAATCATCTTCATTCCCTAGCTGACCTCTTCTCCGCTCTAGTCCAGACACCTCATCGACGACGCGAAGACTGACCCCCTCTGCTCCTCCGCGCGTGGCAAGCAGTACAAGGCCCGCTCCTCAAGTACGGCCGGACCGGATCCCCCGACGACCAGAGCATATACGACGTGCCCTCAAAGTCCATGGCCGACTTGTACATCTTGCAGCTGATGCACTCGAACCACCAGCCCAAGAGGGTGTAGAGAGCCCTCTTCTGGCGCACCGTCAGGTTCCGCTCCGTCGCCGCCGCCTCGGCCGTCTCCACGATGATGTACCCCGGGACCCCGTTGGCGGCGTTGAAGTTGGCGTTGTCGATTGCGTCGTACAGAGTGAAGCATTGGAAGCCGATGCAGAAGGTCTGGTCAAGAGCCCTGAGGACCTGTCTGTCAATGTTCTTCGTCAGGAGGCCTTCGCGGATCTCTCGCCCACGTCGACTGAAGGGGCCCCGATGCTCAGAGTCGGGTTCTTCTACGGGGGCGCGCTGTTGTCGAGGCATCTTGAGAGTCTATTTAATGGGTTTTGATGGTGATCAAGCGCTTGCTAGATATATCGTTGGGTCCTGTGCGTCGAGCTCATTGGCGATATATCGTTTCTTTCGGCGTCCATATCGCATGCTTTATAGACAGCCCAGATGATGCCGGCCGTTTCGATTCACACACGCTGTGTCCTGCTCTGAATTGAGATCTCGGGCTATGACAGCCCGTGACATACCAAGATTCACAAAAGAAAAGTGTCGGACTTTCAGAATCCCAGCATCGCCGGGCTACTTGACGATACACAAAACGGCTAGCAGTCACATCCCAGGCGCCTTACGTGGCAATGGTACACAGCAGTCGCTTCTGTCGGGCACATGTCTGCGAGGCGACTCTGAATAGCTGGAGCACATGCCGAGTTTAGGTTGTCAGCTCTGCGGTTGTTTCATCTTCTGTGTAGCCAAGTTCACAGACATGATCGTTACTCGAGATAATGGCGGATAATCGCTCCCCCATCGCAAGTTGACAAGCCTGTCCATCTAGAGCATGACTGGAGCCCGCCTTTGGAAGCCTGTTCATCTCTTTCTATTACTGACAACACTGATGTTTGTAACATTGACGATGTTCATGTGTCTTGAAGCCTCGTTATCACAGAAAGTCACCATAGCAGTGGGCAGCCAACCCTTTTCTTCGTTGCAACATCAATGTCAAGACCTCCTATGCCGTCAACGCGGAAAGTAGTAGATTTAGATATCGTTCAAATGCCAGCTTAGCGATTATAGATCAAACTTCCGTGAACCCCCTAAATGCCCTCTGCTACAGCTGGCAACACACAAGATCAGCTGCCCCCTAACCAGTCAGGAGACCCGCAACCCTAAAGGCAACACAAGCCTCATTGACCCAAGCTCCGCACTGGCAGACTTCGCCGATATACTGCGTGGGCGGAGGAGGAATGGTGTAGCAAATGTCCGTCAGCTTTTCCACGTCCTCGACCTTCACGTTGCCCACGGGGATCTTGTAGACAAAGGTCGCAAGAGACTCGGGGCCGTTGCTGACAAAGTATTGCTTCTCAAACATCATGTGCGGGCGGCCGACAGCGCAGCGGACATGGAGGAGCTGTCCGGCGCCGTTGGGGCCCATGGCGACGTAGATGGCCGAGTGGCGGCTCGACTTGCTGAACTGGCACTCGATGCGGTAGACAACGTAGTGGGCTTGGCTTGGGTCTGCCATGGCGTCAAAGTGAAGGAGTTTGATGTATTATTTGATGAGTGGCTCTTCGTGATGTTCTGGCCAAAGGAGAATACCGAGGGCGAATCGTAAGCTTCGTTGTATCTCGACGAGAGATGGCGGGAGAAGGAGGAAGGGGGGCGATACTAACTGTCGCAACCCAAAGACAACAAATGTTGTAGTTTCTTCTACGCTTCTTCACGATGTGGTCAGAGATTGAACAGCCGAGATGGACAAGTGATTGTGTGGACCGAGTGAATGGGACGTCGATGGGTGCAAGGAGAGCTCAGACTTTACCTGTGCTAGAGTAGGAGCCTTGGCTGAAGTTCTGAGATTTCGAGGCGTTGCCGATGATCCGAAATTTGAAGATGGAGTAACTGCAGAGGAGCATCCAGGAGGATCCGAAAGGAAACCATGGGGAGCCATAAGGTGATATGTAGGCGTGAAATGTGAGTGAGCAAAATCACTTCCTTCCCAATACCAGCTGGCATCGGCCGTCCATCACTGGCTTGGGTTTTGGATTGACGTAGTATGGCGTGGGACAAGCACAAGACGGGTAGGCGTGCACTGAATTGAGTTTCTGCTGAAGACGAGGTGAATCGATATCGACTGGGCCCCATGCGTCGATGTGGTCATGCGGTGGAGGGCATCTCTGGTTTGCCTTTTACCCCAGATTCGTTCGGAGATTCTCTTCGTCACTGGGGCAGGATTTTGTCTTCTGCTGCCTCTTCATTTTAATGTTTGGATGACGCACAGGGTCAGTGGTTTTCCATTGCAAGGCTTTCCACCTGTCACGGGCCGTTTGATCGTGCGCGGGGACGGACAGCTGATGTGATTGAAGAGTGAAGAACTGCTACATATCATCTGTAGTCTACCTTACGATTGGGAACGGTGCCTGTGTTCTGCGCATCTTTTGCTGCCAGCCATTGCCGAAGAGCTTTCATGTCTCTTTTCCTCTCCTGACCCGTCTTCCACTGACGAACATGTGAATCCTCTGGACAGCCGACTTCAAATGAAGTATGTCTCTGTCACTGTCATCCCTTGGTGATGCCATTCAAGGCTTTTATGCTCTTCAATGTTCGTCTAATAGTATATCTCACCTCTGCGAATAGAGTCGCCCACCCTCAGTTTGCCCCTTCTCGACTACCCTACGAGTCCGACGTTGACGACATCGCATCATCCACAATTCAAGGTTTCAGGAGAGTCTGAATGAATGATAGAAGAGAAAAACAGAGCAATTCCTGTCGAGTTTCTCTTCATCCCGTAATCACAAGTTCATACACCAAGTCAATGCCCGGGGCATGCGATGCTTTAGGTACCTTAGATTCTCACTTTCCTCCTTGTACCACGCTTCTCGAACAATGTGGCAAATGCGTTCCGTTCAAGATGATTCTCGGCAGACGGACATATCAGATATGGTACTGTCTTCGATTCAGTGATAAATTATGATTTTCCTACTCCCACACGCGGCCATGTGCTCAACAACACGACCGTCCAGAAACATAGAGAGGCGCTTTGAGGTAGATAACAAAGCAGCCTCATAGAGTAGCAGAGGTCAATGCTTGGAGTGAAAAGATGCAGTCAACATCTCTATCTAGTGTAAATCGAACACAATCCAGTTCTTTTACATGGGCAAATTCTAAAGCGTTTGTAGAATGCGTATTAGGTGATGCCAACGGAATGTAAGGCACTGGGCGGTCGATGGCCAATTGCACATCCATCCTTCACCACCTCGTACTCACTCATGGCCGTAAAAGTCTCAGTACGCTATAATATTTTCAAAAGACGGACGATACTGCTAGCTCGCGCCACCAGCGGCCAAGAATAGCTCGTTTCCTGAACTATTGCTCGAGCCCTTCTCTTCATGCCCCGGCCTCGAAGAATGTTGGACTGTGACGCATTGGCATTAGGAATCTTTAGCTGTCGATCCAACGGCGTGTTAGTGGAAGAGGAAAGAATACTCGAGCCTCAGCAGCCCACGCCCCCAACGCAGAGGTACTCCTCGAATCTGACCCAACACCCCTCAGGTATAGCAGGCCTCAATCAGCGGCCGATGGCCGGTCCGAAAATATTTTCTCCCCACCAACGACCGATAGATAAGAGAGGGGCAGAAATTCATCGCAACTTTTTTGCTTCTTGGCTGGGGAGCTGCATCGACTCGTCCGGTGCAGAAGCTCGCCGTCTTCTCTCTCGTCTCTCCATCTTATGGCCATTGAGTGATTTCTGCTCACCAGCAGCAGACGCCGTCCCGCCAGAATGCCGTACGAGGTGCTTGTTGGAGGCTCGTGCTTCACGCAGGCCGACGCCCAGAAGCTGCGCGACCTCATCGACAAGGCCAGCCCCTGCAAGGTCCAGGACATCCAGGGCCAATGGATCTACTACGTGAACCTGCAGGTGTCGTCCCACGACGCCCTCGAGCAGGTTGAGGAGCTGCTGCACGACGTCCGCGGCTGGGGGCTGGCGTCCGGCGGTCCCGACAACGCCTTCACCGTCTACGCCACGCCTCGCTACATCTCGCCCTGGAGCTCCAAGGCCACCAGCATCGCCCACGTCTGCGGCCTGCGCGAGCGCGTCCTGCGCATCGAGCGCGGCCGCCGCATCTCCATCCAGTTCGACGGCCAGCTGCCCGACGGCCACGACGACGCCGCCTTCCGCGATGTGCTGCACGACCGCATGACGGAGCTCTGGAGCACCGAGCCGCCGTCGCTGGTGCACATGTTCGAGTCCAAGTCGCCCGCGCCGCTCGTCGCCGTCGACATCTTCGCCGACAAGGAGGACCCCCTGCGCATCCTCCGCGAGTACAACGTCCAGAAGGGCCTGAGCCTCGACGAGTCCGAGATGCAGTACCTCGTCGACGTCTTCACCAAGCTGGGACGGCCGCCCCACGATGTCGAGCTCTTCATGTTTGCTCAGGTCAACTCCGAGTACGAGTGTATCCTTGTCTGACTCTCGCGGGTGGGCTGCTTACCTTTTGCAATCCAGACACTGCCGGCACAAGGTCTTCAACTCGGCGTGGACCATCGACGGCGTCCCTCAGGACAAGAGCCTGTTTGAGATGATCAAGACCACCCACAAGACTACGCCCGACTTTACTGTCTCGGCCTACAGCGACAATGCGGCTGTGCTTGAGGGTGAACCGGCCAATGTCTGGGCTCCTGACTATTCTACCGGCTCCTGGAAGCTTACCCCTGAAGTCATTCACATTCTCACCAAGGTCGAGGTAAGCTTCGTGGTTCTATCAGAAATTCCCCTGGCTCGCGTGTTTCTAACACAGCTCAATAGACTCACAACCACCCCACTGCCATCTCGTAAGTTTGGTTGAAACTTCCTCGCCCTGCATGAAGAGAGACTGGATTCTCTATTAATCCGGTTGATATCTGGGCATCTCATTGTGCTGTGTTAGAGACTGACTCATGCCCAGGCCATTCCCTGGTGCTGCCACCGGCTCGGGTGGAGAGATCCGCGACGAAGCTGCGGTCGGACGAGGATCCACGACAAAGGCTGGCTTGAGCGGCTTCTGGGTCTCAGATCTGCTCATCCCCGACAACCACGCCCCCTGGGAGACTGACGTCGGCCGCCCTCGCCACTATGCCAGCAGCCTGGACATTATGCTGGAGGCGCCCATTGGCAGTGCCCGCTTCAACAACGAATTTGGCCGTCCGGCTCTCGCGGGCTGCTTCAGAACTCTCCTGACCCCTGAGGAGTCCCAAGACGATTCCGACCTCTCCAGTGTTACCAACTGGCGAGGCTACCACAAGCCCATCATGATTGCCGGTGGTCTCGGATCCGTGCGACCTCAGCACGCTCTGAAAGAAGAGCGATATGTCCGAGAGGGCGCCCACGTTATCGTCCTTGGAGGTCCCGCGATGCTCATCGGTCTCGGTGGTGGTGCCGCCTCCAGCAGCGTCGGCGGAGAGAGCAATGCGGATCTTGACTTTGCCAGTGTCCAGCGCGGCAACCCTGAGGTAATTCGCTTCACACATGATCACCCTCTGGCGCAGTACTAATCATGACATAGATGGAACGCCGCGCTCAAATGGTCATCAACACCTGCACTGCCTTGGGCGAGCAGAACCCGATCGCCATGATTCACGATGTTGGTGCCGGTGGATTGTCCAACGCCCTTCCCGAGCGTGAGTGCTGCCTTAAACCTCTTCTTGCCCGGCCCTCACAACTAACTGAAACTAGTGGTCAAGGACGCTGGATATGGAGGAAACTTTGAGCTTCGCCAGGTTGAGAGCATGGACCGAAGCATGAGCCCGCTCGAGATTTGGTGCAACGAAGCCCAGGAGCGATATGTCCTGCTGATCAACGCCGACAGCATGAACCGCTTCACAAGCATCTGCCGACGAGAGCGATGCGGTTTCTCCGACGTTGGAACGGTTGCCTCCAAGGACGAGAACGGAGCTGCCAGGCTGGTGCTCACGGACAGAGAGTCCAAGGAGTACCCCAAGCCGATTGATCTCCCCATGGATGCCCTGTTCCCTCCCAAGCGTCTGCTGCAGCGAGAGGTTGCCTCCAAGAAGCCCAGCCTGCGTCCCTTTGACGCCTTGTCGAGCCTGCGCAAGGCATACGGAGACCTGAGCGGCGCCGAGCTGTTTAAGAAGGCAGTCGAGCGCGTGTTCACGATGCCCGCGGTTGGTTCCAAGTCCTTCCTCATCACCATTGGCGATCGAAGCGTGGGTGGCCTTACGGTGCGTGACCAGATGGTCGGACCTTGGCAGACACCGGTTGCCGACGTTGCGGTGACAGCTACGTCGTTTCATATCGGTACCAAGCAGGAGACGGGTGAGGCCATGGCCATGGGCGAGAAGCCCACCCTTGCTCTGATTGACCCTGCGGCGTCAGCCCGTATGGCCATTGCCGAGAGTCTGATGAACATTGGCGCTGCCGATGTCACGGGCGATCTGCGTCGCGTAAAGCTGTCGGCCAACTGGATGGCGGCCGTGAACCACTCTGGCGAAGGCGCTGCCCTGTACGAAGCCGTTCGAGCCGCCATGGAGATGTGCACCCGACTCCGAGTCAGCATCCCCGTCGGCAAGGACTCGACCTCCATGAAGACGTCGTGGAAGGATGGCGAGGACTCCAAGAGCGTCACGGCGCCCGTCTCGGTGGTCATTTCTGCCTTTTCGGCCGTCCGCGACATCCGCAGCACCTGGACGCCCCAGCTGCGTCGCGTCGAGGACGTGGGCGAGACGTCGCTCATGTTTGTCGATCTCGCCGAGGGACGACGGGCCATGGGCGGCTCGGCGCTTGCGCAGTCTCTGGGTGCCGTTGGCGACCAGGCGCCCGACATGAAGAACTTTGACCTCATCACGGACTACTTTGACGCCCTGTCCCAGCTGCATAAGAGCGGCGTTGTGCTGGCCTACCACGACCGGTCCGACGGTGGTCTCGTCACCACCGTGGCGGAGATGATGTTTGCCGGCCGCTGCGGCGTCGACATGATGCTGGACGGCATTGCCAAGTCGGGCAAGCCGGAGGATATCATTGACGCCATGTTCAACGAAGAGCTCGGAGCCGTGTTCCAGATCCGAACTGAGGATGAGATGAACTTCAAGCGCTGCTTCGCCACCTGCGGCCCTCCGGCCGGTCTGATTCGCAAGTTTGGCGTGGTCCGGGCGACGTCCAAGCAGAACCTCAACATCCGCTACGGAGGCACGACGTTTGCCACGCTGGACCGTGTCGAGATGCAGCAGTGGTGGTCCAAGACGTCGTACGAGATGCAGAAGCTCCGAGACAACTCTGCGTGCGCCGAGTCCGAGTACTCGACGATTGCCGACTCTGCGGATCCCGGCATCACGTACAAGCTGTCCTTCTCACCAGCCGAGAACATTCTGCCTCTCACCTCGTCCATCACCGGCTTCTTTGGAAGGATCCCCCGAGTTGCCATTCTCCGAGAGCAAGGTGTCAACGGCTACGCCGAGCTGGCCTACGCCTTCAAGGCCGCCGGCTTCGAGCCCATCGACGTCCACATGACGGATGTGCTGGACGGCCGCTCGCTCGCCGACTTCACGGGCCTGGCAGCCCCCGGCGGCTTCTCGTACGGTGACGTGCTGGGCGCCGGCCAGGGCTGGGCCAAGTCGATCCTGATGCACGACAACACGCGCCGGGAGTTTGCCGCCTTCTTCAAGCGCCCCGACACGTTTGCGCTGGGCGTGTGCAACGGCTGCCAGATGCTGACGAGGCTCAAGGAGCTCATCCCCGGCGCCCAGGACTGGCCCAACTTCGTCGACAACACGAGCCAGCAGTTCGAGGCGCGCTACAGCATGGTCAGGGTGCGCGTCGACAAGTCCAAGCCGTCCGTCTTCTTCCACGGCATGGACGGCTCGGAGCTGCCCATTGTCGTGTCCCACGGCGAGGGCCGCGCCAAGTTCGCGTCGCCCAACTCGCTGCAGGCGCTGACCGAGGCCAAGATGGTGCCGCTGCAGTACGTCGACAACCGCGGCAACGTGACGGAGCAGTACCCGTACAACCCCAACGGCAGCCCGATGGGCGTCGCCGGCGTGGCGAGCCCCGACGGGCGCGTCGTGGCCATGATGCCGCATCCCGAGCGGACCATTATGGCGGACATTACGAGCTATGCTCCGCCTGAGATGGTGGAGGAATGGGGCGAGTTTGGGCCCTGGCTGAGGATGTTCCGGAGTGCGCGTAGATGGGTTGGTTAGAGGGATTGGACTGTACTGGACTGGATTGGACTGGTTGCATTCATGGTATTCTGATTCTTTTTTCTGTGTGTGTGTGTGTACAACAAATAACTAGAAAATATCCGACATTTGAGGGAGGCGTAGGGTGGGTTGATTCGAATCAGGACTGGTATATGGGATGGTCTATCTCCATCAAAGGAAACAAAAAATTGCATTCAACATTGAAAATTGAACATGCACTGCTATTCCATGCCTTGATGTAAAATTGCAAATCAACATTGCTTCGTGTCTCCTCATTGATTGATTCGGGAATGTACACTACCACTCCACTCACAAAGTCCATCTCCCTCAAACAAAACCGATGAATAGGGGGGGTATCTCCTGTCATTTGCTTATACCAATCATCATCATAACCATGCTGTTCCTTCATGCTTTTCTTCGTCATCTGCCCTCAAAATGCCGGGCCTTCCCATGCCTCCCGCCATAGCCTCACCAACCACGCCTGCTTGTGCGGAAACGAAACCTGCCTCTCCTTGCCAAAGCCCGCCTCGTCCAAGTGTCTCAACATTCTACCCCCAAGAACACCAATTAGCAGAGAACTCAACAACAAGCAAGATTCACAGGGGAAGGGATCCAGAAAAAGACATACCGCTTATTGTCCACCCTCGGCTCCAAACACACGCTCATGGTCCGATTATCGTTCAAAAAGCACCACTGCACCAGACTCGTCAACCACGCAGGCACCCTCCCCCTTGCCCACTCCTCCCCGACAAACACATGCAGGCCGCGATCAAAGTCGCCCGCGCCATTGGCCAGGTGCCGGCCCAGGATATCCTCTTTCACCCAGTAGATCTCGACGTAGCCAAAGGGGACTCCGTTCCACAGCGCAATGGCCGGGAACGAGTGCCGCTGGCGCAGGACGCCCTCGAGGAAGCCCGGCTTGTACTCGCCCCAGAACTCGCTGACGCGGGGCTTGGACATCCACCTCTGGAGGAGCTGGGCGTCCGTCAGCTGGGCGAGGTGCGTGTGCTCGGGGGCCTTGCCGCCCACGGGGCCGAGGTAGGGCACGGGGTGCGTCGACGTGGAGGCGACGCGGAAGGAGAGGTACTGGTTGACGCTGGGGATGAAGCGCGAGTAGAAGATCTCGCCCATCCTAGGGGGCTTCGACCGCACGGGGTGGCGCACGCCGTTTGTGACGGTGTACTGCAGCGTCAGGGGCGGGAAGTACGTCGGGAGATGCGAGGTCGAGTAGAAGGGCCCTATGGGAACCATGGGGGCGTGAGGAGCGCTCGTCGGCGTCGGCCCGCCCGGCAGGTCGCTGTCGAGGCGGGCGAAGCCGTCCATGGAGAGATACGGCGTGCGGGAGCCGTCGCCGCGGACGGGCGAGCTCGGGCGGCTGACGACGGGCGACCCGGGCACGGACGAGTTCATCCGGTTGTGGTTGGGCTGCAGCGTGAAGAGGAACAGGTGGCCGGGGATCTGCCAGAACATGCGGCGCGAGACAAACATGCGCGCCCACTCGGCGCCGGCGTCGTCGAGGGCGGTGCCGCACGAGGGATCCTCGGCGGCGATGAGCCCCATGCGCTCCAGCTTGGGGATGAGGTTGCGGCCGCGCAGGACGCCCTCGCGCTTGATGTTGATCTTCCACTCGCCGACGGGCTTGGCGGCGTCGGGCGTGTCCCTGCTGGCGGCGGTGCGCAGCCTGCGGTCGGGCTCGGGCTGGTGGAAGTACCAGTAGAGCGTCACCCAGAGCATCATGGCGATCTGGCGCGTCGGGCTGGCGGCGGGCTTGAAGTCCGAGTTGGACGGGTTCGAGATGGACGAGATGAAGAGGGAGTCGTTTTGCAGCGTCGGGCGGGTGAACGGGTGGACGCGCGTCTTCTTGCGGGAGAGGCTCGAGGGAGAGTAGGAGGACGAGTCGTCGTCGTCGTCGTCCCCATCGTCGTCGTCGTTGTCGGCATCGTCAGGGCGAGACTCGACGTCTTCTTCGGTGTGCAGGACGACGTTCCAGCCGATAGGAAAGGCGTGGGGATGCATCGTCATCTCGTGGCTCTTGAAGCCGACGCCGGCGAAGACGGGGGTGACGGTGAAAGTCTGGCCATCGGGGAGGTGGAGGAGCTGGGGGGGCATGGCGGCGAGGGTTGTGAAGCGCTGTATGCTGTTGATGTTGAGGAAGAGGAGGAGGAGGCTGAAGATGGTGATGACGTGCAAGAAGTAGATCAAAAGAAGACGGGCGCTATCGTAGCTCTTTTGCAGGGATGGAGAACCGATAGCATCAGCGATACCAGAATGACATGGGGAGGGGTGGAGAAGAGCTACAGCTTCCAAAGCAGGGCGGGGGCGGGGTATCAAGGAGGGCAGAATGAAAAGAGATGAGGAGAGAGAGAGAGAGAGAGAGAGAGAAGAGAGAGAATTCAAAGAGCTTCAAGAGCTACAGCAAGTAGTAAGGCTGAAGCTACTTTTTAGGTGCGTTGCCTTAGTGAGAAGAGGCTGATTGGCTCGGCGGTTTATATCATTCCTAGGTAATGCGTGTAAGTCGGAGACGGCTGGAGGTGCTATAGTGAAATTGTAGGGCATTTCAATGGATGCCATTAGATAGTATTCTTCATGTTGATCCTTGTTCTGGAATGTGTGAAATTGCAACAGAGAATTTTTGTTAGATATCCTCGTTACAGAATACACAGACAGCAGATGGGGCCATGGTACGATCAAGACGTTGAACCAGCAATAGTGCCATCGACAGCTGATTGTGGCAACGCTAGCAGTTGGTAGAACGAGGCTCGGCTCAGCGGATCATTGATTCTACTGAACCACCAACTCAATTCGAGATGATGCGAGAATAGCTAGGCATCTTTAATTGAATTTCTTTTGGAATAGAAGAAGTAAAAAGTATTCGTTTACATTACGTTGAACAGCAAAACTGTCATTCCCAGCCGTTGCATGCATTGCCCGCCTGCTCCTCAAACCTCCGTAAATCACCCAAACCCTCCCATCCACACGCTCTCAACGCCATGAAGAATGCAATTTCCATGTACAAGCACCTCACTCTCTGCCTCGTTCTGTTGCTTCCATAACAAGCACCTCACTCCGCCTTGTTCAGCTCTCGCTCCTCCTGGCTCTTCTTCTCCACCTGCACGTCCTCGTCATCCTCATCCACCTCGTCCTTCTTCCCATTCTTCTCCTTCTCCAGCACCTTCTTCACCTGCTTGCCCCCCAGATCCTTCATCTCATCCCATTCAACCCCGTACTCCATCGCCACGGCCTTGATCTCTCGTCGCAGTGCATTCGCCTCGTGCAAAAGATGCTCCCACTTCTGCGGATCGAACCCCCGCTCCTGATACAGCGCATGCTGCCTCCTCGACACCGTCACGTTCATCGCCGCCTTGTAGCTCAGATCCCTGCTGATGAACAGGAACCACAGATAACCCCCCATGATCGTCGTCAGACCAGCCAGGTACGTAATCGGCTCAACCAGATCCCATCCGAAGTCCGTGTGAAAGGTCACGTAGTAGACAACGCACCACCAGCTCGCCAGGGCCGCGAATCCTCCCTGCGCCAGGCGATGCGCCCCCTTGTGGGCAACCAGGTCGCACTCGGCCTTGATCTTGGCCATCTCGTCAATCTCCTTGGACATGCGCCGCAGCTGCAGCCGCATGTAGTACGTCCGGTCCTTGAAGCTGGGCACCGCCACCCGCAGCTCCTTGCCGTAGCCCTCGATGTTGACGGCAAACTCCCGCCCGCGCGCCGCGTCCCGGATGAAGTCGCCCACCTCGGTGCTGCCGCTCCATCGCACCCAGTTCGCCTCCTTGTCTTGCGCAGGGGCTTCGCGGCCGAGACCCGAGTACGACGCTACGTTGCTCCTCCCCTCGTCGCCGGATCTGCTGGATGATTCCTCGTGGTCGGCCTCGGCTCGGAAGATGATGTCGGGGAGCTTCTCACGCCCATTGACATTTAGGGGGGGAATCTCGGCCTGGATCAGGCGCTCGAGGTAGGATAGCGGCTGTTGGGGGTGTACCAGCAGCGCCAGGGGCTCCGTCTTCTTGCCGCTTTCCTCGTGGTTGCGTCTTTTCTCCTCGGATTCGTTGATGGTTCGTTGCTCGGGGTGGAACGGTATGGGCAGGATCAGCTTGAGCAAGCGCGTGGGCGTCGTCAGGAGTCTCCCTGTTGCGTTTCAACTTGGTTAATCCTCGACGTAAAGCTCGGCGGGTACAACTAGAGTTGGCATCGACATACCTTTCGACTCGTCGCCTCCCGAAGGATCGGGCGACGTCACCTTGTACTGCTTGCTCCCGCTCTCTCGATGCCAAGGCCTGTCATCGGCCTTTCGCTGCGCCCCCTGCCGCTGTGCCGCCTGGTCCGTCTCATCGTCGGCCTTTTCGTGTAGTCGCTTCGCCTTCTTCGCCGCCTCGTCTTCGCGGACGCTCCGTGATATTGAAAACTGCCTTGAGGGGGTGACGCTGAATGGATGAGTAGATGGCGATCCTGTCCTCCTGAGCAATGGCAGAGACCTCGGCCTCAGTCCCGGTGCCCTCGAGATCGGGGACAGGACCCTCAGCGCCGCTCTCGCACCGCCACAAGGAGCCAACATTGTGTGCTACCTACGAGTGGCTCATTCGTCAGGCAAAAACTGATCATTAGAGTTTTGACCAGAGAAGAATGGGGGCTTTTTAAACCAATTCGAGGAACCGACGCCGGGAATAGCAGACGTAAGCAAGCACAAGAGCTGAACAGCCAGATGAAGCCAAACCTGGTTCTGAGGCACTAAATCAGTGACGTCACGAGCCTAGCTGACGATCTTTTTCAAGATCGATTGTCTTTGTACAATGTACCAGTAATATATTGTATCTTGTACCGAAACTGTGGAACTGAATCCCTTGCCCAAAAGAGACGCTGCCACATGAGCGGCAGCCAATCGCGTCTCGCCTCGCAGCCCAAAGCGCAACGTTCCGCCATGGCTTCAACTCTAACCATCAGGCACCTTCAGCCTTAACCGTCGAGGGTTCGGTGATGCCCCGGATCTGGTCTGTTGCCATGACAATCATTAGCCACTCTTGACTTGGACCGAATATATCAGTGCACACATCTCGGTTACAAGAGTCACTGCCCTTATGGCTTCAGATGGAGGTGTCATTCCGACGGGCCGAATCTGACCATGGGCTTGTCCAGAGACGAGCGAGCCAGAACGGCCAAGGCCTTTCCTCAACAAGCTTTCGAGGACTCTCAGGCCCAATTGCAGAGCCAGGAGAGGAGTCAAAGTGCATACCTCATAATAGACTCGCCTACCGGACCCATGGGCGTCCTGACAGCAGCCACAGGGCTTAGAATACACCAATCAGCTGGACGACGTTCTTCCATTTCCGGTATCCCACGGCCCTCCCGGCAGCCATGCTACGCCTCCCAGGCACTGAAACGTATCAACATGGCGAGCCGTCCTCTAGATAGATAGATCGGGACATGATAGTTGCCAAATGCATTGTGATACATATCCTGAATAGGACAAAGCATATAACCGAGTTGTTCGGTTGCTTAGAGCTCTGATGAGTACCAGAACCTGGTGGAGGAGATCCCGTCTGCCTGGAGGGGGTGATTCTAGGGCTGTCTGCTAAGCGAGCACTCGGGGCTGAAGTCCATGATGGTCCAGACATGATGTTGGTTATCAAGGACGAGGCTATGTTTCGTAGGCGTGCAAGAGGGTTCAGTGCTGTTGCAGGATATGAGGGGAATGGTGGTGGCGCTGGCGATGAGGTTTACCCGAGTTGTCAACACCACGACTAGCTCCCACGACAACACGCCCAATTCCTTGATAGCCATGCATCAAGCAGTCTTTCAAGGTCCAGATGCATCTCTTATTCTTTATTTAGCAGAACTTAATTCTCGAGGCGTCCCTGAGACTCGGCCTTACTTGAGCCACGGCTTCTGGCAGTGCAATCGCCCAGGACGAGCTCGTTCCGTGCAGACAACGCCTCGTCAACCAGCCATTTTCCCAGGACTACTTGAAGCCTCTGTCCCCCTCATGCTTCTTCTCTTGCTCTTTCGATTTCCCAGTCATCTCCGTTCGTATCCAGCCTTGAGAAGATATCCAAGATCTTGCCAACTTGCTACTTTAAGCTTCATCACTTTGATACTCTTCGCTTACACAACGCTGAATAACTCCGACTACACATCACATACGAATAGAGTCCAATTCTTGGCCTCGCAACAATATTCTCCAAGTCCATACAGTCTACGGACATTTATACCCTCCATTTCTCACTTCGGTCAATCTACGACCTCAACCCCAACAACATCATCACCATGCCTTCTCAGGGAGATATCAACGTCAACTCCTTCGAGGACCACCTCGACTCCATCATGGGCCCGCTGGGCTTCCAACGTCCCTTTGCCCAATGGCAGCAAGACTCCGACACCAACGGGGTTACGGAGGCCCCCAACGCCAACGACGACTCAGCCGTCGAAGATCCCGCCGCCGCCAACAATGAGAACGACCCGAGCGTCCTCCCGGCCAACCTCCCCGAGCCCGGCACCAGCCGCCGCCGCCAGCAGCCATCGGCCCAGCCCCAGGCCCAGCACTCCCGCTACGGCCAGGCCGAATACCGCCTTGGCCCCCGCCAGAAGGTCGAGCTCGACTTTGAAATCTTCGAGGACGAGACCGCCACCGTCGGTGCGCCCTTCAAGCCGGACTACTACGGCAGCAGCGTTCCGGCTCTCGGCGAGCGCAACAACCTGGAAGACTTCGAGTACAGCGTCGAGCACCAGCTTCGACGCCACTACTACCAGCTGCTGGACCAGGCCATCCGCACCGACGACGAGACCCTGTACAACCTCATTGAGAGGGTCAGGGAGCAGCGGTTCACCACCTGGCAGCGATTCTCGGGCGCCATCGAGTGGATGGCCGGCAGCGACCCCATGGATATCTGGCTCTGGGTCGAGGACAAGGGGTACCACCGCCGCTGGACCGACGAGCAGATTGGTCGGTTCAAGGAGTTCCTGAAGTTCATGAATACTTGCATCCTCAGCGCCATCGGCATGGAGGACGAGGTTGCGGCGAAGAACCTGGACGACTGGAACACCTCGCTCCTCAATGGCCGGTTCAAGGACCTGGGGCTGAAGAATCTGTGCATGCTCAAGCACAACGAGATTCGGATCTCTTTTATGCCGGATGGCCTTGATGAGAAGCTGCTCTATCGGGCGGATTTTACACCCGAGGAGCTTGAGATTCTCGATGCTGGCTGGGGAGGGCCGGGACGGTGGGCTCCGGGAGAAGAGCTGAAGGAGAATGTCAGTGAGCAGACTCAGGAGAATGGGGGTGACGAGACTCGAGAGAGTGAGGAGAGTGAAGAGAGTGAGGAGAGCGAGGAGGGTGAGGAGAGCGAGGAGATTGAGGAGAGCGAAGAAAGCGAGGGGGGAGAGGAGCCGGAGGATCAAGAGGGGAGCGAGGAGAGCTCGTTGCAAAGCGAAGACTCCTTTGTGTTCGTGGAGGTGGAGGGGGAGTCGGACAGTGAGGAGAGCTCAGTGGGTACTGAGGACTACTTTGGTGACTCGGAATGGGAGGAGGAGTCTGAGCCGGATGATGAGTCTGAGCCGGACGAGGTCAGCTATGCCTTGCACGACTCTGAGAGAGAGGAGGCTAGCTACGTCTTCCCGGAAGGCCAGACGGGGTTCCGGAACTCGGAGGATGGGGACACGGAGGCGGGAGAGGGGAGCTATGTCTTTGCGGACAGCTCCGACTTGATCGCCTTGTAAGGTGATTTGGGATTGGGATTTGGGATTGGGATGGAATTGTTCTGGAGTTTACGACAGCGATACCCTGGTGATTTTGTGGGATTTTGAATATTTTGCATTGGTGTCAAGCCCGGATTTTACGGCTTCAGCGATGTTTGGATCAGCGATGTTTAGATATTTGAATTGAGTGATACACAGCGAATCATATCTCAAATTGACCATGTGCTTTGTCCATTATGCTGTCAGTGAAGGATGCTACAAGTTGATCGAGCCATGTCTACGGGAGGACACTTACCTTCTCACAGCTGATAGAGACTAAGACCGGTGATTGGACTGATGGCTTCATGAATCTTGAACAGAAACCAAAGCCCCTCGTAGCTCTCCATGAATGCACAAGGATAGAGATTGACTTTTCATCACGCGAGGCTTGCTATGTCCTGTTATACAAAGAAAGGGGGAACATTGAAAAGAAGTTATATAGTACCTTATACCTTCCAAACGTGCTGATCTAAGGTAGTACAGGGCTGCCCTCTGCCCTGCCGATCACGACTTGGCCGAGGAACCTGCCGAAATCATCGGCAAACGTCGTCGCAGGTTCTGTAGCATGCTCGCCAGAGCCTGTGGTTTGCTGAGCCTTCGTGAACTGGGTGTTGAAGTCCTCGAGCGCTGTTATCATCTGCCGAGCGCGATCAGGCGGGTAGAATAAAACCCGGCAGATAGATTTATATCTTACCTTCTAACTGTGAACACCGGCTTATGCCATCTCCTTATAAACGTCACAGCTAATTAAAGCGCCACTCTCTTTAATATGTGATGCTAACTCTCTTGCTTATTGTTCTGCTAAATAATGTTAAGTAGTCCTATTTAAATAGTTAAAAATCCCTATTTAAATAGTAGTAGTCTATACTACTAGGTATATATACCCCTTAAGTAGTATATCCTATATCCATATACTAAAATATAGTATAATACACTAGCAGTTATTACTAGTTAGGAGAGATTATTAGGAGAAGGGTATAAGGGTTAAGACTAAGTAATTAAGGCAGGCTAATTTATTTAAAAATAGTATTTTCTTTATTTTCTTATTAAATATATATATAATATAATTAAGCTAGTTTATTTTAATTATCCTGCGCTGCCTTTAATATTAGCTAAGTGGCTAAGATAATAATAACCTCTTAAATAGTATTACTATTATTACTATTATTACTATTATTATTTAGGGCAGTAATAATAGCCTTTAATTAGTATTAGGTTATTTATAATCTTTATATAAATAGCTATAATTATAAACTAGTAAATAATTAAAAAGATACCTTACTGCCTTTATTATAACTATAGCCTTAGGCTAATAATAATTATAAAAATAATAATAATAAGGCACTGCTATAGCCCTAGCCTTAGCCTTAAGCTAATAAAGATTATAAAAATAATAATAGTAAGGCGCTACTGCCTTTTATTTTATACTATAATAGAACTTATTATATTAAAGGATTAAGCTAGTATATTAAAGCCTGCTAATAAGGCTACTAGTAAGCCCTAGTTTATAATAAGGCTAGTATAGCTTCTTTTTCCTTTTTTACTTTTTTTTCTTTTTTTAAAGTTATAAAAATAGGTATTCTACTATTATTTAAGACTTAGGGTTAGCTATAAAGGTTTTAAACTATATTAGGATTTTAAATATAAAAGAGTAGCTTTTTAAAATCCTAAAAGATATATTAGTTAGTTAAAGTCTTATAAAAAATAAGTAAAATCCTTATTAAAGGCTTTATAAGCTATTATTATAAGTAAATATTAAGTTTATTTAAGACCTTACTGTCTTTTAGCTTCTTAAAGATAATATAGCTATAAGAAAGGCTATACTACTATATAAAAAAGTATATGCAGTTAGGTAAAGGTATAAGGTTATTATTTAAGGGCATTATAGTAAAGGTAAACTAATACTACTTAGCTAGGAGATTAATACTAATATAGCTAATTATAAGAAGGATATCTTTAAGCTAGCTTTATTAAATAAACTGCTATTACTACTATATTTATATCCTAGCTATATTATTATAATAATTATACTTCTTTTTCTTAATTATAAAAATAATTATATTATAAAGATATAAAAGATTACTAGTCCTAAATAAAAGAAATAACTTAATATTTTTATAAGCTGTTTTTACTAAACTATTAACTCTTTAACTATAATTATAATAGTATTTAATAAAGTAATAAGCCTACTGCTTTTACTATAGTATATATTTTTTAAAGATATATTATAAAATATAGTTTTAAGTAGTAGTATAAGTGCTTTTTATTATACCTTAAGCTAAATAAAAAGCTCTCTTATCCTTAATAAAAATAATATGCTTTTAGTTAGTAAATATACTATTATATATTAACTCTTTTTTAAGCTATAATACTAAAAGCTATAATAATATAGTAGCTTTAGCTTTTTATTATATAGCTATAATATAAGTAGTATAAGTAGTAAGGTTATTATTAAGGTTATTATTAAGACTATTATAAATACTACTTTTTAAAATATTACTATTATTATCTTTATTTTTATTATTATTATTACTATTAGTGCTTTTTTATTATATTTAAATTTATACCTAAATATTTATATTAATATAGTAAATATATAGCTATTATTATATATTAAGAAATATTATAGTAAGGGCGTTTTTAAGCGCTTTTTCTTTATTTATAATAATTATAAATAGCGCTAGGGCTAGGATCTCTTAATAAAAGGCCTCTAGTTTTTTATAAAGCTATAAGAAACCTTTTTCTTTTTTTAAGTTAATAAGGCTAAATATAAAATTAGTAATAGACTTCTAGTCTATAATGCCTATTACCTTAAATAAAAATATACTAAAGCAGTTAGTCTTATATATATTATTAATATTAAGGACTTTAAGAAACTAATACTATATCTTTTTATATTAAGGATAGGTTTAAATAATGCCCTTTATTTTATTATTATAATCTAGCTTAATATAATACTTTAAGTTATTATCTTAAAGTTATTTAATTTATATTTAGATTATAAAAAGACTACCTAGGCCTTAAAGGCATATCTTCTACTTATTATTATAAATATTAGTCTTTTAGAAAAATGTAGGCTTATTAATTATATCTTTAATAATTCTAGTTATTTTTTTTAGTTAGTAAGACTTAATGCTTTATAAAATTACACTTTTACTATTACTAGGCTGCTATTTAATACTAATATATAATATAAGCAGACAGCCTTATTAATAAAAAGTAGTTATAATTAAGGCAGTTAATACAGTATATTTATTTTTAATTAAATTACTTAGTTATTAATACTATAATTTTAAAAAGGCAGTCTTACTATTAAGTTAAAGTCCTTTATAAGCTAGTGCTTATAAAAGTCTATAATCTAATATAATTATAAATAAGAATATAATATATTTTAATTTACTAACTATTAACCTTTTAAAAGTTAGCGCTTTTTATAATCTTAATAATAGTATTATAATTATAATAAAATCTTTATAAAAAGGCTAAGAGCTTATTAAATAAGTTATAAATACTTAATAGTAGTAATAGTAAAATATATAATAATAATAATAATAATAATAATAGCTGCTATAATTTTATAGTCTTTATAGCCTTTATAGCTTATTAAGGCACTTTTATAACTTACTAAGCTTATTAAAGTGCTTTTATAACTTACTAAGCTTATTATAATAATACTATAACTTTTTAAATTTACTATAATACTATTATAGCCTTTTAGGCTTTTTATAATAACTTTATAACTTCTTAGGCCTATAATAGCTTTATAATAAAGGATAGCAGTAGTATTAATACCCTCTTAATATATAAAAGCAACAGTAATAATATTTTTTCTTAAAGAAGAAAGGCTAGATTTTTAAGATTAAAGTAATTAGAATTATTAAGAAATTATATTACTAATAGCTATTCTAAGGCATCTTAAATAACTTTATTAAAGTCTTTATTATTAAATTCTATAGCCTTTATAGCCTTTATAGCCTTTATAGCCTTTATAGCCTTTATAGCCTTTATAGCCTTTATAGCCTTTACTACTACTGCTTTTAGTACTACTACTACCTTTAGCACTACTAGTATTTTTAATATCTTAAAGTCTTTATTAATAAGGTTATTACCTTTAAATTCTACTACTAATAATACCTCTAGTACTAAAGGGCTAAAGAACTTGCAGATTTATATAAGACTAGCGCTTTAAAATAACTTTAAAGATATTAATACTTTAAAGCAGCTATTGCCTAACTATAAGGGATTTATACTAGTAATACTAATATCTATAATATTAAAATTTATAATACTTAAGGATAAGAGTAAAAAAATAGCTTTAAATAGCTAGAATTAGCTAAGTTATAGTATTATTATATAGACTATAAGATATACTATTATTCTATACTATAAATAGGTATATGGATATAGGAGACCTAGTATAAGGGTAGGAAATTTAGTATAGGGATAAACTACTACTATCTAAATAAGGATTTTTAACTATTTAAATAGGACTACTTATAATGTTAAGTGAAAGAAGCTATTAAGGAGGTTAACCTCTTGCGAGCCTTTCTGTTTCAAGTGCTGTTCCATGTGTTACGTCTTTAATCTTTCTCTGCAGGTCTCTGTTATTAATGGAACTTGACTCAAGCCTGTCATTGTGTCTCGGGCTCAGTCGCGCTTTGAAAGAGCTGGCTTGACGAAGCTTGAGATTCATCAATGAATTCGTTGTCATACTCGGTGACTTTACTATAAAGAACCGGATTTGATCATGTATATTGCAGTATCACATCACCGTTGGCCGATTACGTCTATTGAAGCCGAAATGTTGGACCTCTAGGTGCATAACGTATAGGAGCATGCTGCTGGTCCCTGGAGTGTACGACAGACGTTATCACTCAACGTCCAGTACCTTGAGAGTCAACCTTGCCAACCTGGACTTGTCATAGGCAAGTTACCTAGAGGAGAATAATGCGACCTGACAATTTGCATTTTCCAAGCGATGAACTTCTTCTAGGAGACGATAAATCTCTGCAGCATTGATCAGCTCATGCCGACTCATGCCACAATCACCACAGAGTCTCGCAATTTCAACTGAAACGCAAACTTCAAAGTACTCTATGAGTCCTACAGCATGCACACAATCGATCCAATTGCCGTTGTAGCTACAGCTTCAGAAAAGTGTGTTGTTTTGTAAAGAGATGACATCTCCCTGTAAGCAAGGCTCTCGTACTCGTATCCATGCAGCTCCCCCTCTGTGGTGGGGGTTCCCCCTCCAGCCCCGCGCCCACGAGCCGAAAACGAGCGCCTGTTGCGTCTTCCCGTTGGCGCTCTGCTCAACGGATCCAAGGGTCCCGTCTATCTAGGTAAGTGGAATTGGGTCCCTTTTGGCTCGAGGTTGGCGCCGACATCTTGGAGACATGGACATTTGAAGGCTAAGTAGCTGGTACACTCTAGCGTGGGATCTGTGAGCTCTGGTTGGCGCGTTGCTGGGCGGTGTAAAAGTACGGGTGACAACTCAACGCTTTTGCGCCCAACGCTCAATTTCATTTGCCGTCCCTGGATTTGTGCCATATCACCACCTCTCTCCTCCTCCTTGTTCCACCTCTCCAAGGGCCTCGTTGCCATAATCCTACCTGACCTCGAACTTCGTGACTACAAATAGTGCAGAATATAGCACTATACGAAGGAAAAGATCTACCAATTCAGCTCGACTTGTTGCAGCGCATCGAATTCACCCCTCGGAACCATCGCCATGGCAGACACAAAGGTCTACCGCGCCAGCACCACCGCCCCGGTCAACATCGCCGTTGTCAAGTATGTCCAGCAATTGAGCCTCCAAGATCGGCTATCACACGAGTACCGAGCCAGAGAATCAAGCACTAACTAAGATGCCTTCAGATACTGGGGCAAACGCGATGCAAAACTCAACCTCCCCACCAACAGCTCCCTCTCCGTGACGCTCTCCCAGAACGACCTCCGCACCCTCACCACCGCCTCCTGCTCCTCCTCCTACACTGGCGACGACAGCCTGCTGCTCAACGGCGAGCCCTCCGACATCTCGGGCGCCCGGACCCAGGCCTGCTTCCGTGAGCTGCGCGCCCGCCGCGCCGCCCTCGAGGCCGCCAATGACTCGCTGCCCAAGCTGTCCACCTTTCCCCTGAGAATCGTGTCCGAGAACAACTTCCCCACGGCTGCCGGTCTGGCGTCGTCCGCCGCTGGCTTTGCCGCCCTCGTCCAGGCCATTGCCAACCTCTACGAGCTCCCCGACTCTCCTTCGCAGCTGTCCCTCATTGCCCGCCAAGGCTCCGGCTCTGCCTGCCGCAGCTTGTTCGGCGGCTATGTCGCCTGGAGAATGGGCGAGAAGGAGGACGGCAGCGACTCCATGGCCGACCTGGTCGCCCCCGCCTCCCACTGGCCGAGCATGCGCGCGCTGATCCTGGTCGTCAGCGCCGCCAAGAAGGGCGTCTCTTCGTCCTCGGGCATGCAGCAGACCGTCGCGACGTCGGGCCTCTTCAAGGAGAGGATAACCACCGTCGTGCCCGCCAACATGGCCCTGATGGAGGACGCCATCAAGAACCGCAACTTTGCCCAGTTCGCTGAGGTCACCATGCGCGACTCCAACTCGTTCCACGCCACCTGCGCCGACACCTACCCGCCCATTTTCTACATGAACGACGTGTCCAAGGCGGCCATTCGCGCGGTCGAGGCCATCAACGCCCAGGCCGGCAAGACGGTCGCGGCCTACACCTTCGATGCCGGCCCCAACTGCGTCGTCTACTACCAGGAGGAGGATGAGGCGACGGTGCTGGGCGCCTTTGCCCCGATCCTGGCGACTGCCGAGGGCTGGAAGGCTGCCAGTGCTGCCAACAGCACTGTCAAGCTGGATGAGGGCATCGCAGCCACGATCAAGGAGGGCGTCAGCAGAGTCATCATGACGGGCGTCGGAGAGGGCCCCCAGAAGACGGACGAGTTTCTTGTTGCCGAAGACGGCACGCCTGTGAAGCGATAGAAGCGAAGCATTAGAATTGGGCGTTTTGGATGTGCGCAGTAAAAATATATATCGAGTGTTAATGTGTCAAATGTCTATAGACGAATCGAAGAAACGGATCGAAGAAAGGGATCATTACGCAACCTCATTTCATTTGCCCGTGTTATACAGATTCTGCTGCAGGTTTGGCAGGTTCGGTCAAGGCTGCCTGCTGGCAACGTCGATTCTGCCGCTTGTGATTCACCTGCCTCGCACAACCCCCTCAACGCTTCGCTGACAAGTTTCCTTCTGCAACCTCCAACCCTTCACATTCACTGCAGTCCTAAGCCAAACTTCACTGCACTTCGTCTTCCTAGATTGAGTCCTGTTTTTCTTTTCGTCTTGAATCCGCCGTTCCTTCTTTTCCATCACCTCGCGCACCGTCACCGTCACCCATGTTTGCAGCTCTCGACATCATCGCCCTCACTGCCGCACCTGCGATCTGAGAGTGAACGAAATCTCGCCTCAGCATGCACACAATGACCGCGCATCAGGAGCCGCAGGAAGAGCAGGCCGAGAAAATTACGGACCTCCTCGCCTGGGGCAACGATGTCGACATTGTAGAGCTCGACAAGTCTGGCCACGTTGTCCAACGGTGGCTTCACGCCCACGACGGCCACGTCCTGCCAGTGAGCATCTCTCACTTTGCCTCCTTCATCCAGTCTCTAATGTTTGGCGCAGATCCAGCTCAAGAGCAGATCCAACAGCTTCTTCTCCCGCTCCGCCCGCGAATGGCGCAAGGCCCTGTTCGACTCGTTCCTCCCCGTCGGCTTCCCGCACTCCGTCTCCAAGGACTACCTGTCGTACCAGTTCTTTGACTCCCTCCAGGCCTTCTTCTCAACCATCAGTTCTCTCCTCGCCAATCGCGCCCTGCTGCAAGGTCTAGGCGTTGGAGATGCTTCCTCCTCTGCAACGTTTGCCCTTTTGCTCACCATTCTCAAGGATGCCATGTCCCGTATTGCTACGATCGTGTTTGCCCACCGCTTTGGCCTTCGCATCGAGCCGGACGCAAAGCGGTATCGTTTCCTGGCCGACTTGTTCAATGACACCGCTTTTTTCCTGGAGCTCTACAGTCCGTATCTGGGTTCCTGGGGCAAAGTCGTCGCGCTGAGCACGGGTGAAGCACTTCGAGCATTGTGTGGTGTTGCTGCCGGTGCGAGCAAGGCGGCGCTTAGTGTGCACTTTGCAAGACAGGACAATCTCGCCGAACTCAATGCAAAGGAGGCCAGCCAGGAGACGGCCGTGGGATTGATCGGTCTGCTTGTGGGAACGCTGGTCGTCAAGACCATTGAGAGTCACTCGGGCGTTGTGCTGCTCATGATTGTCCTCGTCCTTGCCCACCTTGCCATGAACTACCTTGGCGTTCGCAGCGTCTGCATGAACACGTTCAACCGACAGAGAGCGACCATTTTGTTCGAGGAGTATCTGAAGAGCGGCAAGGTGCTTTCCCCCGAGCAGGTTGCCCAGAGAGAAAGCATCATCTTCTGGAGTCCCATCATCCGCAATGCTCAGGGAAAGGAGGTCGTCCATCTGGAATTTGCCGAGAGCTACAGTCACGCCATGAGCTGCTCCGATGCCCATGAGAAGCTCATCATTGTCGACGGCGCCATGCACACCCGCTTCATCTGCTCCCGCGTCCCCGGCCGACTCACCCGCATCAAGCTGCTGCTCTGGGACGGAGCCAGCCCGATTGATGCCGTGCTCGCATGGTTCGCCGCCATGGAGATTGCGTGGCTGATGGGCAACGACGGTGCCTATACGCAGAAGCTGGACGAGCTTTTTTGCGATGCCGGTGTCGAGGGCAATGGCAGGAAGTTTAGCATCGCGGGCAAGGACAGGGACAGCGAGTTCGTGCCGCGGTACAAGAGCGAGGACCTGCTGGACCAGTTGAAGCGGCAGGGATGGAGCGCCGATTCGCAGGCCTTGGAGACGAAGGCTCCTGTTCGGCTGCAGGTTCGGAAGAGGCGAGTCTAGAACTTGGAAGTGATTAAGGATGCTGTTCTGCTGCGGCCCAGCGGGTTAGGACTCGGGATTGCAGATGGATGATGGATATGGGCTTCCTAGGCCTTAGCCTTGTGCTGTAGGCGGGTTCCTAGAGGGTTATCAGTGTGCTATGCAGATAGCAAAGGAAGCATCGGATGATGCTATAAATTGATGATTGACTTGACGCAATGGCATGAACAAGCCTCTCGGGATATACAGGAGATTGTATTGTACAAGGAGCCTTCCATACAGGCCCTGTCTATCTATATGTCTAACGCAGGACAGTTACCTCCCATCAAACGCCGTTTCTCTTTTCAGCACCAACCATATAATCATATCATACATCACCCTACTTATTTCCCGTCGATGTCCCTCACGCCAACCCCGTCCACCGCATCACCCTCATCTTGACGCCCTCGAGGGTATTCAGCTTCGGCCGGACATCGAGATAGAAGCTGGGCGCTCCGGTCGTGCCCCCGGGGCGGCCGGCGTAGAAGTCAATGACGTAGTCGACGCGGACGCCGCAGCGGTCAATGACCCAGTCGTGGCGGTCAAAGGGCGCGGTGTAGCCGAGGATGGTGTTGATGCGGGCGGTCGGGGTCATGCGGGTGCTCTTGTTGGCGAAGGAGGCGAGTTTGGGGCCGGAGCATCTGCGTTGGATTAGCTTTGTGCTTTTACGACATGTAGCATTCATGAAAACGGTTGTGTATTTGATAATGAGGAGCATGAAACTGGTGTTAGGATGGGTATTGGAAGGGTGTAAGAGGGTGTGAAGAGGGAAGAGAAGAATGAGAGTAGAAGAGGAAGAAGACGTACTTTGACTCGGCAAGATAGGGCGCCTCCCACTCCTTAATCTGCTGCCAGGCGCGCTCGTTGACGGCGTTGTGGATGGGCACGACGGTCTTCATGTCGACCTCGCGGGCGTCGTAGCCCTTGCGCTTCATGGCCTCGAAGAACATCTTCTCGGAGGGGTAGACCCAGTTGCCCGAGGCGGCGTCGGCGCCGGACTCGAGCTCCGCGTTGGAGGGCGGGTTCGCGGATGCGCCGTGGTCGACGGGGCATGATTCGTCCAGGGGGGTGAAGGAGCGGGGGATGGAGGAGGTGATGCGGGAGGTTTCGAGGGTGGAAGTTGAGGATGAGGGTATCGTGGGGTGGTTGGCGGGGAGGGTTGGTGAGGGGGTGGACCAGATGTAGGAGGAGATTGTCTGGGTCCATGATGATTGTTTTGCGGAGGAGGAGGAGGAGGAGTGGTCGACGGGGCATTGGGATGGTTGGGAGGGAGGTTGTGAGGGTGGTGTTGAGGGTGTTGAGCTGGGGAGCTGGGTCTTGGAAGCTTCGGCTGCGCGGGCTTGGGCGAGCCAGGCGTCGCGGGTTTTGTGGTCGACTGGGCAAGCGTCTTCTGCCATTGCGTTTATTCCGGCAGGTAACTTCGAGGTTATATCGGCTCAGTTCGTGCGATGCGATTCGTTAGTTAGTGCGGTAAAGGTTGATTTCTGGTGTTGAGCGTGGTGTAGATGGAGGGTGGAATTTTCGATAAAGGTGGGCGCGAAAAGAGAGGCGCAACTTTGCGATTGCGATGTCGTCAGTTTCGGCCGGGGATTTGCCGGCCTTTTTTGGACTGGTACTATATCTGAGCATCGCGTCGAAGACACTTATTTAGATGAGTAGCATTGAGGTTGAATATTTACATCAATGGAAGAAACTCGGCATCAAGAAACTCAATTGATGATGTGGTGTTACTACAGAAGTTGCGGGTGATGGTTTACAGTACAGGGGACTGTACAAAGGTGAGATCATTCTACACGAATCACATCATCAGCAACGGCGATGCTAACGATGCTTTTAACAGAGAAAGGAAAGAAGCTTCCGGTATCAGATATGATGAGCCAGAATTTGCCTGGATTTTCCCTCGAATTATTGTTCCATTTGGAATAAATCAACGTTCTCTGGTCCACATTTGTCCGCCATCGCGGGAAGCGATGAAATCATATCGCGCTGCTCTGAGGTCATAGAGATGACATCGCTGCCCTCATGTGCTCACAGCGTCTATAAATGCTGCCTCCTCGACGATGATGATGAATGAGGACTCCCATCATCCTGCAACTTATCTTGCAACTTCGCTCATCACTCGACTGTTTTGTATCGAAAACAGCAAAACACCAAGACTCAAATCAATCACAAGCTACCATCGAAAATGCCCGACTACGAAAAGATTGCCCGCGAGGCCGAGGCAGACCTCAACACCTACCAGGCCAAGACAGGCGCCGCCCGCCCCCCGTCAAACAACGACGCCGGCGTCGACACCAACGCGGAGAAGAAGTTTAGGAGCGCGGGTGCCAAGGTCGCGTACTGGGAGGAGCTGAGCTCAAACCAGGGCTTCAACAAGCGTATCCCTCCGCAAGAGGGAGGAGACGTCGATATTCGTGGAAAGTGAGTCTTGCCAATTTGTCACTTTCTCTTTGTTGCTCATGCTTCGTAACCTACACACACTCTTTTTTCGAAAACCGCAATATTGATCTTTTTTTGCTTTCAAAACAGACAAGCTAGAGGCCTCATGTACGACGGCGTGGGAGGCCCCCAGGAAAAGGTCGCCGAGTTCTACGCCCGGCATCCTGGCGAAAACGACCTGGACGTCGCCGACGACCCCGTCCCCGAGATCCCGCCGGGCCGCTTCGGCGACGAGATCCTCGGCCACGGCCAGTTCGCGTCGGTGGCAAACGTCGGCAAGAACCCGCCGGGCCCGGGAGGCTCGAACTTCAAGGGCAGCGACTACTACACACCCGAGGACGTGCCGGACAGCATCGCGGCCGAGGGCAGGGTTCCGCCGGAGAGCGTGACGCAGGCGAGCCGGGAGACGGAGGGGTATTCGTCGGAGATTCACCCTTCCAACGAGTGAAGGGGATCAGAATGAGTATAAAGTGTTGAATGAAATGAAACGAAACGAATTGAAATGAAATTGTATTGTATGTATGACAGGTAGCAATTGAGGCTTTCGAGTCACCATACTCGCATATCGTCGACTATCCATCCTCTTTACTAATAAAGAAATCTAAAAAGTGGAAAGTAAACAGATCGGATGAAACGAACCGAGATGAAATTGCATTGGATGATAGATGGCAATTGAGTATGTTCTTGATATATCCGTAAGTATTCACATATCATTTCACGCCAGAGTGGCTGCGTCATTGCTCCCAGTCTTATCGTGCCTTATCTGTGACATTCAACCTCGCGTGACCCACGTCAGCTACTCCCGTACCTCTTCTTCTCCCAAGGTACACCGTCAAGTTGCGCAGAGCAGCGCTCCATCGACACGAAACCAACAGTTATGCTGCTCCCATGATTATGATTTACACGCGACCTTAAGAAAAGCATGCCAAGTCGCTCGCCGTCCTCGTCCGGGCTCCTCCCCATGCCCGGCTCTCCCTCGTCGTCCTGGGCCCTCTACAGCGCCAGGATCAACAGCTTGGTCAAGCATCCCAACATGAGGGTCGTCGTCGCCTTCTGGCTGCTTGGTGCGCCTGCTTGAACCCCTCGAGAACGGCATCTTGGCGATGCAAACTGACCATTGCCTCCTTTCAGGCCTCATCAACAATGTCCTCTACGTCATCATCCTGTCCGCCGCCCAAGACCTCGTCGGCTCGCTCCCGAAAGGCGTCGTCCTCCTCGCCGACGTCGTCCCGTCCTTCTTCACCAAGCTCATTGCGCCGTACTTTATCCATCGCATACCGTACCCGATACGAGTCCTCATCTTCATTGCGCTATCCGCTGGCGGCATGCTGATGATTGCCCTTACACCGCCGTCCAAGTCGGTGCCCGTCAAGATGGTCGGAGTGATTCTGGCCAGTCTGAGCAGCGGCGGAGGTGAGCTCAGCTTCCTGGGACTTTCCCATTACTACGGACATGTGAGCCTGGCAGGTTGGGGATCCGGGACTGGCGCGGCAGGGCTCGTCGGCGCAGGACTCTATGTCATGTTGACGGATTGGTGGGGGTTCACCGTGCAGCAGAGCCTGCTCTTCTCGGCCTGTCTGCCCGCCATCATGTTCATCAGCTTCTTCTTCATCCTCCCCCTGGAGCCGCTGCGCCAGGGCAAGGAATACAACGCTGTGCCCGGGAGGGATGTAGATGATGAGGTGGATGCAGAACGAACGGACCAGGACCTAGCGGAGAGCACTTCTGCATTGCTGGCACCGGAGCCGTCTGTTCTATCAGCAAACACCGCGTATGCAATGACCCGGGGCAGCAACGCGCACACGCTCAAGAACAACCTGCGGAGAGCCAGGGCGCTCTTCATCCCGTACATGGCGCCCTTGCTGCTGGTGTACGTGGCCGAGTACACCATCAACCAAGGCGTGTCGCCCACGCTCCTCTTCCCCCTCGAGTCCTCGCCCTTCACCGAGTATCGTGAATTCTATCCCTTCTATGGCTTTCTCTACCAAATCGGCGTCTTCATCTCGCGGTCCTCCACGGCCTTTGTCCGTATCCACCACTTGTACCTCCCGTCTCTGCTCCAGGTCGGAAACCTGCTTCTGCTGACGCTGCATGCCATGTTCTTCTTCATCCCGTCGGTCTACCTCGTCTTCATCATCATCTTCTGGGAAGGCCTCCTCGGCGGCGCCGTCTACGTGACTTGCTTTGCCGAAATCATGGAAAACGTGCCGGCCGAGGAGCGCGAGTTCAGTCTCAGCGCCACGACGGTCAGCGACAGCGGCGGCATTTGCATCGCGGGCCTGATCAGCATTGTGATGGAGACGAGCCTGTGCGACTATCAGGTTGCTCACGGGCGCGACTGGTGCCGGAGGGTCAGCGTTTCGCGGGCAGGAAAGCTATAGCGGCTTGTAGCGATGAAGATTAGCATCAAATGGAGTAGCGTGAATGGTTTAGTGGTAAAATTCTCCGTTGCCATCCGCAACGTCGGGGAGCCCTGGGTTCGATTCCCAGTTCACGCAGCGTTTCTTTTTTTGCTGCTTCACCATTTTTGTATATCGACGTATAGCATTTTGCAGTTGCCCGTCAATGATGAATATGACAGATGAATGCGGAAATAGAAATCAAGCGTTGCATCATGTTTGTTCAAGCCACCCGCGGAACCGGAGCTTGGCTGAGGGGTTGGGCTAACCAAAAGCACTCTATACGGGATGCATCCATCACCTCGTGGTAAGCCAATATCATCACTCTTCTAGGCAACGAAATAGATTGTATGGAGGGTCGAGTTCGCCTCGACGAGATCTGGGAATATCAACGTCATGATAGTACGTTTGACCGGTTCGAAGCCGATTGCGTGGAGTTGTTGTCTCCTCCTGATGGCTTACACAGACCTTGTTGGGCCGTGGTGGATGGTTGTATCAACATGCTCCGGATCGTGACTTGAAGACGGAGCATCAATATGAGCAATTGTACGGGAGACGGGTAAGGTAGGTAGGGTGGCCATATCGCCAGCTCGTATCGGATCTTGGCCCCGAATCCTGCAGCATCCGCAGCGAATCACACAGGATCTTCATTGTGTCAGCACTCAACTCGCCCCGGCGGCTGAAACGATGGCCGCAGTCGAGTCTCACCACCCTACTGTAGAATCCATTCATATCCATATCCAGACCCTCCACACAACAACTTGAACCTCATCCGAATCCCCATCAAGTCGATGCTAGCGCCAATCCCTCGCAGCGCCCACCGAAAGCCAAAAGCTTCCATTCCCACATGTTCCGTTCATGTCGCAAGCAGACCATTGAAGAGGCCCCCTGCTAGCACCGCCCGATAGCCTGTGCCAGCCGTTGTGAGTGGGCACTGCAGGCCCTGAGCGATGGGGCTCCTCTGCGCTGCAGGTCTTCACTAAAACGTTCTGTTGAAATCCAATCTCCCCGCTTATCGCCAAGCCTCGCCGTTTGGTGTCTGCTGCTACCACTTGACGGATCTCTTCTGTTAGCAGATACATTAGTACCTTAAACTTACCTTGCCTGCACTCGTCTGGTACGTACCCGATAACGCGGGCGTCTAAGCCTCAGTCCGTCTCCAGTCTCTGCCCCCTTTTTCCCTCTTGCAACTCTCGTTCGCCTCCACGCGCCTCTTCGCCAAACCCGAGCGCTTCTCTTTTGACGCTGTCGCCAATCGCCGTATTCCCCTCCCCTTCGTTTTTTGTGCTTCTTGTTTCTTGATTTCCCCCCGGGTTTGCGTGTCGTCTTCCTCATAATACCGGCCTTCTCCTCTCCTTCGTTTGTGGCAGGCGCACGAGTCATTGCTGGCTAGGGTCCTCCTCTCACACTCTCTTTATTTGCGACCACGCAGCACCAGCCAGCCGAACAGAACAGGGCTCCATCTCTCCTCGACATCCGTCCCGCAACGACAGGCAGAGCATGCAGCGATAATGTTTGTCGGCGGCGTTCGATCCTCCAAGCTGTCGGCCCTCTTGGCCGGCGCAATCATCTTCATCATTGTCTTTGCTGGCCTCGTCTACAACCAGCTGGACTCGACCGAGCTGCCCAACAGGTACGAATCAGCCGAGGCGAGAGTCGCAGAGGACATGTTCGGTGTCGCACAGGACACAGGTAGCTGACTGACCTCTTTCACGCTTTCAGGACGCAGTCAAACACAGGCACCGTCCCCTCTGGGTCCAAGGCTGCTCCCCCGTCCGATCCGGTGAAACCCGTCAAGCCCGTCGAGCCGTCCAAGTCCGACATTCCTGATTCCACCTTTCGCGATGTCTGGTTCGACGTGCACAAGCCGTCCATCACGCCCAACTCCAGCTTCTACCAGCCGTTCGGTGCCTTCAAGTACGACCTCAAGCATGGCGTCCACTTCCCCGAGCCCCTCGGCCACGACCTGTGCATCATCGATCTCGATAACCGCCCCTTTGATGCGCCCAACCAGATATTCGGTCCCAATGTCATGAGCTGGGAGACGGACGCAGAAAAGGTCCACGGCCTGTCTGTGGGTGTGCTGAACCACTGGCTCTATGGTACGTGCCACTGTGATCCTCGTAACTCTTGAGCACACACTAACTGATGGCCTGCAGCCAAGATCCACGGCTACAAGTACTACTTTGTCGCCATTGAGAAGCCCGAGGACCGCCGCGCCTCGTGGAAAAAGGCCCCCGTCATCTCCACCATCCTCAAGGAGCACAAGACCTGCCTGTACCTCGACTCCGACGCCATCTTCCAGAACCTCGACCTTCCTTTCGAGTGGCTGCTGAACTTCTGGAACCTCGACCCTCGCAACAACTCCCTCGCCCTGGCCGTCGATCCCAACCGCGAGTACAACAAGGACAAGTTCGGCAAGCTCATGCTCAACACGGGCTTCATCGTGGCGCAAAACAACCCCAAGACGTACGAGATCATGGACGCCTGGGCGGGATGCCCCGAGGAGGACGGCAAGCACCCCGAGTGCGTCGAGTTCCGCACCAACTCGCCCGGCCGGCCTACCGACCAGGGCGGCTTCGGCACCTTTATCCGATACGACTACCCCGACGACATCAGGCAGCTGCCCTGCACCGACGCCAACGGTTTCCCTAACAGCGATTCCGAGTGCGAAGGACGCTTCATCCGCCACCTGTGGACGGGCAAGGACAGCTGGATCAAGGTGTTTGTCGGCCAGCAAGTTCCCGGGCGCTATCTCGAGCTCTTCCACAAGGAGTTTCTCGACGAGAAGCCCAAGTTTTACATTACCGAAAAGGACCTCATGGCCAAGAGCGCGTCCAAGGAGGACGAGTGATTTCGACAATAGACCAAAAAATGGACCAAGAAAGCCACGTACAGGTGGCTCCGTATTTTACCCCCTCGACAGTATCGAGCAAATACATCTACACCGGCATATACCAAGCAATAGTTGATACGGCCATTGCATTTCCGCTAGGCCGTCTTGGAACCACCACGCTGCTGGTTTCTCTGTCTTTTTTTATATATCCGACATGTAGGGATGGGGGGCAAACAAGAAAAGGCACAAGCATGATTTATCGTTTTGGGAACGGGACTCGGTGCAAGAAGCACGGTTTGTATATGTATAATCACGAAGCTTTATCGGTTTGATTCAGAAGCGTTATGGGATGCTGAGAAGTAGACGGGGGCGTCATATTGTAACATGCGCAGAGCTATGGCCTGCCGGAATATTTACATTGACTTGATGACGATACATGGAACATGCGACCAACTGAGTCTTGCGTGAAGACGTGTGCCGTGTTGGTCGAGAGCTGTATTGTCCATGGGATCCGGTTCCAGAATCGCCCGTGAGGTATCTGGTCCCACGGGGATGTCGTTTGAATGATTTTCTGAAGGGACTCTGAAAGTTGGACATTATGTTGGACAGATTTGGGGTATATATATCACGAAAGTGACGAGTGAGATCGAATACCACGGGAAAGAAGCCATCAGCTGAGTCTTACTATCTTCAAGATGCACAGAAAAGACGGTCAAGAAGACTTGTTCTACAAGAGGGCATCTCGGTTGCTTTTCATTCAGCTCATATGACTCGGGTGCCTTGTTTTTTCCTATGACGCATCACGTAGCATTCCTCTGTGTATACATTGGAAAAGCTGTGGCGGTGTTGCGGTCTTGTGTTTGTGTGTGGTTTGGGGAACGCGCGTGACTGTTGTGGGACGGAGGCAACCTCTTTCCGGAGCATGGAATGGCGTGGGAGGTGTCGTTGTTGGTGGATCGGCTGGTTGGAGATGGATGGGGGATTTGAAGCTTTGGGGGAAGGTATCTTCTTCTTTATTGTATGAGTTTTCTGATGTGAGGGAGTTGGAGTCTTGATGCGGTTTCGATTTCCTCGAGGTATATACTGCATATAACACACTGGATGTCTACATGATAGCTATACCTCGCCCATTGCTAGATAAAACATACCCATCTTAGTCCTCAGCGAGTGTCAGTGTAAAGCATGGCTGTGAATCAAAAGTACGAGAACCAAAGACACGTGAAAACAAACAACATGAAAGAAACAACACGCCAGCAGTAAGATGGTTACCAACACGCCTGCCTGACCGCTTCGAAAAACGGGAGCTCACCCATGGATGGACTTTTGGGGTACATGATTTGGGTAACGCGGTGAAGGGAGCTGCGAGGACCCGGTTTGTGTGCTACGACGGGGCGCGGCTTGCGTGCGGGAGGAGGGAGCATGTGGCCTTTTTTATCTATTTGTGTTATTTTCCCCCGTCTACGTGAAGCAGGATATTGAGGGTTGCCACGCGTGGAGCTTGCTTGTATGTGATTTGGATGGGAGCTGTCGTTGGAAGGGTGAGGTGAGAATCAAGGAGGAAGAGTAGCTAGGCGATATTATTCATGGGATATTGAAGATATGGGGTTCGAAATGGGTATTAGTAGGTATCTATATAATTCCAGAGCCTGAGGTCGTGTCAAGATCAAAGCACCCATATCCTAATGCGAAAATGTCTCTTGCCCTTCTTCGTCCTGCGAACACGGAGAACCTCTCCCAGCGAGACCAACCTGACAAACACGCCATGTAAGCTCTTCGCCTGCCTCTTCTTCGCCACAACCATATTCCCCGTCGTAGCCATATCCCTTGTCAACGCTGTACCTTCGTCTTCCAACCCCCCTCCTCTACTCGCCCCCCTCACATCCCCCTTGCCATCATTGTCGACATGCAAGTGATTGTCGTCGTTGACATGCTCATCAGCACCGTCTCGACTAAGACTCGCCGCTTCCATGGCACACGCCTCGCAGAACAGGTGCGTGTACACCTCGTCGTCGGCGCGCTCGTACCAGCCGCTGCGGCAGGACAGGCCGTGGCGGTGGACGCGCCAGCGGGACAGGGAGCCGTTCCAGCAGGGGACGCGGTTGCGGCGGCGGTTGAAGGTGAGGAAGCATGACGAGCAGCGGTTCCAGGACTGGAAGTGGACGCACATGATTTGAGGTGTTGTGTTGTGTGTATGTGGTTGGTGGTCTCAAGGGTTGTTGTTGTGGTTGAGAGGGAGGACCATGTGTCTGTGAGTTTGAGAGCAGAAAGTATTTCCTGTTTTCAAGAGATGGTGTGGTATGCTTGACGAGGCTGCGATCCTCGAGGAAGATGGGATGCAGAGGAAGACGCCGTCTTATATGACCTCCAGCCTGGAACAACAAACGGCGGCCTCCTTGATGTATCACAAACCAGCCTCATCGACCTTTGATCCGGGCGTGGGAGATCGCATGGCCCCATGGACCCCGAGAAACATTCGATCCGCGTCGACTTGTTTTGCAGAGCAGGAGTCCTTTCCAAAGAAGAAATGTTTGCTTTTTTTCAGCAGAGTTGCCTTTTATAGATGGGCTTGTGAGACGGCGAGCCTTGGTGTACCGTTGGCAATAACAGGATGAGGCATTCTCCCCCTTGTCTCTTGCGTCGTTTCGTCATTACTATTGAAGAAAATCCCGGTGAACTGGGCTCCGAGGTTGCTTGCGTGTTCCTTTTTATAGAAAAAAAGCTGCGGCTTGTGCAAGGCGGGAAGAGGAGCCGTTGCAGCTCCATCGTATGTCTGAGTGCCGCTTCACAGTCGTCCCTGTGATTTCTCGTCTTGTTGCCTCGTCTGCTCTCGTTTGGAGTACCTCGAATGAGATGCCTCGCAAGCCCCCCTGAAGCATCTACCCATCCTAGTCCCCTCATCGCAAGTCGAGCCTCCCCTCGCCCCATCGAAGGTCACACCGAAACACGTACATGTAATCTTCCTACGCGCAATCTCCCACGGTGACACAAGTGACAGCTCATCCCCCCAGAGCAGTGCAAAATTGGCGGTTGTCGCTTAGAATCGTCCACGAAAAGCTCATAGGATGGCCCTCACCCGAATCTTGCTGCGCCTCAGCCTTCCGTTTTTCTGAGTCCTTCGCATCAGCACTCCAGATCGGCCCAAACGACCATGTTGGCCGGCGGATCGGGCATCTCGTTGAAGAAGCGCGCAATCTCGGCGTCGTCGTACCGCATGCTAAAGTGCGTCAGGACAAAGGTCGTCTTGGGCCACTTCCGGATGACGGGCTCGAGCTCCCGCCAAAAGGTATGCTTCGTCTTGATGGCCTGCGCCTCGTGCTCGGCATACAAGAAACTGCACTCGGTGATGACGACGGGAATCTCCTGGCGCAGCCACTCGGGCCCGGCGGCCAGCGTCCGCGCCGTCGTGTCGCCCAGGAAGGCGAAGACGGGCGCCGTATGGGGGGCTGTCAGCTCGGTGCCGGCGCGGCGCAGGCTTTGCAGCTCCGGGCCGGGCAGGGAGGCGAACTCGGGGCGCAGGCGCTGCGTCGTCTTGTGGAAGACGTAGCCCAGGCAGGGCACCGTGTGGTCGCAGGCAAAGGCCGTGGCGGTGATGCCCTGCGCGCGGCGGAGAGGCACCGTGTCGCCGTCGCGCAGGCCGTGCGTGAGGTGCGTGCTGAGAAAGGCCGTGGCCGAGGGCGTCCGGCCGAGCTGGGCGCTCCTGGCGAGCACGGCGTCGTCGTCGACGGGCAGGCCCCTGACTGCTGCGTCCTCGGCCCGGATCTCGCCGCCCAGGTTGAGCAGCGTCTTGGCCAGCACGAAGTCGTCAAAGGCGGTGCGCATGGCCGCCGGGCAGAAGACGTCGGGCGGGTCGTCGCGCTTGACAAAGGCGGGCGCCAGCAGCGTGTGGTCGCTGTGGCCGTGCGTCAGGAAAATGTGCTTGGGCCGCTGGTTGTTGACGACGAGGCCCGCGTCCAGCAGCAGGTTGAGCGAGGGCAGCACAAAGGACGTGTGCCAGGCGGCGCGCGAGCGGCCGGTCAGGACCAGCTGGCTGTGCGGCTTGGGGAACTTCCACTCGAGCACGTCGGAGCGGGGGGATTGCGGGAGCGGCGTGGCGAACCGGGGTTTGGCGGACATGTTGATGTTGATGATGATGGTTATGATGGTGGTGATGCTGAGGGAAGTGGTGATGATGCCAGGTTTGGTGTTTGTGTAGTCGACAGGTTCCAGTTATCAAGACGGCTTGTGGATATCGATTTGCCCCAGAAGATGATCCCGTCAGTCTAGTCTCTTATCTTGTCGCCGCATCGTTGTGTCATCCATCTTTTATAATACACCGATCCGCCATATTAAGCCCAGCATTTCTCAACTCGCCGTCATAGTCATGGTGGTGTTTGTTTGGAGGTTCATGTAGCGTTCATGTCTCGCAGACCCCGCATGACTCAACCACCGGCGAATGAGTAACAACGCTCAACGCAACTCTTCAATAACGCATTTGAGATTGAGGAATGTCAAGGAATCTGTTGAAGAATTCTACCAAGTTGATAAAGTCCGTAAATTGAGGGCAAAATGCAGCGAGCGGCTTGGATGGGGCTCGTGGCCCTGCTCAAAAGGGAAATCGATATCGAAGCCACCGCCGAACTTGCCCTTGTACCACCACACATTCATGATTGTCGTCGGCAAAGCCATTATTGAACAGTAGCCCGGACAAATTTCGTCTTTGCACGGTTAAAATTGTATTTTGAAGAGACACTGCGATTATGTTGGCAGGCATCGCAAGCTACAACCTCCTACCGTCGGCCTCTGCTAACTTAAGACGACACCATGTTCGGCAAGTCTTTGTCATACCCTGAACTTGACAAGCAGCAAATCTGAATCAAGAAATTGCCTCTATGAGTCCTCATTACCTCATGCCCATTGCGCAACACGACGATACGGCCCGGCTCATGATGCTCGTCCGTCGACCGGCCTGTGTGTCTCGGGATCACATAATCGTGGCTTCACGGGATCCTGGTAATCTAGCATTTCGACTGGATCTTTCTCCGGTTTCTAAGCTTACAATGCAGATAGATCTAGGCCAGGGCGCACCTTAGATTCAGTACTTGTCTACGAGTCGGATTACCTGAGCCTCTGCCTTGGCCTTCGCTGCTTTGAGATTGTGTGAGCCGCTGGCAATGTCGCTCCGTGGCAAAGATTCTCTCCTATAGACTCGAGACGCATGTCTCGAGGCTCATGATCCTACTGACTGATTCTATGGACACGATACCCATCGTTCTTGGCGAGTGACATAGCCAGTGGACTGGTTGCCAAATCATGAGAGTACTTGTATACCAGGATGCTGTCATGGACATTCGAAGAAGCATCTGCCGTGAACCTCCCAGGGGTAACCATCTCTCTCAAAGGACCCAGCACGTGGACTAGTCTCATCTTCCCATATACAGCTTCAAATCAGCATCCTTCGCCTCACTTACATTGGCATTAGTCAGTGACCCATCTCCTATTCTCGGCGCGGATGTTATTCTGGTCGCGCCCAGCATCGCCGTGTTTCTTTAGTTGTACGCCACGGAAAGATCTTTATTTTTACTTCGTCAGGGTCCCTCATCGGCCTTGAATCAGGGCGGGCTTTTGCGGGTATTGTTACTCTATCCGGACATTCCACCCCAGGCACGAAAGCCTCTTATCGAAGAAGAAGCCCCAACGGGACACATTCACATGACAGGCGCCCATGAAAAGGCGGCCATGTCCAGCAGCACTCATACACAAAAACCAATAATCAGAAAGTGGTATAGTAATCAAGATTCCATATACTGGCATGGCTTGAACAGATACTGGCGATGCTATTGGAGGACTTGTGCATATGCCTCGGCAGTCTGCGAGTGTTGAGTAATCGGGAAATGCCCGCTTTTTCTTTCGGACCCGGCCCGTGGCCGGTGATCTGAGGCGCTTCTAGATTACCAACCAGAGGTTGTGGTGTATTGTGTGATTGAACTGATCCATGTAGATAGATGTAGTAGTCAGTTGATGAATGCAAGGGACAGTGGTGTTTGGCTGGCTGAATATGGCTGCTTTAAAAGCCGGGGGCCCCCTTCGTTGGGGTGAGTGTCCTGGCGTTTGTCTTGTTACGTGGGCGACGATAGCCAGACCGACCGAAACATGGAGAGCCGCGAATAAGAAAAGAGAGTTGAAAGAAGAAGAAAGAACAAGAAAGAACAAGAAGATACAAGAGTTGGTCTGGACTTGTATAACAGCAATACGGAGGCACCCGTTCAGAGAGTCGAGAATAGACGAACCCCCTACTTGAGAGGAAGCCATCAACATCGACATAAACCCACCCCATATCTCAGCTTACACCAGCCGGACTGAGAAAGAAGGGAAAGAAGAAAAATATAACTTAATGGCGTCATCAGGGGTGACTGACGGCTCGATCGTGCCCGATGGCCAGGACGACAGGACCGTGGTGGTCAAGCCGGAGGAACAGTACGGGAACAGCGACAGCAACAGCAACAGCGACGCCGAAAAGGGACAGGTCGTCCAAGACCCGGACCCCCTCGACTGGGACAACGACCCTCATAACCCGTACAACTGGCCTGCGTGGAAGAAGGCCCTGACGATATTCGCCCTGGCCACCATGGGCCTCACGATGTAAGCCCCTATTCTTCAACACTTATAAAGCACTCTTCATCTATAAGAGCACTATCAATAACACCGCATAACACACACAGATCAATAGCAACCTCCATCTCCAGCTCCTCCGTCAACCTCCTCGAACAAGAATTCGGCGTCAGCCGCACCGTCGCCCTGCTCCCCCTGACGCTCTACGTCGTCGCCCTCGGCGTCGGCCCCGTCCTCGGCGGGCCCCTCTCCGAGACCATCGGGCGGTACCCCGTCATCATGGGCGGCATGACGATCGGCGCGCTCTTCACACTCGGCGCGGGCTTCGTGCACAACTTTGGGGCGCTGTGCTTCCTGCGCTTCCTCACGGGCTTCTTCTGGGCTCCCGTGCTGGCGAATGCGCCTGGGTCGCTGTCGGAGACATTCATGCCCAAGTCGAGGGGGCCTGTGAGCGCCCTGTTCATTCTCACTCCTTTTCTTGGGCCCGGCTTAGGGTGAGCTGTCATTCTGTGTCCCTCCCCTGCTCTTGATGATATCAAGCTGATCAAATCGACGGACAGCCCCGTCATCGGCTCCTTCGTCTCGGTCGAAAAGGGCTGGCGCTGGACGGAATGGACAATGCTCTTCTTCTCCGCCCTCAGCATCGGCCTCGGCTGCACCATCGGCGAGACATTCCACCCCATCCTCAAGCGCCGCCTGGCCAAGAAGCGCGGCATCGAGCTCCCTCCCCTCCCGCCCATGCGCCAGCGCGTCAAGACGTTTGCCGTCGTCGCCGCCATCCGCCCCGTCAAGATGCTCTTCACCGAACCAATCGTCTCGTTCATCTGCCTCTACGTCGCCATCGACTTTGGCACGCTGTTCAGCTTCTTCGGCGGCGTGCCGTATACGTTTGGCGCCGTCTACCACTTTTCCACGGAGCAGTCCGGCCTGGTCTTCATTTCCATCGTCATCGGCTGCGTCATCGGCCTCGCCACCATCATGGCCTGCGAGATCTTGCTCTACCGGAAGCAGATCCCCAAGTTTCCACCGCATAGGGTTCCGCCCGAGCACAGGCTGTACCCGGCCATGTTGGGCAGCTTTGGGCTGCCTCTCGGATTGTTCTGGTTTGCGTGGACGGCGCGGGAGGATGTTTCGTGGGCGAGCCCTGCGGCGGCGATTATTCCTTTTGCTTGGGGCAACTTGTGCGTCTTTGTGAGCACGATGCAGTATACGACGGATACGTTTACGGGGAACGTCGTTGCGAGTGCGTCGAGTGCGAATAGTTTGGCGAGATATGGGTTTGCGGGCGTGTTTCCCCTGTTTACGATTCAGAGTGAGTTATATCTCTGGGCTTATTCGAGCGAGAGAAGATTGCTAACGCCTCGGATAGTGTATACCACGTTGGGCATTCACTGGGCCAGTAGTCTGCTGGGCTTCATTGCCCTGGCATTGATTCCGATTCCCTGGGTTCTCTTCAAGTTTGGGCCTAGGATCAGGGCCAAGAGCAAGTTTGAAACGCACAAGTATGAGTAACGTGTTGTTGTGAGTTGGAGATTGATCGTTTGCTTTGAGGCTGTATTTAGGACGGCCCAACAGATTTGTTTCATGTGATGGTAATGATCTGGGTATAAACGAGGTTTAGAGGGTATTGGCGCACTGTAATAGACAGAATGTTCTTTCGACAGTCGAGGTAGCTAAATCCAGTGACTGTTACCTACTATATACATGCTCCTTCATTGTAGCAGCAACACTCGGTCAACGTCAACCTCTTGCTCCGGCAGCGGCTCAGAGCCATCATCCAGATAGAACCACTTGGCATATCTGGGCGGCCTCTCCTTGCGCGTCTTACGGTTCGACTTCTTGGGCCGCTGATTTGTTAGCCTCTGGCTTTATATAACTAAGGCATGAGTGTCTTACTCTCGAGCTTCTGCGACAGAGGATTGTTGACATTGATGCCAATGACCTTTCAACCCGTAGTTTCATCCTGCAACTCGATCGGCCTGATCTTCGGACGGCTTCTTTTCCCGCCATTGTCGTCCCTTCCAGCCAAATACAGATGGACGAGGCCCTCATGTAGATAGATGGCTTTCCAGCTGCTGCTTCAGCCATACAGGGCTTTCCATAGTCCACGTGCAGCGGAATACTTCACATGCCGAGCATTCAACATCTCAGTTGTCGGCCTCCTCAAGGAGAGAGGGCCATGCGCGATACCGAGCTTCAATATCAAGCATATGCAGGGCCCCCTCACTACGACGTGTCCGGGTCTTCGGTGGCCCAAATGGGCAGTTTGTGTTTGTCGTCGTCGGGCAGCAAGATGTCAAGGCCTCATGAGATTTTTAACCGCCGTTGAGGTTTCTTTTCAGTGGCCGAACAGTGAGGACATTGGAGAGGAAGACTTCATGAGGTTCGTGGGAGTTGTTGCCGTTGTTGTCTAGTATCAGCTACTGGGTTCTGATACTGCAGGCTTGTCGTCGATTTCGGGCGTTGCTGTACAGGCCCGTGTTGGATCCCCTCTGATTTCAAAAAGTTTGACAGAGTATTAACAGAAACATGAAGAGGAATCATGGCAATTATCTGCCTCTTCGTAATCGAAGGATCCGCTCTGATCAACCGCTTGATATGCCTCTTGTCTGCATCCGACAACTTCTCCGGCCGGCCCGGACGTGGCTTCGACTGAGCTGAGATCTGCTGCGTGTAACGCGTCGCGATGCCATGGACGCTGCCTATGGGGACGCCCTCTCTGCGTGCGATTTCGGACTTGGGAATGCCTTCTTCGTACATCATCCGGATCCTCGTTCGCTTGTGAGGGCTCCAGTGGTGCTTTCGAGTGGTTTTCGGCATGGTTTTGGAATTGAGGTGTTGCGATTTGTAAGATGTTGGGTGGTTTGTTTATCACATGATGTTGGTGATTGATGTTGTTCTACGCGATCGTGATGATGGCGGTTCGGAATTAGTAGCGCCCCACCAGATCGGCTGTGCCTTGATTTACATGCCTGAGGGACAAGCCGTTGATCAAAACCAAGTAATTGGTCGGCAATTCACACAAAACAAAGTGATTGCGACGCACAGACGAGGTTGTCCAAAGGCTTCAGCTTGAGTGCAAATCATGGCAGCACGCTTGTCGCACTTGTAGTATGACCTTGGTGGTGCTCGCTACACCTCGGTGGCAACAAAAAGCGAGTTCTCTGCAGCCTCGCATGAGTTATCGAGATGTGACCGAAACCGGGTCGCCCACATAAGCGACTCTGATCTCTTGAGCTGCAGACTGATGCACGGTCATGCAAAATACTTCGAGGTTTACTCAAGGCTGCACACGCGACTGGTGAAGCGATCAAGGAGCATGACAGGCCAGCATACTGTCGTCTCCGATCTTGCGTAACAACTTGAGTATTGCGGCGTCCACAAGGGCCCTGGTATTCGTTCTTGTCATATACCATGTGTAAGAGGCTGATGGTCGTAACGGAGGCATCTGCGACGGCAACCCTCCTGTGGCTGTTAATACACGCTGCCTTGCAAAGGACGTTCATCCAAAGAGAATTCGTATACTTCCTTCAATACCGGTATAAGAGGTAAGATACATAAATACTTCTACCAGATGCCTATGTTTTACAATTTCCAGTTGTAAAATAATCGAAGTGAGAAGTAGACTCGCAGAGTTGCCCAGGTATATCAGCCGTAAAAGCCGCCATAACTCACACCAGAAGCATCACAGCATGGCTGAACACCCCATGCCCGTGTCCAGTCTCAATACTCAGACCCAAGACAAGCCCTTCTCAACCCCATATTCTGCAGGCAGCATCATCCTCTGCTGCAGAACCGTTCTCGCAGATTAAGCCGCGACTTGGCATCCTAACCATGAAAAGCGAATGATCACCACAGGCAGTCCTACGATAATAAAACGGGAGAAGATTCATCACATCTCCAATTTATCCAGGCCATCTCTATATCCGATGTCCTCTTCCGTCAACCTTACTCCCTGCTTTTACTTTCCTATATGGGGCTCTACTGAACACCATGAGCAATGGAGTAAGCGGCCACCAGCGCCCGCTCGAAGCAATATGTTGTGAACTTTCCTGAACGAGTATAAGTGGCGGAGAAAGTGTCATGTCCGTACGCATACGCTTCCCATATCAGAGTATGCCAAGCGTGGGGGAGCAAAGGAGGGGGCGGCAAGTGGACGATTATTAGGTTGTTGGAGACAGGCAACTGAACACGGCACTCTTACGTGGGGAAATGAGTTGAAAGGCGGGTAAAAGGCATCTACCTTCCAAGCTATAATTAGGTACATGTATGTACAACAACATGATATACGCGGTTCTAGCACCTTAGGAAGACAATAGATATACTATGTTACTATCGAGTCCGAATCAGGCTGACTATCATCTCTCCCACGTAACAGCAGCGACAATAATGCGCAACCTTCAAACAACGAACCGTGTATGAAACACCAACAGTCACCTGGAGAATTTATTTGATCTAAAGCGCGTAAATGAAAACTTCCCGCGGAAGAATCCATCTCATCCATCACGAGAAGCCGTCACCTCAAACCCCTCCAAACCACGATAGCTCCCTATGATTCCATCTACGAAAACTAAATAGGAAACGAAGCAGCGCTTAAACAGAGGAAAGGAGATGATCGGATTTATCACGGGAGATCGATACCATTCTTCATCGGACAAGTGGAATACATGTACAGAGCTTCAAGGGTCGCTGCAAGACGACTGTAATCATGGAATGGCAGAGTACAAGACTGAAAATCTTCATAGCGTCATCATTCATAAGTAAAATAAACAACCTGCCCGTCTTACCAGAGACGAGCAGAACCTTACATCAGGCCTCCTCCATCACGCCTTCTCCTCAATCTGCTGAACACGCCCATACTCCTCCTCAGCAACCCTCTCCTTCTCATCAACAGCCATATCCTTCTGCTCGGCATGCCTGTTGCCGTACAGACCAATCTTGTACCACGGCAGATCAAACAGGCGGTCCATGCTCTCCAGCGTCCGACCCCCAGTCTCGGGCACAAAGAACCACACCCAGAAGCCGCCCAGGACGGTCACGGCAGCAAAGCACCAAAAAGTTCCCTTGGGCGAGATCCCGCCCTGCGCGACGTCGAGCAGCATGACGGGCACGGCGCGAGAGTTGCCGTACTGGTTCGCAAAGTGAAGCGTCATGGCCCAGGACGTGGCCAGGGCACGAACGCGCAGAGGGTACAGCTCGGCAGTGAGCAGGTACTGCATGGAGTTCCAGCCAAGAGCCCAGCCGCAGCCGGAGATGTAAATCATGGCAACGGCGCCTCGACTGGCGCCCTTGAGGGACTCGGGCAGAACAAAGTCCTCGTCGACACCGAGTCGAGGCACGGCGGTGAGGAATCCGGCCACGTAAATCATGGAAATGGCTTGTAGCAAAATGCCAGTCAGGAGAGCGCGCTTGCGGCCGATGACATCGACGAGAAAGAGGGCGCAGATCATGGCCGCGACGAACTTGACAATGCCAAAGACGGCAGTCACAAGGAGAGACTCGTCGGTTCCCGTGATGCCCAGGATGCGGAAGAGATCGGGCGCATACAGGGTGATGGATCCGGCACCGGACCATTGAGACAGCAGCTGCACCATGGACGACAGATAGACACGGTACAGGTTGCTCTTGTCGAGGAGGAGCTCCTTGACCTTGCCAAGCCAGCCGACGCCCCGACTGGCTTCCAGCTCGTGATCAAGACCAGCTTGGATCATGCCGATTTCGCGGAGAATGTACTCGCTATCGGGCGACTGCTGGCGCAGCCGAGCCATGTTGTGGACAGCCTGGTTGACGTTGCCCTGCTTGACGAGGAAGCGGGGCGATTCGCACTGGAAGAAGGATAAGATGAAAATGATGCCGCTCATGATGATGTGCAGGCTCGTGGGGACAAGCCACTGGTTCGCGCTGTCATCGCTAATGTGAAGCTGGCATCCATAGTTGGCGAAATAGGCCAGCAGGATGCCGAGATAGACAGCACCGGTGAAGAAGCAGGTGCAGAGACCACGAATCGAAGCGGGTGCGATTTCAACGACATAGATGGGACTGTAAACGACGCAGATGTGTTAGTCGTGCAAAACAGCGTGAAGCTGAGCATCGAGATCAGCGGAGAGACTGACCCCACGACAGGCGTTTGTCCAACCCCAAGCCCGGCGATGAATCTGCCCGCATAGATGGCCCCCAAGTTACCGCGGGCGCCTCCAATCATAAAGACCATGATGCCAACAGCCCAGGTCACACAGAGGACTCGCGTAGCGTTGAGACGGCCAATGCGATCACAGATCAGAAAGGCACTATAGCAAAAGAAGATGGTCATTCAGCAACCGATCGTCGCAGCGGTTGTGGAGAAGCCGGGGCTGGCCCCAGGGAAGAGGCGGTGACTTACATCAGAGCACCGGCGACAGAGCCGATTTGAACCATGGCAGAGACGTTGGCCTTGATGTTTGCCCGGTCCACGGCGTCGTACGAGGCATAATGGATGGATTCCTTGAAGTTGTCCGAGTTGAAGGCGCCCGAGATCAGGCCCTCGTCGATGCCTCGCGCAGCGCCCAGCAGGCCAAAGGAGAAGACGGCAAACCAGAGGCGCCAGTTCAGCGCTCCCTCGGGCTCGCCCAAGTCTTTTAACTTGAAGATGTTGACCGGCTTCTTTGCCCCGACACCCATCGTAGCAGCCTTTGACGCAGGTAACCAGCAGAGTTGCGAGGCCGAGGGCAGAAAAAGCCTGGTGGCTGCAAGGGCTCAGAGACAAGGTTTGAAATGTCCACCGGATGGCGAGTCGAGCGCTGGTCTATCGGTGATGGATAACTCAGAGGTCTCACATGGGGGGATGCCGCGCTTTATACTCGTACGCATTTGCCAGCGCATACACTCTTCTGTTCTGCTCGTGATCAACGTGCCCTGTCCTGTTCTCCAGATGTAACCGCATCTCCAGCTGCAGGTGTCCACATCTGCCCAATGTCGGGTTACCCCGGATGGACATGTCGCCATCGAGTACAGTGGAAGATGATGCCAACCCCATCTCGACACCATTTCTGGCATCTGCAGCCGAACAGCACCCAGCTCTCTACCAGGCGCTGACCGATGCCCTGGACATCTCCGACCACTAACACATCAGGCAATCACTGCCCGTACCCCGCATAGCCGTCGCTTGTCCGTGTTTGAATCCTGCCATGACTAGTTGTAAGGCGCAGCTGCTCCGCAACAACTCCACGAATTTGTTGTCCGTGACAAAAGAGGGCATCCAACAAGCCGCCGCATACGAGACCTTGCCGTATCAATGTCGTAGATCGGCTGACTAGCCAACACCAAGCCGGCCCGCCAAGAAGTCTAATGCTCTACTTAATCTGGGGTCTGGTGAGGGGAAGCCAGGCCGACGCCGGGCAGGGGGTTGGAGATGCGGGGGAATCGGACAACCTCCGTCATGCCTTCGGTGTATACCAGGCCGCGGGCTCCCAGATTTCCATCTTCACCTCCGTTCCGGAATTTCTTCTAGCTGATGACCAGATATCCGGCTATGGAAGAATTGCAAGCTTCACCCATGCCTTGGTTCCGGGTTGTGAGTGGGCAAGTTGGAGCTTCAGAAACTTCGGTCACGTTCAGCTGACACGTCATCTTGCCAGGTTCACAGCAGCTGCCAGTAGAATGCATACGGCATCACTTCGATCCGGCCGAGCAGGGTAGGGATTGGCCTTGCTCTATCGAATGAGGTCACTGCATGTAGGTGAAGCCTCGCGTAAACCGCTGCTAGATATTTGCGTTATGATGGCACTTTCGATCCCTTGCTCGTCCGATGGTCGCTCCAAGAGTTCCATAGAATAAGAGTGCCACGTCCGCCATGTTTGGAATTCAAGGTCCTGCGCGCCTGTATTATCGAGGCAGGACGACTCTGACCCAGAAGGCGATGCTCAAAGACAAGCGACTGGCTTGAGGGTTTCCAATACGCAAGTGGTTGGCGTTGTAGAAAACAATTCCCAGCAGGCTCATAGATGGTAGCAAGATCAGCATAGTTCGTCCGACCAGACACCGATCGGCGCGCACGCCAGGTAACTGTGTGAAGCAACCACCTCGTGCGGTCTCTAGTGACGAATCAGATCCAGTACCGGCCCCAAAGAGCGTATTCTTCCTTTGTGCCTCGGAACTGAAATTTGACCTCCGTCACGTCCTGGAAGCCCTCTTTCTCTTTGGGCTCTTTAAACCTCGACGCAAAGCCGGTAAAGGCCAGCTTGGGTAGGCTCTCCCTGGCCTCGGGGTTGAGCGCAGCGTTGTGCGCCCGGACGGCATCGTTGTGCTCACACACCATGACCGGCGTTGAGAACCATACACACCGAATGGGGACACTCGCTTTTCTCGCGACTTCGATCCACAGGGCCCGCGTATCGGGATCTGGATTGGTGTTGTCTATGCTTCATGTTAGCGGCTACCAGCTTCATCCCGGGCTCCGAAAGCAAGGATCAAGCTCAAAACATCTGGCAGTGGAAAGCGGAACAGCACGTACCGACGGCTACAGACTTGCCGGCTTTGAGCAGATCTTTGGCAGCTTGAATGCATTTGTCCCGAGTCTTGAGGGTGTCTTGATTCACCCGCTCATATCCAAGAGGCTTAAGGACTTTAAAGTAAAAGGTGCTCTTCCCGGCGCCTGGGGGACCGCAGAACAAGACGACATCCTGGTCGTTTTTCTTCTCAAACAAGTCCTTGGCAGTACCCAGCGATGCGTCATCTTCGGGGAATGCAAAGTTGACCAGGTCAAATTCACGAATGAAGTCCCTAGGCTCCTCTCCCAAGAAGAATTCTTCGGGTGTTTTATAGTCGATGCCGACATTGTGGGCAAAATTCCGGTCGGAGCAGCTGAAATCCTTTGGTACAGCTGCTGCTGCTGCTGTTGCATTGCTGTCTCCCTTCCCAAGCAACGCGACTCGGCCGCCCGCATCGCCGACGAAGAAGCTTCCTTGAAGATCGACCTCTTCCTCGGGGATCTCGAGATCTTCGCAGAGCTCCTTCCACATGCCTGTCCTGGGCTTCCGATAAATGTCCTTTTCAGTGGCCGCATAGAGGGCTATCGGAAGATCGAGGGCTGTTAGTACAGCATTGCACTTCTGTTTGAAGTCTGCGACGCGCTTCTGGACAGCAGCCTTTGGCCCCTTGTACTTTGCATCGAAATGCAGCTTCAGTCCGGCCTGGTTGGAGAGAATCGCGACATGGTAGCCTTCCTTCTCGTAGAGCTCCCGTAGCCGACCGGGCACTTTGCTGTCCCACCACTTCCAGTCTGCTCCGCTAGAGGCGTGCTTCTTCCCCGACGATGTAGTAATAAGAGTCGAGTCGAGGTCGAATGCGGCTATTTTCCGTCGCTTCTGGCGAGACGTCGGATCGTCATTCTCGGGCTGGTATCTGCCAACCAGGAGCGTCGCCGGAACGTCGTCGGTAGGGCCTCGTTCCGACCACACGGTTCGATCTTTCGGTTTCTGGGAGGCTGGCGTGAAGAAGCTTGCGACAGCCGACTCTGGTAGTTGTCAGTCAATGCTAGGCAGCCAAGCATACAGGATCACATACTTGTGGTTGTGCTCTTGACGGCCTTTTTGAGGGGAGGAGGGGAAATCGGAGCACCGGCGTCTTTGCGCTTCCTGGGCGGGCTTTTTGTGGCCATTGTTCGACTGCAAAGGGCGCAAGAGACGCTTATGTATGGTTCTGTATGCCGAGTCAGGGAAGAGGTGCGCAATAGCAGCATTTGAATCTGGGGGCTGGAGGTGATGGCTCAGCAAAGATGGAAGTTGGAGGCCTGGAGGCCGAGACGCGCACACAAATGCGACCGGAGCGCGTGATCACGTGCACCCCGACAGCAGCACTTTAAGCTTGAGCTTGAGCTTGGGCTTGAGCTTCCCTCACCTTGTCCGCATCCTTCATAGCAACAACGACATACATCATCACCTCCTCCAAACAACGTTCAGCTCACCACAAACAACGCCGTCGAGACTTCACTAGACAATCAGATTTCAGCTAGTTGCAGACTGCAAGAGATACAGATCCAGCTCGTCCATTGGCCCTTGACTGGCGCATCCCCCCTCTCACCATGTACGAGCTGTTCCTCACGGCGCTCGTCGAGGACAGCGACATCAACACAGCCCTCGCCGTTCTCAGCGGCTTCTGCTCGATGCAGCCATGGGAGTCCACCAGCCGGGTCCTCTACTTCCAAGGCCCCCCTCGGCCATCCGGGATCACGAACCAGCGCTCCCTCGAGAAGCCCATTCGCAAAGACGTCGCCATGCTCTGGAAGGAGCTGCATCAGAATCTCTCACGCCAATCCTTCGTCCTCCAGGCTCGCTATGAGATCCTCAAGGACCGAGACTTGGGTCCCTCTGCCGAGCCAGTTGATCTCGACACCGTCCCAGGTATTCTGAGATGGACAGACTTCCCTGATCCTCCCCGCAATCAGCCGATCATCGCTCAGCGCAAAAAGGTTGAGCTCTGGGATCAGAGGAAGCTGCTCTCCGTGTTGCAAGAGAACAATCATCAGTCAGTCTCACGCCACCCTCCTGTGATGCGTCATGTTGACCAGGCGCAGGCTCAAGACAGAGACGGTAGAAGAAATGTACCGCTTCTTTCGCGATGACGTCGAGTTTTGTCTGACGAGGCACTACTTTGTCGGACCCCTTGAGAATTATGTCCCTCTGTCATCCAGGCAAGCAGCTCCCACGGGGCCAATGCCTACTCTGCCGGCCTGGGACTCCCTCACCCGTGTTGATGCGCAGAATCGCTGGATTCTGCAGGTCAAAGCCCACGTTGTCCAAGACAACAAGCCAGATGAGATCAAGAAGGCACAGGACCAGCTCTTGAAGTTCCGCGCGGATCTCGAGGGCGTCTTTGATTTCAAAGTCTTTGACCGCAGGGTACACGACACTCGAGTGGCTATGCAGCCGCAGGGTGTTCAGGCTCTCCCCCAGAAAGTGCTTCTTGGGAAGTCTTGATTACCGCATATATCGCGTCACGGATTTCACATAACTGGTTTCTTGGTAGTTTCGTTGCCAGACACAATCAAACCTCATCTGCTTCCGGGGGGGCGAATTGTTGCCCTGATGTTGATCCGATCACATCTGCTCCAACACACCGATCGCCATGGATACCAACCCGCTGGACCGATCCTATGACCTTTCAACCCAAGGCCTCATACCTGCTCCGTGGGAGCCGGCAAACACGATTAGCAGCCGGGGCCAATGCTCACGATGCTCCTTCGCATATCGGCAAAATCACAGACGGCAGTAGGATCAAAGCATGAATTAGAAAAAATGGGTATCTTCAACGGACAGACACCACTATTGCCCGTATATTGCAAGTAAGGCTAGATTACAAAGACCACAACTTCCACCCCCATACCGCGTCTCCTGCTCCCCCAATCGAATGCATAGTCGTTCGCTTAGTGCTGGACGAGGCCAAGGACCTGAGACAGGTTGTTGATGCCAAGAGCGGCCTCGAGGGAGACGATCTGGCCGCCGGTGGCAGCCTTGAGGTAGGCGTTGACAGCAGCGAGGTCGACACCCTGGGCAACCATGGCAAGAGCCTCTCCGACGATCTGGACAACGTTGTTGACGTTGACGGTGGCAGCGACCTGGCCCTCAACACCGTGGACAAGGCTGACGAGCTTCTCGGCCAGGGTGACCTTGATGACGGACTCGATCTAGAAGCCATTATGTGAGTATCGCCGTACTGTGAAAGAAGACAGAGGGGTATCGGCTCTTACCTTGGCGACAATGGGGCCAAGGAGGTTGGTCAGCTGGGTCTCGAGGACGACAACGTCGACGACAACACCCTGGACGATGCCTCCGAGAAGGCCACCAACCTCGCTCACGAGAGTGCGGCGGGCTGCGGAAGAGTCAGCAATGAGAGGACATTGATGAGGATGGACGGATCACGAACCGAGAGGGGCGGCAATGCCAGTGCCGACAAGGGCGGCGACAACGACGGTGGCGAGAGAGAAACGCATGTTGGCGGTTGTTGGAAGTTGGTTTTTGAAAGTACTAAAAGAGTGACTGTGCGAGTTGCTGTGCAAAAGAGTGACTGAAGGCGAGTGCTTGCTGATGATGATGAGAAGAGAGAAGTTTGTGGGTGATCAGGTCGTCTTTATATCCTTGGAGCTCTCGCCTTCGTTTTGCTCTCCAGCCTGGAATACCCACATCATCTCGTTGAGCGATCGGCAGCCACATCGTTGCATCTGGACATGTCCGGATGCGAGCCAATTGCTTGCTTCCATTGAGGTGCTCCGTGACCAGCTCGCTTGGTACCAGGGGAGCATCGCGATGCAGACTCCTATTACGGCTACTGGGTGCCTACCAGCAAGCATCACGATGCACCAGCCAACGCATGGCAGCACTCACGGCACGGCACACATGGTTTAGTCTCATTGAGTGCCGATCTGTTCAGGCACATGAGTCGCTCATTGGCGCAGAACGTGTTGATGACATAGGGGCCGCCGAAGAAAGGGGCACAGAGTGAAGATCGCAAGTTCTCTTCCTGGTTTGGGGGGTGGGGAGCTGGTAGGGAGCCGCGCTGGCTAATTTCCCGATTCCGCTGCGTCCGGGGTGGTGAAGAACAAGGTGCAACGGCACGCGAAAGGGGAAACAACTGAAGCTCGCAAAAGGAGGTTGAGTGCGATGCTCCTATTGGAATATGGAGCTGAAAGACTACTATACAGAGGAGCAAACAAATGCATTGTTCTTCTTGTGTGGAATACCTATGAGGGCTTGGTACTCTTTACCTTTGATACCTACCTTATGTTGAGGATGTGATGGAGCCATGCATCACAGGATACCCCAGACCGGGATGCATCTGGCCCCCCCGCGATCGGCACATTTCATAGTGTTGCACTAGAGAATGAAACCGGCAATGCGACTGTGATGTCTGTTCTGGAAAAAGGTGCAACGGACCGGGGTGGATGAGCAAATGGCAGGGCCTATTTTCAGCTTGTCTCCTTGTCTAGCTCCCTGTGCCAGTTACCATCACGAGTCATGTTGTGGTGCTTCAATCGATGAGTGCCGGGCTGTAACGATCTGGCGGCCATGACATACCACGGACTGACCGAAATGCCGGCATCTCGACTGTTCATACAATCTTGCAGGTTTTGGAAACACAGATATGCTTTATGACTATCTGAAAGGTTTCCAGACGAGGCAGCATGGACCATACAGACGGAAATGCACGAGAAGCCAGCACAAGCGTCTGCATTTCCCCCCCCCCCCCCCGCCGATCGACATGGGTGCATGAAGCCAGACAGATCCCAATATTCCAGCAGCTGCTGAAGATAAAACCAGAGATGTCGACGACGTCAGAGGGAGCCAACAGCAAAGGGGGGCTGACACTTTTTTTGCCGGATGAATAACCGGTTCCTGAATATCTCTTCGTTGTGCTGATCGATGTATCACTGGTGCAGTAGTTGTTGCTGGGATCTGAGGCGTGGCTTTTTGGGGCAATTTGACGATGCATTGCGATCTACAGCAGAAGGAGCACTCACTTCGTCTAAGGTGCTTGGGGGATGGTACCTAGTCTTGAATGAGCTCGTCTACGGTTTGTGTCTTGAGGAGCGTGGATTTCGCTACCGGTGATGCCGAAGGTGAGTCTCCTATTGGGACTGCGCTTGAGCCATGTCCGTGACTGGGTTGTTTCGAACTATGAGACCGGAAACGGCCTGCACAAGACCAACATGGCTGCTGGGCAGTTGCTGGGAAGATGCGGAGGAAAGGACCCGGCATCATGGACCGATGATACATAGTATGAGGCCGAAGAGAACAAGACTTGAGATGCCATGTCTTTTGTGGGTGAAGATCTGAGTTAATGAAGTGCAGGAAACAGCCGATCTGATCAGAACGTGCTTACAGGTAAGCAAAGAAACAACCTTGGAGATCTAGTTGAACCGATCAATCACTTTTCACATTGAGTCTCAGTGATGGAGATTCGTTTTGCGTTGACGTCTGTCGAGATGACATGCTCAGCTTTCTAAACTTTCGTAGAATAATGGCAACATATTCGTGTCTACCCTATCATGAAGATAAGATTGATGTCTACCGAGTCCCAACTCGGGTGGCGCCGAAAGAAACGCCCCATCTAGAAGTGCAGGGCCCATCTTCACATTCATCCCTTACCCTGTGTTTGTACTTGGCATCAAGGAGTCGCCGAGTGGTAGCAAGGGCAAGATACCGACAGTTTGGTGGTTCTGGCTGCTTGGGTGGGTTGCAAGGATGGTCGAGTTGACATGTCAGCTTCAGAGTCGATGATTGAGATTCTCACAGGAATCCATCATGGGAATGCCGCCCAGGTGATGAGGAAAGAGACTGCATGAGAGTTATCAAAGCATCTAAGCCATGACCGATGATTCTTCAACGGTTCTCAACGGTCAAGTATGGAAGCCCTAATCAAGCCTCCATCGTGTCCTCGTGGCGTATCAGGCCTCCAAAAAGGCGGGTCCTGCGGCTTGGATGAGATGTCGCGTTCTATTATTGTGTCGCTTAGCAAACAGGAAAAGAGATCTCCTGGATGTGCAACTTTGCAGCAAACAGCCCCAAACTTGAAGCTATTCACAACCCCTGCCGCTCACACAAAACACACTTCACCATGGAGTCGCTGTTCGGCCGGGACTTTGTCTCCCCCGAAGACGCCCGAGCGGCCATCGATGCCGCAGCCCAGTCCGCCGGCTACAGCTTCACCAAGCACCGCTCCCGGCCAAACAGCGTCGAGTTCCGCTGCAGCAAAGGAAGAAACTTCAAGTCGCAGCAAAACCCGGACCTGCCCGAGAGCCGCCGCCGGCAGACGAGCTCCCAGATGACGGGCTGCCCGTACAAGCTGGTCGTCAGTCGGCAGCATGTCCTCGCCCGCTGGGTCATCCGGCGGACGCGGAACGACGACTCCAATGAGCACAATCACCCTGCTTTTCCCTCGGCGGCGCATTGTCGGTACCGGAACATGGCTATTGAGAAGAGGAAGGAGAGTATTCTTGAGTTGTATCATGCTGGGGTCAAGCCTATGCAGATTCTCAAGGAATTACAGCTAGACGCTGGATGTCATGCCGAGGGCCTCACCCGGTATGATGTTTACAACGCCATACGAAAGTATCGTCGACAGCATGAGTGAGACGCTGAGTTTGCAAAGGCTTACACAGACCTGTTCCTGGCCCTCTCTGCTTGTCACAAGAGTAAGGATTGCGCGTTTGAGACCAAGCCGCTGCGGATGAGCTGAAGCGCGTATGACCCTTGTCACAACAGCATGCACACCGTCATTCCTGTGAAGGGAGGGATACTTTATGCACGGAAAAGTGCACGAGAAGACGGCATCTGGTGAACGAGTGATTGTTCTCCACGAGTGAATCCGACGAGCAGAAAGAACGAAGAGGCATCTCGAGGTGATAAACGCCGTTGATGAACCCGGATACAAAAGTTCATATTCTGCTGAGAATATGCATCACACCAATCAACGTTAGCTCAAGCCGGTGACAGGCAGCAGCGTTGGCGTTCGCAGACACATATTCTCCTTCTTGGACTCTTCATCATTGATGGTCCTTTGAAGAGAACGATAGCGCTTACAGCATACTCATTAAATTCATGGCCGTTATGGAGCAAGTCTGTCGGCATTCACATGTCTATCTGGACGTCTCACCGCATGCATCCAGAGTCGGCTTCAAACGCGCAACAGAAAGACAACGCCTCCTGGCGGCAACCAAAGATGGGCGCATGGGGAAGACACTGGAGTTGCTGACCCCCAAAGAAGCCTTTGGAGACGGAATGACCTTTCCAGGGCCTTTGGTACTTCCAGACGATGATCTCGCCGAAGACCCAGAGTGGCCGCCCCAGGACTGTCGAGAATGGAGAGACGAAGAGGAGCGGAATCCAGTCACTTCGGAGCGAAAGACAATCTACATCCTCCCAAGTCCATCTGTCGCCCCAGAAGTATCGAAGATGCAGGCATGGTCTGTCTGCAGCAACCAATCTCCAACCCGGGAAGATTATATGCAGGCTGCCGAACCCCCAAAGCTGCAAGACCTCATCGAATACCTGTCCGCCTTCTTCCACGGCATGCCCGTCAAACTCTCCAAGCCGCCCTTCCAATGGCAGAAATGGAACAAGTACGACGGCGCAATCGTGAAATCCCCCGACACGCAGCGCCGGATCGGACTCAGGACCCCCGGCGACCGGCTCTTCGGAATACGGTGTCGTGCGTCCCTGGACGGGGTGTCGCCCATGCAGGTCAACCTGGACGACGTACTCGACGCCCTGGCGGAAAACATCCCGGCAGACGCGCATTCAGTCATGATACTGCTTGACCTGGACATGTATGAAGGAGACGGGGACATCTTCACCGCCGGGCGGGCATACGGGGGGAGCCGCATCGCTGCCGTCTCGCGGTTCCGCGACCAGCCGCTGTGCGCGCCGCCAGATGATGGCCATGCGTGGCCTGCATCTCACTGCGCGGACTACATCGACAAGCTGTGTCTGGAAGCAGCTTCTCAGCCTCCATCGAAGAAGAAGACCAAACTGCAGCAGTCCTCCCGCTGCGCCAGAACCGGTACCAGCGGTCCTCTAGACAAAGCCATCGAGGCAGTACAGACAACAGCGGCGGCAGCATCTTCCAGCGGCATCTTGGGCCCAGCACGGCCTGATGCTGCTACTGCTGCTGCCAGTGCCGCCGCCAACGGAACAGCCCAATGGCTTGGGAGGACGGCGGTGACAATGGCACACGAGCTGTGTCACTGTCTGGGACTGGACCACTGCGCGTACTTTGCGTGCGCGATGCAGGGGTGCGGCAGCGTCGGCGAGGCGCAGCGGCAGCCGCCGTACCTGTGTCTGGTCTGTATGGAGAAGCTTTGCCGGGCGATAGGCGAGGGCGTCGTTGATGGGTGGGAGGGGAATAGGGGGGTGAGGGAGGGGTTTGTGAGGGAGAGGTACGGCAGGTTGAGGGGGGTTTGTGAGGGATGGACGGGAGGGATGTTTGTTGGGTATAAGGCTTGGTTGGATGCTGTACTTGAGGAGATGTAGAGTGCTGATGGAGCTATGGAGTGAGGCTCTTGTACTGGAGTGTGAGAGTGAAGCTGCGTTGAAGGCCATGGATCATGCTGGGAGGAGGATGAGAGAGAACCTGGGTTGATAGTTTGCCGTTCACGAAACAAGTTGAATTGCCCAAGAGTATGTAGATCGCTGTTTTTGCAAGCTACGTGACCGCTGGATTGACACGATTGCGTTGTATACAATTCCTTTGAACCCCTTACGGACAAGATACAGCAAACATGCGGGTTCATGTAGGCTCTCACCCAGAACCAAGCCCTGTCATTGAGCCAGAAGATCATATAGCTACTAAGCCGAAGACTGTTAGGCGTCATAAGGGTACTCAGCCAACCCAATGGCACATGATACACTGGACGATCGTGTTGAAGTTGTCCGTTCTCAGGGAGGGTCGTCAACGTCCTCGGGGAGTTCTCGACTATGTGCGCAAAGCGTATGTACCGCTCTATAGAAGTCCTATGCATAATCAAATGGCCGTGTGGCTCAATGGCAGAGCGTCTGACTACGATTAAGTACATCAGGAGGTTGCAGGTTCGACCCCTGTCTCGGTCAATCACATTCTCTTTTTGTTCTTTTCAACAACTTACAAGATACGGCTTCGTCTGTGTGTCTTCTTGTCTCCTTTTTTCTTCCCTTTCCGTTCCTTTCTATTCCTGTTACGTGACCTTCCTTCTCTTCTCTTGTTTACTCTGCGAATTGCATCGTAAACCTCGTACCGAGACTTCATCAACGACACCATCTCAAGGACTCTTCTAGCCTCTTTCCGCATGGTAGCATCTCCAACCCTCCCCCGCCGTAACATCAACTCTATCGTGTCCATGTGGGGGGACAGCATGAACCAAACACTACTAGGTACTAGTCGTGACAAGGACAATTGTCCGAGCCCTCTCTTTTTCTCTCCGGTTTCCTTTTGCGCAAACTAGTAATGATGCCGTCATTCCCTCCGACAGCAATTGATCCAGCTACCACTACTGATACTGTGTATCAGCAGAACCAGCCTACTACTCGGAAAATCTCTTCAAGCCCGGGCTAAGGTAGTGCAGCTGGCGTAGTCAATACTGTGGCCCACCACGGTCATCAGGTCGTGTGGGTGTTGACCAAGGCATTGAATATGCGAGTACGAGTCCTTTCAGCATCTCGAGTCGCTATCTACTACTGTCATAACGTATGGCAACCTCTGCCGATCGTTCCCGGTCACTGTAGCACAGGCACATGAGGCTCCGATTGGACCAAGCCAGACGAATGGGTAGGACGCTGAGCAAGCCCAAAGCTGATACGGGCACAGGCATCAGTTTGGTTCCTCTCTGGCCCAGCGTTGTGGCGGCCTTGGGAAGCCCCATTGCAGCGATCTCGGGATGGCCTCTTTTGGTTTCCCAGCAGCTTCTCTCGGCTTGTCTATCTGGGGGAACACGTCCCATCTATACGGATTGTTTTGAAATCATCATGCATGCCTACTTGTTTTTTCAGCCGTGATCGAAAAGTGCCTGTTGAGCCGACGGCATAGGCAAACCAGCGCAGTGATAGATGTAGGCTGTGCAGCATAAGGCACATGCGACTCTCGCCCGATGAGACCCCAAGTACATGTATCAAAGCAACAGAAAGCAGCGGAAAACTTGGTCTCGGCTTGCGGGTTGCGAGCAGGGCTGGCTGGACTACTAGAAGTGCTGCATAGCCGACAGGCGAAGAGGACAAAGCGGGAGTTGAGGACTTTCCGGCAATCCACAGCCTTGGTAGTTTCGCCCTATGGAAGACGCACACATGCAATGGGCCAATGCAATGGGACGCTTGCTGCAGAGTTTTCGCATTACTAGCATGAGGATAGTTAATAATTGTGATGAATGTAATACATACAGTAGCAGGTTATGTACGAAGGACCGGTGGGATCCGGATGGGTGGACAGAAAGGCCGGAGAGTCGTGGGGCCAGAGACGGCGAATTACAGCTCGCCACACGTCGCAGCAACGAGAGAAGAGAAAAGAGGCGAGAGGGCCAGAAAAGGCGGCCCTACCGTACGTTTGGATGTAACAGCGAATGATATTGCGAACAAGTACCTACATTCACATATGACCTAAAGTGATATACACACGCAGCAGCTTATGCCCCATGTCCAGCGGTGAGGAGGCCTTTTTGGTTTTCATTTCTTCTCGCTTACATGCGTGCATTGATGAAGAAGGCCTTCAAGCCATTGACGGTCGCTCGGCAGTCGTCGGATTGGTCTTGTATTCGAGTGCCAGCTGCAGATGCTGTGATGATCCGCTCGCAGCAGCAGCGGCAAGCAGCTCGTCTGACTGAGTCGGATCACGCAACTGCATCGAGCCTGGTGACTTTTTCCCGGTTCAAGTCCAAGTAGAATTTCGTACATATATGTGAGTTGGTCCAGGCCACGGCTGGAGTAATAAACCAGCCAAGCAGCGGACGACAGGAAGTCAAGCCCGAACATTCGGTGGGATATTAATAGGCAGCCGCTAACCACAGGTGAAGGTGGAGAGATGGACAATGAGGTCTGTTCGGGATGATGCGATAACGGTGGGTTTGGAGTCCAGTTTTCCGGTTGACTAGATCTGGATGATGGAGTGCTCACGATGGAGATGGAGAGCCATTGGTTGACTGTGTTCATTGATTCATTCATCGTGACGGCGTCAACAGCAGGGCTCCGTTTTAAGCCCACCTGTTGGTCCGAGTTACATCGTAGGCCAGATACTGTCGAACTGTGCAGATTTGGTCCGGGGCTCCGGTGACGAACTCCGTTAGATGTGGGCTTAGATGACGCCGTTGTGAAAACGCTTCTAGTGCGTGGAAAACGGAGCGTCTACCGAGACAGCGGACCACTACTCCTACGGAATAACCATTATTTCCGTGACGGCGTCTCTCTTTTCGCTGTCAACTTTTCACAAGGGCCACAGCGGAGCATCTTGGGCGTCTCTAGCGGCCGAATCGGTGTCATTGATGGACGAAAGATGTTGGATCAAGGGAAAACTCTGCACTCAGTCAGTGTTGAAGAAAATCATGTCAAGACAAAGAGAATGAGCTATTGTTGTCAAGTACCAAGGCAGGCAGACCATTGAGTCTCCCCTCGGTTCAAGAGATGGCTTGTGATTGAGGCTCCTCACTACAACCAGAGAGAAGAGCTGCTGCATAGCCCAGCCAGCTGGCTTATGTTCTTCTGGATTATCCCTGTCTTCCAAAACCATCATGCCCTCTCAAGGATGAGATGAGGATGAACCAAAGCACTGTACGCGCCATATGATTCGAGATACTGCAGACTCCTCTCAACCAAAGACACTTTGGCCGAGTGGTTAAGGCGATGCCCTGCTATCGATCAGGTATCATAGGCATTGTGTTCGCACGCGCAGGTTCGAATCCTGCAGGTGTCGGTTCTCTTTTTGTCTTTTTTGCCCGACAACTCTACTTTCGAGTAACCTCTGAACCCATTTCTTTTGCTTCAATAACCCCCCCGAGACCTGATTTCAACAACCATCTCGGCTTCTTCCCGTTCATCCCAAGCCTCGAGATCCTCAAATCAAACCCTCTACCCCTCCATCAACCCCAACTAGCCCCATCTGAGTAGTCTATCCCGTCAACAGAGAGCCAAGCATCGACAGCCAAACTCAAGCTTTTGTTGGGCTCGGGAAGGCCATGCAAACCTCGGCCGGCTTGACGAATGGCAGCGCTGCCCAGCCCTCCCCGTAGGCCGATCTAATGCAAGGTACGCAAGGAAGTGAAAATGCCGCGCCTTTGGAGGGCGGACAAGCTATACGCTCTGGGATTGTCTAGGCTCTTGCATGAGCCGTCAGCTCTCGGGGTTTGGAGTTCTTCATTAGTAGTAGCTGTTAATGCTCTCCTAGCTGAAGGATGGTCATGATCTTTTGCAAAAGTTGTTCTTGAGCTTATATTACATGCATTCCACTAAGGCATCTATACGAAGACTTGGACGCTGAGCATGAGTGGTGAAGACATCGCCACGGTTCGCTCGGAGCAAGCTGAAGAGATTTGACCCCCCAGCAACCAGCTTCACTCGCCCCGATGCCCATTGGCCAGCTGAAGGTGACGGCTTACTGCGCCTTGCATATGGCTTGATCCAAGGCCCGAAGCTCATCCTTTCGAAAATGAAGCATCCGTTGGGCACCTCCGAGCATCAAAGATCCTTGCTTGAGGGTGTTTGTATGGTGCATATATGGCTCTCCTAGAGCTGCCCGAGCAAGCCACAACTACAAGGTAGCCGTCGTGCAACCTTTGAAGGTCAAAAGTACTTCCCACGCTGTTGGATGAGTGGGGATTCAAGCAGGAAAAAAACTTTGGTCGAAAAGGAATTTATCCATGTGGAAGTTGCTCCGTCGTGGGAATATTGCATCGCCAATCAACGGCCTCATCACTGCAGAGTTTTCTTCTTCTCCTCGACTTTTGCTTGCTTTCGGCTCATGTAGGAGATCTTCCCGCTATACTCGTACGAGGGCCATCTTTCAAGTGTCAAAATCTTTCGATAGGCGACATTCGCCTGGGCCCGCCTGCATGAGGGTACCTCCAAAGTATCACAGTCTGAGAGACGACCTGCAGCGGCCCTGTTGTGTCCCTTGGATAGTACTACTAGCACGACTATCGCCGTGTGCATGTCCTGCGTCCCCGCGGGCATTGATGTTCTTGCGGTACGCTCCGATGGCTCCGACGGCGGCGTGGTACGGGTGCTGCATCGTGCCTCTTGTCGGGGGTTCATGAAGCAGCCCCGTACGTACACGTAGAAGAAGGTGTCTGAAGACCCAAGTCGTTGCAAGCAATGTCACCATCCATGGCGTCCTTCTGCTTTTACGTATTCCTCTACAAGCCCAATCGTCCTGGTACTAGATGAACCCTTCCCACATCAACCAAGTCGCGGTTCTCAAAATAGCTAGTAAGGATTGCTTCCATCGCCCGAACCAGCACCCACAGCATCTCCCCCAGCACCCTCAACGGCAAAACAGAGTTCAACTACTACTGCCAGGCACAGGGACTTCCCTTCTGATCGCGGGTCATGCAAGGGGAGTGAGTGTGTTGCCATCGCGGGAACCGACCAACCACATGGCAGTCCTGCGGGCTTTGACCCCTCCTCCACTTACACGCAACCCCCCAATTCGGTACGACGGGAAACTCTGGCTGGGGCTCGAGCACACAAGGGCTACAATGTGCGATAGCACGCAAGATGCAACGGCTTTGGCAGGATTGCCAAATCCATCCTGCACGAACGGGCGTTGAGAGGTGCTGTGAGCTTTCCCACATCTTGCGGGAGTAGATAACAGGGTCGCTTCGATGAACTTTGTACCTGTAAACGAAGCACAAATCCTCCCGGCAGACTCTCACAAGGGGCGGAAGGAGGGGGGAACGGGGAGGAGTTCTGATGTGCGTGTATTGGCTTGGTATTGGCCTTGTACGCCCGCCAACTCAGAGATCACAGCATGCGGCTCGGACCGGAGAGGATGCACAGCAACTCATGCTCTTCTGTGTTACCTTTGAGGGTTATACACAGAAGGAGGGACAGGCTGTGTGTGCCCCCCCTTTGCCGAGGGGGAGGAAGGGTAGGACAAGAGCTGGTAATGTTGCTCTTCGGCTAGAGATGCAAGTGTTCTTTTGCGTGCTTCATTCTAGGGGTGAGTAGAGGCTTGGTGGTGTATCAAGGACGAGATGGCGTAGAGATGAGCAGTCGGCCACCAACGCAACTTGCTCTCATCCCATCTTCAAACATGCCGGCGGTCTCTCAAAAGTACCAAGTTGCAGCATGATAAGAGTGATGCCCTATCCGTCTCGAAAGTGGACTCTAGACTCAAACGGTCAAGTCCTAAAGTCCCCGTCCATCCGGGGATATCTCCGCGACATTGCCCCGAACCCACCAAATTGACTTTCGTCCCTCCGTGTTTCCCATGGCGCATGCAAAAGTCCTTTTAAAAGAAGCACACGAACAAGGACTAATCGACTTCGACAGAGCGGTTAAACGGAAATATAATAATAGACATGACCAACAGTTCTTCGGAGCGCCTTCTCATTGTGGTCGTAGCCTTTACCATCAGAAACAGACTAAAGAGCGGACCAACTCCGATGAACAACTACACAAGATCTCAAGGGAATCGGACTAATGACGTCCCTACAGAGAGGACGAACTACGCAGATGGCTGCGAATGCCGCTTCTAGCAGAACGCCTTCACGCCACGTCCACATGCCACGAAACGTGGCTCAAGGACTAGAGTTGCTAGCTGTAGCCAACTCGAGGCTGTCACGGTGGTGAATCGAGGCGCTAGAACACGGAGACAAAAAAGAAGAGGTCAAGCCTACCGCCTCAAGTGGAGCACAATGACAGAGAGGCGTATGGCCTTGTTCAAGCCTATTACGGATCTCACAAAAATCGAGAGGTCGTTAGGAAAGAATTGGTACTGTGTTGTACGAGAGAGGAAGCACTGGGTGCACTGTTGTGCGGCGCTTTAAACCTAGGGGATTCTTGAGGGGAGCTTCTCTTGCGGGTACATGTAGGCTGCGCGACGAGATACTTGAGCAATTTTCACTTATTCATGCCAAGTTTTGGAGTGTTTGGATGTCTCTTATCTCTCGAGGGTAGGTTGCAACGGTGTCCAATTCGAGTGAACAGTCAGGGACCACATGGAGGGTTTGCTTTGATACGTAGAGGGTCGGTATCAGAGTTCGTACAACTCCTTAAGTCGTGATACAGGCTTCCTGAATTCAACGTTTATTGTATGGCAAATGCTACCCTACAATCTTGCACACAAACATCTACTGCAACTACCTACACGCATGGAATACCTACTAGTAAACTATAGGGACACATTGGCGATTTGACCAGACCTCTACTTTCGTTACAGCGGTTGCAAAGCGCCAAGTTCACCATGTCAAGTAAGCGACTTCAACCACAACTCCACGCTACTTTGTGAATACCGTACCATAAGATACTGACACCATGGTGCCATTCAATTCTAGCCTGTATCTCAATGCCGCCATAAACTCACATAATCTTCATCTTTGAGCTCACCAATACGTCCCACACCATCAAGCATCAAACACCAAAGCCGCCAAAAAAAGCCCATCGCCAAGAACACAGCCAAATCTCCAGAAAGACAATCTTCCGAAGATGGCCTCTTCTTTCCCTTGCCCACCCACCACCTCAGGGATGCTGCTTACAAACCACAGGTGCAATCCACAAAAAAAAAAAGAGAGAGGACAACCAAGTCCAAAAGAGATATCAATAATGACACAAAAAAGCATCTATAAACGCCGGCAAAGTGAAAAAAACTATCATCAGAGATGCCGTGCTGGAAATACGCGTGTGCACGCAAATCATTCGCATCTCATGCATCCAGAAAAGGGTCCTCCTCAATCCCCCCCGTCCCGTCCTGCTCTCTCTCCTGTCCGTCATCATGACACCGCCTTTATCATTACACCAGCACAGCACGCCAGGGCCTCCCGCGTACAGCAAAAAAACACAAGGCGGTTGGCGTTGGCTGATCTACAACCCAACATGAACCGATGCAAAGAACTACCTCACAAAGCACACAAGACATGTACAGTACAAGTAAGCACCGGAATCGACGAATCCGTGCCCTCATCGTCTGACCATGCCATGACTCTCTCTCTCTCAGAGCTCCTCCCTATTTTCTTTCACCCTAGGGAAATGCAACATTCGCCACGGATGGGTTTGAATCGCATTGGCATCGTCTACAAAGACCCCCAGGCCGAGCTGAAACAGACTCTGCATAGGGGAGGCGAGGAAATAAGTAAATACCGGCATGGACTGCAAGTGCAAATTCGGCGCACCCGCCAAAAAAGACAGGGCTTAAGCATAAAGGAGGCTCAAGAAGGTGCCAGACAAACCCCAGCCTCCCCCCCCCTGGGAACCAACGAACCCAAGCGAAAATGAAAATCACACCTTGAGAAGATGAAAGAAGAGGTTGAGAAGCAAAAAGGAAGCAAAGAATTTTTTTCTCGACTCGACCCTTGCTCGGGTTGAGCCGTGATCAGACCAGCCCCTCGCTCTTCCATCGCTTGTCCACCCCCTGTTTCATCCATGACAGTGAACCCATCTTGCCATTGAATTGTTCCTTGTCAGTGAGGATTGCCCCGGGGAGGGAAGAGGCTCATCGCCAGGAATTTGGATCAAGTCACGATGTACATGGAGGCAGAGTGAGAGTCGAATCGGGCCCAATTGCGCTGGCATCGGGGCGGCGGAGCCAAGTCGAACGAACGATCCTTGCCATCCCGCCTCTTTGGGGCCCTGCTTCCAATGATCGAAAGGTCTTTGGCTTCTGTTCAAGCCTTCAGTCAACCTAGTACTATTAGTCTTTGCCGGGGTGATGCACTCCGTAGACGTGTACGAGTCCCAGTCGCGCAGCCAAAAGTCGGGATTGCTAGCGGTCGGGTGCTCTTGTGTGCATCACCAAGACAGAGCCGGTGTGCCAGACGTGCGTCCGGGTAAGAGGCCCTCCGCATCCAGAGCGTGGCGCTAGGCCTGGAAGCGGCATAGGGCAGCGAGCAAGTCGCAGCGGAAAGTCGAAGCTCGATCCAATGGCTAAGACGACCTTCTGTGCTAGGGCTGGATCGAGAAGCTTGAGCGGGCGACGGGCAGCAGGCGTGAGCACAAGTGCGAGTACTTGGACGGGGTCCCGTCTGGTGGCATGTTGGCATGTCACCGCTGCTTTCTCTTGCTCTGGCTTCGTCTGAAGGAACACGTTGAAGCTGGCTGCTGGAGGGGGACGGGGCACTTACACGCAGGCAGGGGCCGAAGTAACTCGCACTGGAAAGGCCTTGTTCGAGTACTCGTCTGTGCTACCTGGACCGTTGCCCACGATGGGCGCAAGGAAGCCCGCAAAGGGTCGTATGGGGGGAACCATGGCTGCTCGTCACCTGAAGCGCGAGCGATGCCGGCTCAAGGCCATACCCAGCAGCGGCCCTTGCCGTGAACTTGTGCCCATGCCATGACCAGGCCATGTCCATGCTAGGTATGCCCATGCCACCGGGTTTGGCTCTAACGCCGAAAAGCGTCTAGAGATGGGTCTAGGCGAGACGGAGGAGTATTCCGCGGCTTGTCTCCGAGGCTTCCCCAGGGCTCAGGATTCCGCTTGCGCTGGATGACTGCCTTTGTTGGTGACTCGGCCACCTCCCTTGTCCCATATTTTTTTTTCTTTATTCTGGGTTTCTTTTTTCCATTCTGCAGCTTTCGCTTTGCTGGCAGACAAGGCGGTGGACGATGCTTGAGGGGCGCTTCTGAGGGGCTGGAGGGAGGGAGGGAGGGAGGGGAGCCGCGGTCCGGTGTCACTGGAAGAGAGGGACTCAGTGCTCGGACGAGCAGTTGCGCTTTTGTTGCTGGCGAGGTTTGGCGCCATGTGTGACATTGATGATGGGATGTGAGCGATGCATGTCTTGCTATAATACTTGTACTTGCATCCGAGGCCTTGCCGGCGCAAGTAGCGTGTGATGTGATATGATGCACTTGGTAGTTGGAATGATCCCTCATCTTGTAAGTGGATGATAATGGGTGTATGTACCTGGAGGACACAAGAACTTGAGATGACACAAAAGAAGTCGAATCCGAGCAATTCAACGCAAACCAGCGTCAAGTACATACGGCCGCGCTGTTCAGGCTGCGCCATAGACCGGCCGCGATGGCCTCGCCGATAGTAGGGAGCGGCAGGGATCGCTGCCAGTCAAACGCAGCCCTGGTTGCATTCGCACCACGTCAGATGGGCGTCTGACCCTTCTGGCCCTCACGTGCGGCGCATCACGGACTGAGAGCCTCCCGCGCCCCAGTGGTTCAACGTCGCCCCTCCTCGGCATGGTCACAGGCTCCGTCGTCTGGCGATGGCTGGGCTGGCTGTCAGTGAGTGCCCGCGTCAGTGAGTGCTGGCGTCTCGCTTCCCACCGGACCGGCGCTCTTTGTTGCCGCTGGGTCTGTCTCTTGCGATATGAGCTGTATGCTTCAGGCGGTGCTTTGCTGGCGCCCCCAGCCTCGGGGCAGTGACAAGACGAGGGTGACCGTCACGAAGCGAGGCCGGATTACGCATCTCTTTGGCCTCGGGCCATTGGATCCTGGATCCAGACGAGGACAGTCCGGAGCCAGTAGAAAACGCCAAAGGAAGCGTCAGGACGATAAAGGAGACAGACTGAAGAGAAACCGGCTACTTCATCAACGTGACCGGGGAAGCGAGAAGCGGGTGGGGAGAGCAGCGCAGACGGCGAGAGGGCAGAGAGCGGCAGAGAGAGGCTGGACGGGCTGCATGCGCGCTGTTTGAAGCTGCAGCTGCATCACGCCTGCATGTGCATCGCCAGAGGGAGGCCACAAAGCAGCGCTCATCACACCGGGTTTTCTCAGGCCGCCCAATGCGAGCGCGGCAACGCGTCGACGGAGCCAGAGATGGAGAGACCCAGAGGGAGCCAGCGAGAGCAGGACTCTGGCTGTTGTTGTCCGATTTTTTGGGCGATTTGCTGCTGAGCTGGAGTCTTGTTGTTCTTTTTCCGGTGGAGGCAGTGGGATGATGGATGACGAGACAATGGCAAGGAGAAGAGGAGAAGAGCGGTGATGGATGGCGGATGGCGGGCAGATGAGGGGGAAGTCAGAACAGCATCAGAATCAAGTTTGAATGGAATGGAACGATCGTCCGAGGGACGACGCAATGCAGCTGCTTGACGTCGATGTTGGTGTTGGGTTAGTTGATGCGAGCACGAGCGTCGATTCAACCGCAGGCGCACGATGTCGACGGAAGCTACAACGCACATGTACCGAAAAGGTGGTGACGACTTCATTCATCTGGATGTTCACCTGCAACCAAACGCCCCAATGACTTACAGCACGCTCCAGCGCTGTGCTCGCTAAACACCCGCTGTAACTGCATCGAGTCTGTACATCGGATGTGCTTGCCCACACGCGCGCGCATAAGGTAACGACCAGAACCGTTGACAGCAAACGACATCCATGCAGCCGGCAGACAGACAAACAGTATGAACATGAACAAACAAGTAGTAATACAGAAACACGCCGCCCAGCAGATATCCGATTGTATTCTTAGGTTAGTAGTTGGTGGAAGAACAACGCAACATCAGGGTGGGCGCTTAAGTCGATCATCTTCAGCGCGATGCTTCTATTCATAGCGCATGGCCATGGGCAGTTGAGTGCATGTGGTCTCGTGCATCTCCCAGCCACGCACGCGGTTTGCCTCTTTCCTCTGTTCTCTCCCAATCTAATAGTCTATTATCATGTCCATTCGAACTGTTGTCTCTCACAATAGGGTTGGTAATCAGCCGTGCGTGCTGAATTTTCTTCTCCTCAGGTTCGCCACAAAGGTAAGGTAGGCTGACAGACTGAGGCGCGGACAAGCCATCAAAAAGCCGAAAAGGACATGGCGACGGGGTACTCGGTACAGCCCCGCCAGGGCTTCGCTGGCAGTGCTTCCGGGTCCGTGGTACGCAGACCGCCGGTAGCTGCGTGGGTTTTATTGCGTGTACTCGCAAGGTAGACAAATGGGAGATGGGAGACACAGCCGGACAGGCAGGGGGCAGACTTGATTTGATGTCCGAGTGTCCTTGTGCTACGATTGGATTCTACCCAAATGCTCCGTACTGGGCACCCAAGGGGGACAAGAGCCGGCCTTCTTTTCTCATGTCGTCTTGTTTGCAGGCCCAGTTTCAGGCTGCGCACATGCACGCCATCGATTGCCGCCGTCCAGCGCCTGAGACGGATGAAGAAGACAGGAGGGAGCGATAGGAGCACAAGAGACATGTACAGAGGGCAGATGGCGGCCCATGGCCAACAGAAGAAACCGCTGGAGGACGAGTCGAGACGGCCTAGAGGAAATGGAACAAGCAGAACCAACCTGAAGTTGAGACCTCAAGGTACCACCAACACGGGGGGGGGGGGCCTTTTGAGGAGACCTGAGGAGAACCTGAGGAGGCCGGAGGAGAGGCTGGAGGGGGGGCAATCAACAGAGGTTCCGAGTACAGTCCAGGTAGAGAAATCCCGAGGCAGCAAAGAGGGTACGTACCGTTGGGTCCCAATTGAAGCAAGCAAGCAAGGCCAGATGGTGAGTGCTACCCACCCACGCTAATAACAGAATGGAGGTCGCCTACCAGCAGCCCAGAGGCCGGGTACGGTACTTCCAGTTGCTGGCCAGGTACTTGCGCGCTGTACTGTACACGTCCGGTACGTTAGCGCTCCCAGGGTGCTAAAAAGGCGCCGGCCGGGGCCAACTGAGCGGCCTGGCCTGCCCCCTGCCGGTGGAGCCCCCTCCAGTGCGCCAGCGCTCTGCTGCTGCTGCTGCTGCTGCTGCTGCCCCGTCATGCTACCACACGCCTGGGCCAGCACAGCACAGGCCATCCATCCACTCAGTGCAGTTGCAGGTGCAGTCCGGAGCACCTTTTAGCCTTGCTGCCACACAGGCAAAATCGTCGGCTCCACCCGTCGTCTTTTCCAATCCGTGACTCTTTTTCTACGTGCTGCTTCCCGCCCTCTGTAAGCCTGCGCTGCTCCTCGCCTTCTGCTCCAAGTCGTCGAGACGTCAGCCAGACCCGAACACCATCGATCAAGACATATTTCCCCTTTGCAGCCCCGCGAGAGAGCCATTGCCGTCGACACTCTGCCCGGACCTCGTCGCCATACAAGTACCTTCCGACTCGCCTTCGCGAACAAAGTACCACTACACGCTCGATTGACTGCTCCGGTACTCGGTGCTCTCGCGCACACGGCAGAAAAAAAAACATCCCACCACCCAGCGCCAGATCCCGCACCCAAATCCCGTTGATATACAGCATCCCCCTGTCTATACGATACACACAACAAGATACCATCCAACGCACACGCACGAACAGCAGCGGCGACGCATCCCGACACGCTCGACCTCGCCGCTGCGGGAGGGAGGCATGTCGCCCCAGCTGAGAGAACTGCTGCTGCCGCAGGTGGTGCACGACCGCAAGAGCGGCACTCCCATGGACGAGGGCGTCAGCCTCGAGCCCTGCGACCTGAGCTATGTCTACTACACCACAAACTCGTCCTCGTCGGACGTCGCCTCGCCCCTGACGCCCACCTTTTCCAACCGCGGCGTCCCCCTGCGCTACTCCAGCTCGACCTCGTCTCTGGAGCTGCCGCCTGTCGAGGGCCCGGCCTCGCCCATTGCACAGCTGGCCGCTGCGTCCAAGTCGAGCATTCGCCAGCTGCCCGACGTGCAGGAGGAGCCGCAAGAACGAGAGGACGAGCATGAGCACGATGGAGAATACGAGGAGGAGGAGGGAGAGGAAGAGGAGGACGAGGATGACTACGACGATGACTTGAGCGACAACCTCGGCATGTACTGTCTTTGTAAGTGGTGATCTGCCGGAAACCAAGGAGACAACGAGTTCAATGGCTGACTGATTCATTCTTTTGTTCCCTGAGCAGGCGACCAGGCGTGCGAGCACCTCAACACCTCCCAGGAGCTGCTGCAGGGCGAGACGACGGGCGAGTTCGACATCGACTACGACCTCGGCTTCCTCAGCGACAGCGACTTCTCGGGCGATGCCCAGTCGTCCAAGAAGAGGACGCGCCTCGTCGGCGGCGAGTCGACGTTTGGCGCCCTGACGTCCCGCATCGGCCACCGCTTCCCCAGCATCGCGCGCTGGAAGTCGCAGCGCAAGGCAAACAGCATCACCGGCCTCATGACGTCGCCCGCGACGGAGCGCAGCCTGGAGAACGTGCTGTCCGGCGCCGCCTCCAGCCGGTCGTCGTCCATGTCGTCGCCCACCCGCCAGTTCCCCGTCCTGCTGGACGACGCCCCCATGCCCCCGCCGGCCATGCCGCTCTACGACGGCTACGCCAGCACCGACAGCCTGGACATGCACGCGGGCGAGTTGAGCCGCGAGGAGCGGTCAGGCATCGAGCGCGACAGGGCCATGGCCACGACCCCCCTGCTGCCTCCGCTCCTGACCGACCCGCTCGGCAAGCCTCCGCAGCCCTCGCAGCCCTCGTCCCCCCTCCAGTCGCCCAGCATCGCGCCGTCGTCGGCCGTCACGGAGCTCCACTCGCCTCGCCCTGCTGTCCCGACCCCGCGGCAGTCCCTCGCCTCCAAGCCGTCCGTCTCCTCCCTCCGCCACGTCTCAGTCCTGGCCGAGCTGCCGCTGCCGCTGCCGCCCTCCATCCTGCAGGACCAGGACGAGTGGTCCGACCGCCTGGGCCACGCAAACTTCACAATCACCCCCATGCCCTACGCCGTCGACGAGATCACCGCCGAGTCCGTCACCAAGTTCTGCGACGACTGGGACGCCGCCCGCGTCGCCTACACCAAGCACCTTGTCCGCACCGGCGAGCACTACGGCCAGACGAGCAAGACGTACGGCCTGACGGAGGCCAAATGGGCCGAGATTGAGCGCAAGTGGAAGCTGCACTACACGGACATTGTCCGCCGCACCCAGCCCATGATCTCGGGCTCCGCCAACTCGCGCAGCCGCAGCCGCGGCCGCGGGCGAGGCCGTTCCTCGAGCGCCCATCCTGCCGCCCAGGGCCAGGGCCAGACTATGAGCCACAACGACCACGACGACATCTACGCGGCCATGCAGTGGCGCGGCAGGAGGGGATGCCGCCCCAGCGCGGTGCCCCAGATGCTCGAGGCCCTGGACGCCGAAGGCAAGTTCCCCGGCCGCGGCGACGAGGACATTGTCGGGCCCATGCAGCGCGATGCCTACATGGTGCGAGCCCGAAGCGAGGAGAAGACGCCGCGGTTCTGGAGGAACCTTGCGGAAAAGCTTCGACTCTGATCTTTCTCATTCCTTTCTATGCTTTACATTCTACTCATTCCTGGATTTTTTCACGTTTACTCCGGCCCTGGATATCACCGCGCATTTCCCGGACGAAACGACACATTTTTTTTCGGTATATTGACCCATGACTTGACGACCATACCACCATAGAACATTGCAGCGCCGGCACACACTGTCTCACGCGAAACATCTATTTTAACGACCTATTGCTTAATTCGAACGAAATGATACCCGACTCTAGTCACTCCTTCCGACACACCACCACCGGGAATGGGCACCCGCTTCATGTCATGCCATTGCTTCGTTCTGTCAGTCAACCTGGGCAGGCGAGCAAAAGGCAGCGTGCATGCAGACACCCATCTCTCGTCACCCTTGCTTTCTCGACCTGCTCTTTCATCATGTTACATAGACCACAACAACACCCCACCTGTAGATAAGCGGGGTCGGTGTTTGCTCATGACTTTGGGGAGAAAGAAAAGAAAAAGCGTGCATAATTCTTGGTTTCTCTTTCACTCGTCTTTGCTGGACGGGCACGACACGACACGAGACGCACACCTCACCACATACATACTTACATACACTAAAAAAGAGACAACAACCACACACATACACATACACATACACCCCCAATCATCATCTGGGGCGGGGCAATGGGACATGCATAGCAAGCACCCTTGGAGTTTTCTGTTTTTATTTTGCTTTTGCCTGCTACGCTCCTTACAGCTGTTCCCGGTTTTGGGACGGCCTTGTCTAGTCGGTCATATGGGCACTGCGCCGTACGTCAGACTGGACTAGCTTGAGCATTCTTGGTTCCCTAGCCGGGATTTGGATGGATGGCTACTAGAAAAAGAAGAAGAGATGCGATACATCAGAAGATGTGCCGGATGGGAGGGGTTTGACGAGATGGAAACCCAAAAAAAGCATAATCATACTTGTAGGAGGGGAGAGGGAGAAGCATAAAGAGAGAAGTAGTAGAACAGAAAAAAGAGATGCATTGGATAGCGGGCGATGCGGTTTACTTTGGGTAGAATTTGACTGAAATGGACCAGATTTCCATCTGTCTGCAGCTTGACTTTCCTTGCTTTTTTGAGTGCTTGATCTGAATGTGACGTGTGCTGCAGCTCCATCGTTTTTGGTGTAGGTAAGGTAAGGTAGGTTGGGTAGTATGGGGGTGTGGGCGTGGGTTGGTGTGGGTGACGGGGAGGGGGGGGAGCTCTGGAGGGGGATGGAGGGCAGATGGGCTTCTCGTTGTGGTAGCACGTTGAATCGGCGGGACAAGGTATCTAAGCTAAGGTAGGTAGGCATGGAAATGTCCTTGATTTGCGGGAGGTTTGCTTGTTTGGATGTATCTTGATGTTGCGATACCTTTGTCGGCTTGTACATACCTACCTACATACCCATGTGGGCTGGTTTTTTCGCGTTACAGTTTCTGTATCCGTCGTTGCTCGAGTTCTTACCACCGACACTATTATTCGATTTCTCCTGTGATGCATCAGGCGTTTCTGCCCCTACTCTATTATTCGCCGATAGTGAGTGAGATGCGGATGACCGGATGGGCGGATAGAGATGGACATTGTTCGTGGACATGGAGTGGGTGAGATGCAGAGATGGGAGGGGCCTGCTTTTACGTGTAAAGCGCCTGGCATGTCTGTTGTTCACCTTTTGCGGTTGCTTACTTGCGTGGGCGGCGGGGGTGGTCCAGTTTGCGTACGGTATGGTATTACGCATGGAGTCCTTTGGGCGATTGATGTAGTGCTTGATGGGCTTTTTGTGGGTTTGGGGAGGGAGGAATGAGATGGTAATGCGGTCTGTAAGTGAGAGGCTGTGTGCTTTTCGTGGGTGTAGATGGATGGATGCATCTACTGTACTGCTACATGAATCATGTTGTGCATGGAGGAATGCAAGCGTGTATTGGAGGTATTATGTGATGTGGAGGTTGCGTTTAGTAAAGGTAAAGGTGCATTTTGAGCGGCCATTATCTGGAGAATCGGATGGTGAGATTTGAGTCGGATGGTGAAATTTCATTATTGCGGGAGGTTTGAACGAAGACCATTGGCAATGACTTGAAACGTGGGGATGCGGTGAGCTTGGCGAATTTTGACCATCATGTTGCAGCAGTAAGGTGTGTAATAAGAGTGACTCCCATTTTCCCCAATGGCCTGCATCGTGTGAGAGGAATATTTCCTGTTTAACTGTCATGATATCAACTACGACTGTAATTCCTTTCCTTCAAGTTTTTGTCTGTTATCTTTTCAGTGACTCTTCAAGTCAAGTGGCGTGATAAGAATGCAGAGATCTGAAAGCGAGAGTTGTTACCCAAGTGGCAAAGTGTATGCCCAAGAAGCGTCAAGTTCTTCGTAAGGTATCCGCGGCCCGCTTCGTGCCCCGGCAGACTTTGAGGACTGGAGACTATATCTGAATCCTCTGGTCGGTAGTAGAAAGGGAAGTTGCTTGAGGCGAAGTGCGCGAGATTGAATGCAGCATGCCTACGTGTGTGTGTCTATTCATATCCATGAATGTGCCCCTCAGGTCTGTCCCACAAGTACATGTACCCATTGATGCATTCTCACGATGTCAAGCTCGGTGTTTACATGTACACTCCGCGGCTACCTTACCCAAAATCCACTATACAAGACACCTCCCAGCGAATCATACAATCCACCAGAGAATCCAAGATGAAAAAAGGACATGTATGAACGGCGTAGACATGTTCTCAAGATGGCGGGCATGCAGAATCCCACGTTTCTAGCGAGGCCGGGTCGCACCGCGTCGGGAGGGCGGGTGTTTCTTGTCCGGCGTCGTTTCGGTTGTCTCTCGTGGGCATGGTGTTCTTGCTTTTTATAGACCTGGATATGCCATCTGCCGTGGGCACTTGTTTTACGTTGCTTCCTTTCTTTGGGTCGTTTTGTTCTTTTGCGTTTCTGATTGATGGGTAATGATAGTACTTGAGTGATGTTGTTGGAAATGGTGTTGGATAGGTGGGCTGGGCTTTGGATTGGGCGCGGCTTGTTCACAGTAATGGCTTCGAAATTGGGTGAAAGAAGTTCCCTGTAGAAACATGATACTTGTGCCTCGTACATTTTCCGTCCATCATTTTTTCCCTCTCACATTGACCTCTTCCGCTGGCTTCTGACTGTGGAAGCGGGCTGTATTCTGGGGGAATTGGGAGTGCAAACCCGTTCTGAGCTGACCGACGTGTAAGTGAGTCGTTCAGCACCGCCAAAGATGCACACGTATCTCGTAACGATGGTGAATGCTTCGTATGGCCCCAAATCACCCCGATCGACTTCTTGCCAAGCGGGGGAATCGGACCACTTCTCCGCGTATCAGCCCAGAGCACGAATGACAATGGCCGCCATCAACTCGAAACCCTCGTACGCGAAGCACATGCGAAGCGTATGCTTTGACATGTACTCTGTGCCGTGTCTGTGACATCTAAAGCAGAGTGTATCACAGCCCTAAACACCTCGTGCGGGATCCTCTGGCTGTTTGTGTGTGTGTGTGCGGGTAGATGCATCGGGGATGCGTGCACTGCGTCGGTGAATTTCTGTTTGAGAGGTGGGAAGGAGGCTTGGGGGGGTTTCCACGGGAAGGGGGATGTGTTGGTTGGGTGATTAGACGGGGTTTTGTGTGACTGTGATGAGGGTGATGGGAGTTGTCTGGTTGATGGGCTGCGTGGTGGCGGCATGTTGTGGTTGATGTTGTGCTTGGGGATGTTGGGGTGGGATGGGATTGGAGGAGAGTGCTTGGAGGTTGTGGTACTGTGGACGTGGTTACTTATGGTGGTTGATTCGTTGATGTGCTTGGCTTGGGTAGATTTGTGTTGTGGTTTTAGATGGGTGGGATGGAGAGAAGTGTGTTTCGGTGCTGGGGCTGTTATGGGATTGTTGATCGAGGTCGTCTGATCGAGGTCGCCATTGATAGCTGTATTACATGCCAACTCTTCGCTACAAGCAGAGGCGAGCATGCCTCTGGAATGGGCAGCCTGGCAGACTACTGCTCAGACGTTTTTCGTGAATGCGTAGCATGGTTATTCCAGAGTGAGGCTCGGATGTAGCTGGCATGGCTTGCTCTTCCTTGATAGATGGATGGAGGCAACTACACAACTATGTCTTCTATATTGTTGTATCTGATAATGGCATTGAAAGGGGCCACTACCCCAAGCATGGAAATCAAGACGCAGGGACCACGTAGATGTGCGGTTGCTCCATTAACTTAGGAATGTTATATCAGGAATTTATGTAAGAGGATCGGTGATACGTCCCAACTGCTGCCTACATAGCTGTTACCAAACAATAACCGTTGGCCTATGCAAAGAAGCCGGCTTCGTCTGAGATCTCGCCCCCATAATGAGATCATCTTCAATACGAGGTGCCTGTTTAGGGCTTGGAAACATTCAACAGCCTCCGTTGCCACAGAATGGTATATGTGTTTATAAGTGACTCATGAACTGTGCGGCAGGCCCGTTAGTAGCCCATAACCGGAAAATAGAAAGTTGGTTCATGTGTGTGATCCTCAGCTGTCTGACCTTAGTGCGGTAAATCGATGCATGCCATGCTCGACCATGCCCCTGGATCTGTATTGCCGCTCTCAGAAGGGGCATGAGATTGGAACTAGCATATCCGGTTGACGATGTCTTGCCGTTGTGGGAAGATAGTCAGCCATGGGGACAATGACACTCGAACTGATCGTTGAATAGAAGGCATTATTACTGGTGGATAACAACGCGTTAGTTGGAAAGAAGGAACTGGGCTGTATAAACGGCCACTCTTGTTCATGCCGACATGTTCAACGGCCTTGTCATCGGTATCTCAGCTTTCCGTATTCAGTCTGGCAGCTCAAGCCACTAGTCGATCAGTTTCCAAACAGTTGACCTTGGAGATCAAGTCCATTGAGCTATAACATACAATGTCCGCACTACCCATTATGTGACTTCCACAAGAATATCATATCTGCTCCTCGAAAAGATGGCTGCGATGGCATAGTCTGGGCCGCAATAGATTATCGCCTCGGCGCATTTGGCTTCCTCACAGGACTCTTCCTGCAGGCAGACGGCAGAGCCAATGCCAGCTTGCAAGACCAACGCGTTGCTTTATGGGGGAGAAGTCTGACAGTGTGACGGTCATGAACCAGTCGGCTGGTGCGAGTTTCATCAAGTACCCTCTCCTTGCTCATGAGGGGAAACTTGCTGCTCCGTTTCAGGAGGGCTATTGAACATTCCGTCCCGTTGACTGCTTCTTTGACCTTACATAGCCAGAGCGCAACCTTTGGACGTTTCACTCCTTTCTGAAGGCCACTTCGTTAGAAGGAGCTAGACGGCTTCCCTCGAGTGTCCTTATTGCTGCCGATATTCAAAGATTGGAGCTGCGCCTTAGAATGATTTTGCTTTCGACCCATCGGTCGACGACGACTACACTCCTGGTTCTCCAGCCCCGTTGCTGCTTAAAGGCTACTTTTCTCGGAAGACCTCACTGTTGTCTTCTCACACCAGCTACGAGGGTGCTGTATCACCGATCCCATTATCATTGGGAATGAGATGGTGTTGGCACAGAAGCTCCGGGGTTGGCATCGGTTCCGAAGTATGGAAAGCATGGAAGGGAGGCGCGGACTGTTGACCTTGATGCTGATTCCTCGGTTGGCATTGATAAACCCCTGCTTGAAGAACAGGACATTGTGATTGGCACATGCCATTTGGGGGCGGCCATGGGCGCGCTTGAGTCAAGTGGACAGGAAATTGACTTGATCCAGGAATTGATTGGTTGTTTTGATTGGTTGGTTTCAAGACAAATATTGAATTACTCTAGTTGTCTATTATCTGTTGATATTGCCTGGCATTCTCTTACCTGTATAAGCCGCGTCTCGTGCTAATAGTTGCCATGATAGCTTCAGGGGTTGATACTCAGTACGATATCCTGAACCGAAGCGGGCTTGCCATCAACCAGGCGTCCGCCGTAAGTAGAGTGTTAATATATAAACATGGCTCATCCAGATCAGCTGACTTCTATTTGAACCATGTGGTAGCTCTCCTCTCGTTTTCCTTAATCCCTTTGGCAGTTATATTTGGCTTTTCCCATCAACCCGAGGGCTAGATGTCAGGCACTGTAGCTTTGTCGCCTCCTGTCTGATGATTTCAATGACCATCATACTTCGTCATTTGCTGCCCTTGCATGATTGAAATCAGCATGGCTTGAACTTACTTGACAAGGCATACGTCGCAACACCAAGCACAGCTGCTGCGGTGAGATTGGAAGCATCAACGGCTACAGTTGCTGCACTCGGTCTCCCTACGGAGAAGTCTTGTTGGTGGAGGACGGCGCTGATCTGTCAAACCCTGCAGAACATGTTATCAGGGGTCAATGTCATTCTCGGCAGTTTTTCAGGGATGCTGGTCATGCGCTCTGCGCAAGCAAGGCACATGTATAAGCTATTGAACAGCCTCGGGCTTCATTCATGCATGTCATCTGTCTTATGTTACGACGTTCTTTCGAAATCATCGATTGTAATCGCATTTCAACCACATGACTACCCGGGGCCTGCAATAGACTTCTAATAGCGTCAGTAGAACGCAATTCCGTGCCCATATATCGACACAAGGCCTCCCACATCCCAATCCTATGTACTTATCGTCTCCAAATCCCGGCCAATGTTGGAGTAATCAAGGCCTCACACATGCTGGCATACGTTATAGACAACAGGGGCCAGACCACAGCTGAAGGAGGCAATAGCCTGAATACGTCTCGCAACCTTTTCACTCAACATTCCGGATTGCCATAAAGGAGGAGCCTACAATCTCTAAAAGATAAGCTGGCTGAGGATATTGTTCAGCTGTAAACGTATCAATCACACGTTCTAGACCAATCGAAATCAAAGGAATGCCACAATCATATCACACTTGCCAAAAGCGACTCTCAAGGGTTGCACCACCTCGATACGACGCAACGAAGACGGCCACTCTCACAAACTCCGTACGCTCAGCTCCGGATGACATGCCAAAGCCGGCTCCCTCAGCCTTTCGAGCACCTAGACGGCACGAGCAATATTCACTGGGGCCAGAAGACTTGGACTTCCCGGAATATGTCCGTGATTTTTGCCTCCCAGGCCTCAGGTCCAGGAGTCCCTCCAGGGGGTGGTTGGCCACCTGCCCTTATAGGCTGAAGACGACATATTCTCGTAAGATATCAAGTTACACATGGGCAAGCGTCTGTGTAACTATTCCCAGCCTCACCAATTGCGTCCAGAGCATGCAGCGTGATACGTGTCAAGGCTCGGAGCGACGTGAGCCCGGCTCCCCCCTGAGTCACATGGCTCAGGGGGGCCAGAGAGATCTTGGGAGGAGGAGAGAGAGGGCTATAAAAGGGCTCGTCTTCCCCGAGGAGGATCCCATGGAACTTGGACCTTCTCTTCAGCATCCACTTTTGAAGTTTTCGGACATGCTTGGCAGACATACCGCCCCCCTTGTCCAGTCCTGTCGTTGAGTGCTACATTCCAGTTATTATCTGGTCTGCCCAATGATGATGACCTCGAAGATGCTTTGACATACCGCCTTTGACTCTGTTGTCTGCGCGCGTACGCCTCTGATCAAGTTGTTCACAGGCACGGCTCCCCCCCTGGTGAGTGTGGTCACCAGACTCCATCATCATGGGGTCCCTGGCCCTTGCTTCACTTGTCTTCACACCTCAGTCAAGGTATAAGTATGGGTACTCCCCCTAGGCAGTCCGAAAGGCGTGGTTCGTGTAGAGTCGATCTACTGGGGGACTCACTCGTTGGGTAGACACAAGGCAAGGCCCACGACCCCTTGTCGAGAGGAAACTGTCAACGGATTCAGCAGCAAGTCTTCAGCGGAGAGTCTCCATCGTCAAGATGCATGGAAGAGGAGATCAGAGCGGCAACGAGAAACAAATCAATCCAATTCAGGTAACAATCTGGTCATCCTAGCCATAACTAACGTCCGAACCAAGAAAAAAAAAAGACAGTAAAACACAAAAAAGAATGCCCAAGGAGTTTTCCTTTTATCTCACCCCCCAAACGGCCCAACAATGCTGATACTGGATGCCTTTGACCCGTCAAAGCTTTGCCAGGAGCGGGACACCCCCCCGGCACACTGACAACGAACCCGCCTGGACTTCCTCCACAACACCATGTCAAAACTTGTTGCCCAACTCTGTTCGATCGTGGCAGCGCGTGGAGTTGTGTATTTCCACGGCTTATTGTCCGAAGTTGTAGCCGCCGTAGGCGTCGCTGCTGCTGCAAGAAAGCTCGCCCAGCCCAAAGTCGCCGCCGATGGTGAGCAGGGAGGGATCGATGGCCATGAGGTCTTGCCGCCACCCATCCTGCTGCCACATCTCCGCCTGCCAGAATGAAAGCGCGTCGTTGCCCTCGTTTTGGCCGTCATTGTCGTCATACGAGTATCCGTCGTACGGAAAGTTGTGGAACTCGATCACAGGCTCCGGGACTGCCAATGGAAGCAATGCAGGAGGAGCAGACGCAGAAGCTGAGCCGGAAGCAGGGGACTCGGCCTGCACCCCTTTCGCCCTCTTGCGAGGGTCGACCTGGCACAGGCCGCATCTCTTGACGAGGAAGATGATGTCGGATCGAACGATGCCGCAGTACTTCTGGTTGACGCGGTCCCAGGTCGCATCCCACCCTCCGTGGTTCGTCGTGTGCACGTTCTCCACTACCTGCAGGATTTCATCCACCGTGATCACTATGCGATCCTTGCCCTTGTCCTTCTTCGCAATGGCCCAGAGCTCCTGGCGGTTTTCGTCCCATCTGTACGTCTTCTGGGCGTAGTTTCGGCGGCTGTAGTCTTTCTGGCACGTAGGCTTGGCGTTGGGGTCGGCGAGCCATGCCACCAGCTTGTATTTCTCCTCCTGCGAGATGTGCTTCTTGTTCGGCGTCGACTTGAGATACTCCTGGAACTCCTCCCTGACCCGGGGGCAACTACTGAAGGGGTAATACGGGTGTAGTTCAGTCTTCATTTTCAGCCAATGCATTGCTCGTCACGGAAACGGTTCTGTCTGTCGAAAGCAACCTCCTTTTTTCCAAAACTCGAAATCCATCCTGAAATCCCGTCTCTTCAAAAGCAAATCTCGACTGTCTCACGGCGTCACGCAGCCCGTCGAGAATTCGAATCAAGGGCATTTCTCGACAGCGCGCGTACTCCCTCTGTCGAGAGAAGCCACTCGACTACAGGCGTACGCCTGTAGTCGAGAATTCATCCTCAATGGTGCCAGCACCGCACGTCTGAAACCTTGATGTAAAAAAATGCAGCTCATGACGCCTAAGACTCAATAGACCGGTCCTAAAGCCATCTGAAGCTGAATTCATGACGCCGGAAGCAGATGGTCGAGCTTCCGGAGAGCGCTGTCTCAGCGGCTTCGTGATGCTTGTGGAGAAGACTGACATGAACTAGTCGAGACGAGCTGTGGGCGACCGCTGCCAGATCCACTGGAGGGAGGATAGTCTTGTTTGAAAAGAAAAAAGAAAAGGGAGAAGGAAAAGAAAGGAAGGGCAAGTTACGAGTTGCCGTACTGTAGTTTGCTGTGCACGAGAGAGCTCGGTGAAGCAGAGCCATTGTAGGACATCTCTGCATAGTACAACGGACACCATCACCTTCACCAGCCACAACTCCTTCTGCTGGAGAGAATACAGCCCAGTACTTTGGCCTTGCTTATCTTAGATACTACATTCTTGTGCCTTGTACTCCGGATACCTGGTGAAGCCCCTCGTTGCGCCTCCATGTCGCAGATGGTTCCCGGCTTGGCATCTCGAGCACCAGGTCCTGCACCCTGGACATCACGTCGAACAGTCTCAGAGAGGGCATTTTTTGTCATGTGTCACTCCACAGGGCAGATATCTGTGTCCCCATAGGGATTATTTTGCGGCTCCATCTTTGTCCCCTTGCTCTACCGTACGCTTTCAGCGGTGTAACCTCATCATCTGGGGCTGACGTCCAAAGACTCCGACCATTTCATACTTCAGCTCACCAGTATACTAGTCACCTAGCAGCTCTTTTAGTAGTATGGAAACAACGCCCTGATAGCTGGTTGATGTGGGAGATTCTATGTGGGGGAACACATGGTATTGCTCCTTGCGAGACCTCACGACACCACGATACCGAAAACCCGGTTACCATTTGAAGCTCTTGGCGAATTTCATGCAATAGGCTCTATCCATCTCCTTTTCCTTTCCTCGACTCCCCTTTCTTCTGTCTCATTCGAGGTGTCTTCGGATGTGCCCGTGTCTTACATGTTTCGACTTGAGCCGTATGTACATGGCTGCACCATGTTGATATTTCGCGCCTAAGGACTTCGGGGTGAGGGGTGGAAGATTACAGAGGCCCATCGTAGGAAGCTACGCGCGGCTGCATTGCCATCAAGGCCGAATACATGATAGAAGCATAGCATCATGACATACATCGTCTCAAGGACCGTTTACCCCGGAGCCAAGACCATGGCCCTCTTCAAGATCTGGTGTTAGCCCAACGGCTGGACAAAGCCTCGTATCGGCGCATCGAAAATCTCTCCGAGTTAATGAAAAACCCTTGCTCGCTATTCCGGAAGAAGCAAGGTTTGCCCAGCCCCTGTCGCTTCGTGACCTTGTTGTCTCCTCAGATTTCACGATTCGGTTGTTTTCTCCCACTCTCTCCCTGGTCGCCTAATCGCGGATCCCTGGTGCCCGGCACGATCCTACTACGTACATACAAGGACTACTAGTACTAGTAGGTAGTATCTACTATCTACATGAGAGACAGACCTGTCTCACTTTAACCGACTTCCTGGCTCTGAATCACTGATGGCTAGATAAGCTTCTCGATTGCGGCTTGTAAGACACGAACCCGAGATCGCAGGAGGTGAATTGATCGATGTCCGTGGAGATGCTCAATTTCCCGCGTTTGTCTCAGATGTTCTTGATGCCCGTAGCTTTACCAGGAGCTAACAGCCCTCGCAGCGTAGCACCACTAAGCCCTGTTAACGATCTGTGCCCCAGATCTGTGGCTTGGGCTGCGGAGGCGCCCGGAATGTATCTACGCCATATCATCCACCCACCGGCTCTACACAGAGGCGGAAGAATAGCTCCTTGACGAGACTTGCACACCGGGCATCAAGGCGCCTCTCGCGGCCAGATGAGGAGGCCAGCAGTGAGTGCTGTTGGTCGTCGAAGCGCAAGGGAAGCGATATGCGAGGTGACTTGTCCGCTGCACGAGCCGACCCTTGCCGTGTCTCTCCGCACCCAACGCGCCGATGAGTTGCTTGATAGGCGAATGGCATGCCGTTGAATTCTGGTGATGCATCATCTCGAGGGACTTACATTGGTTGCTTTGTGTTGTCCGCAGCCGTTGGGGCTTTTTGCCGATGGTATCCCGCAGCATTCCGGTGTGGTTGGTTGCGCTTCGGCCCAAGGTTACAATGCCCGCGATGCTATGTAAGGTAAGGTATCATCATTCCATCCAGGTCGGCCGATAAGGATTTTGATTACTTGCGGCTCCCGTCTGCTGTAGGAGAGGACGCTGGTTCGTATGCATCTCACTCTAGAGGGAGGCATCAACCGGATACTGTTTGTAGCACCAATTTGCATTGTGTAGTAGTTCCCAAGCATTGCATGTTAGGGTTGCGACCGAGATGTCACTCGTATGGGTTTTGTGTAATTATATCTTAAGGACTGACTACACGTGGTGTATCGCTGCATCGCCGCTCGTAGGGTAAAGCACGTGTAGGCCGATGCTCAGCTTTCCCCTCGCCATGCCAGACGTACACTCTAAGGGGAAAGCATGTCGGAATCTAGGCACGTGTAAACAGGTATCGCTATATACCGTACCAGGAAAGCTCGGAATTAATATCGACCGAAAGTCAATTGCAAGATCGATCAGCCAATGACTGCTCATGCCCTGACGTACCATTATTTCAACGAGATCAGGTGTTGGTCCAGGGCTGTCTTGTTGTTGTTGTAGGTAAGCGCATCATGGCTCAACCCTCGCCGTTCTCGGTGAGGCTAGCATTCAGCTCCCCACCAGCCAAACCTGCTTACCATGTCCTGTTTTCGGTCATGGAATCAACTGTCGGATTCCAACATAAGTAAAAATAGTAACGAGATGTACGGATAGTACTAGTAAACTGCTTAGACTGGCCACTCACCTTGTTTTCAGCCTCAGAGGCAAGTTCCGCTGATCGACAACCCATTTCCGCCTCTGCTCTCACCTAAACCAGAGTCGCTGACGTCAACAGCCCTCGACCTCGACCAGACACTCTGACGTAGGAGGCAGATCCAGGGCCCAGCAAGACGGATATGGATCACGATCAAAGATCGATAGGTCGCTGTAAGTGATGATGGGATCTGTTCGGAATGGGTGAGTCGACCAAACTCTTTCCTTCAAAGATCACATCGTTTTGTGTTTTGTTATTCGTGAATTCGTGAAGAGCGTTCTAATCAGAGCCGGCCTTTTCAGACCGCAATGGCAACGATAGATCACAGCAGCGAGCCGTCCTCCCTGGGAGCCGGCAGCGAGCCCGAGATAATAGAAGCATATGACGAGCAGGTCCCAACAGCAAGCCATGCCCTCGCCGAGGAGAGCATACGGACCGGCGGCGAGGCGGCGAGCAAAGGCGCCAGCCAGCTCGAGCACGACGAGGTCGAGGTGAAGAACATCGGATGGAACCAAAAAGTGCAGGCCGTCCCGCACCCCGTGGTGGGTGGCCTCAGGAACGAAGAGCTCTGGACCCTGATCCGACGGTTCAACCAGCAAATCTTCGACGTCCGCAGCATCGACACCGTTCCCCTGGCCGATCTGGACATGAATGTGGCGGACGACGATGCCTTTTCGCCGGGCAAGCTGCGGGCGACGCTGGAGCGCTTCTACATGACGGTCGTCGTGTCCCTCGTCTCGCTGTGGAAGCACATTGCACGGCTGCGTTCGTGGCGAGAGTGGAGGAGGACGGCATCCTTCCTGGCAGTCTACAGCGTCGCCTGGCTGCTTGACCTGCTGGTGCCCACGATCATCGCGTTTCTCATGGTGCTGATTGTCCATCCGCCGGCGAGGACTTTCTGCTTCCCCCCGGTCCCGCCGTCCATTGTCGACTCGAAGACGGGAGGCGTGCAGAAGCCGCCGGCGGGAGTCCTTGCCAACGACACTTCCATCACGGGTGCGCCAGAGAAGCACGAGGGCGAGGGCGTCGAGCAGGAGGCGCACAACTTTGTCAACAGCATCACATCGGTGTGCACAGGGGTAAGCAAGCCTTGATCGTTTCTACGATAGACCCAGAGCGGCCGTTGTGATACTGACTTGAGAAATTCAATAGGTCGTCATTGGCACGAGTGCAGGCAAAAACCCTCAGGACGATCCTCACGACGACAACACGGCTCCGGATCCCACCAACCTCATCGATGACATCTCCAGAGCCAAGGATGCCACCGACGGCAACGCGACGGACAAGGCGCACGACAAGACAAAGAAGCCCATCTCCAGCATGGTCTGGGCCAAGACCTCGCCCCTGATGCACATGCTCTCGGACTTTGTCGACACCTGGGAGCGGTTTGGCAACGCCCTCAGCCCGACGCCGCCCTTTCCCATCGAGAGGCCGAGGCTGACGCTGGCCGCCTGTTTGCTGCCTGCCCTCCTGCTCTCCCTCTTTGTGTCCTCGTACATGCTGCTCAAGGGCATCGGCTTCGGCTTTGGGTTCGTCCTCTTTGGCGACCCCATCATCACGCCGGCTCTGCAGTTTGTCAACCAAACGTATCCACGCTGGGAGAAGTTCGTTGAGCTGCGGAACACGATCCTGCGAGGTATTCCGACAAATGCCCAGCTGACCATCACCCTGTTGCGCATCGGCGAGAGGAACAAGACGCCCATTCCGCCGCCTCCAGCGGGTGACGCACCTCCACCAGCCACAATCGACCCTCAAGCCGCCCAGCAGGTTGATTCTCTAGGTAAGCTTCTGCCCACCCGCTTTCTATACCGTGGAAACGGCGTACTGATTGATTCCCTATAGGTGTCTCGGACTATGAGGCGAGGGAAGCGCTTCGACCCGACCTTCACCGCGCACAGGACGGCGAAGCCAAGGACGATGCTCACCAGCAGCGGAAGCCCAAACGGGCCCATCGCATCCTCAACGTGCTCAAGGGCACCACCAAGGGCGGCGTCCAGACGGCCCTCACAGCCGACAAGGCCAAGGCCACCGTTGGTGCCACCAATGCACGGAACCGCCTGGGCGCAGTCGACAAGAAGTCCAGCGCCGACCACATGTCCGGCCCGGTCTGCTTCCCTGCGCGGTACGGCGGCAAAAAGGGCCACGCATTCATCACGGCCACGGCTACAACTCCGGCATTGAGCTGGACCTCGGATCTCGACGATGTGAATCCGGCATGGACGGTGGCCATTGAAGACATTGCTCAGCTGAAGAAGGTTGGGGGGCTGGGATGGAAGAGCAAGATCGTGGTGGGATGGGCCATGGATCGGGAGGTTGTGGATGGGCTGGTGGTGACGACCAAGGACGGAAAGGAGTATCATTTGACGGCCATCTCGATGCGTGATGAGCTGTTTAACCGGCTGGTTGCCATGGGGCATCAGATGTGGGAAGCGTGCTGAGCTAGATCTTGTATCATTATCTGTATTGTATCTGTATTTGTAATGAATCAATGACCCGACAAGACAAGCTTAATAATAATCGTCGTGTTCTGACTTGTCGTATTCAGGTTGACTTCATCATTGTGGTTCTATAGGCGCAACCGACTCCATACCTACTCTCAAAAAGAAGCCGACGAGCTGGACTGAAGCAACTTTGTCCGCACTCACATGCGTAATGACTCAGCAGGAGGACTCTCCAGAAAGCAACTCGATTGGACAAAGCAAACACAAATCATGTCACTTTTGCTGGTTCGGGGTTTGTTGTGTGGCGGGACCCCGGGCGAAGCCATGGCTGGGCTGGGGGAAGCTCCACCCGCGGGAGGCTTCTAGAGGCAACTATGGCCGCACTTTAAGTTGGCTGATGATGACGGCCGAGGCTGCAGAAAGGTGAGTTTACAGATGGGAAAGGGCTTGAGAAGGGAGGTGCTGGAGCAGGATAAATTAGTAATTGTGTGGGAACTGGCTTGCAAATTGGTGGGTTTGGTGTTAGTTATGTGGTGTTGCTGTGATATATAAGGGGGCAATCGCCTGGAGATGAAGAATGGCATGCATGTAAATTAACAACAACTACCTTAGGCAGATTCAGCAAAGGCTATTACAAGTTAGGCACGCATTGTACACATCACCAGAAAGGATAATGGCTCCGACAAAGGTTCTTCTTACTGGTGCGACTGGCTACATGTAAGTTATCCACCAAATGATAGACCTCGCACAGAAGAAAGACCGGAAAGCTCATGCACAACACCAGCGGCGGCTCCGTCCTCACCCGCCTCCTCCAGTCAACCCACCCCGACATCAAAAACTTGACGTATACCGTGCTCGTGCGAAAGCCCGAGCATGCCGAGTACTTCAAGTCCCAGGGCATGAGGCCCGTCCTATTCGACAACCTCGACCAGGTCGATCTGCTCAAGAAAGAGGCATCTGAGCATGACATTGTCATTAATTCGGCAAGCGCCTTTCGACCGCTAGCAGCCAGGGCTCTGATCGAGGGACTAGCGGAGAGGAAGAAGGTGACCGGTGGCCCAGTCTGGTACATTCATGTAAGTGACAATGACAACCTTTGATGCTAGAGAGAGACAGCGTACCTAATGCTAATCTGCTTCTACAGACATCCGGCACCTCCAGCGTCGGCAACCGTCCCGTCAGCAAAATCTACACCGAGGAAGACGCCCCCTTTGAATTCAACGACAAGACCCAGGACATCTACGCCTACGAGCTCAAGCGCGAGCAGCACGAGAAATACCCCCAGCGAACCTGCGACGTGACCGTCGTCCAAGCAGGCGAGGAGTTCAACGTGCCGACGTACATCCTCATGCACCCGACCATCTACGGCACCGGCACCGGCCCCTTCAACAAGCGCTCCATCCAGATTCCCTTCTTGGCGAGAAGGGCCGTGAAGAAGGGCTATGCGGAGTACATTGGCGAGGGCAAGGGAGTGTGGGACCACGTCCACATCGACGACACGAGCAAGATGTACGAATTGCTCCTGGGGAAGCTCTTTGCGAATGCCACCGTGCCCTCTGGACGACGCGGAATCTACTTTGGTGGAAAGGGACGGCACACGTGGAAGCAGGCCTCCGAGGGGTTGGCCAAGGCTGGTTTCGCAGCTGGCGTGCTGAAGGAGGCGGAGCCGCGGTCGATTGGGCTCGCAGAGTTGGCGAAGGACACGCCGGGGGGAGTCGAGCAGTATCTGGAGCTGGGATTCGCGTCGAGGTCGGTTACGAATGCGGATTTGTCGAGGGAGGTGCTGGGGTGGGTTCCTGAGGTTGGGGAGGAGGAGTGGGAGAAGGGGTTTGCGGAGGAAATTGAGGCGGCTGTCAAGGGGAGCGAGAAGTGATGGAACTGCTGTTTGCAAGTTGTGTGATGCAGTTTAGATATGAGTAGGTGTCGAAAGAACATATTATATCCTCGTGAATTAGCTAAGAATGCACTCATTCTTCCAGTCCTGCAACGACAATGTATTTCTCATACTCTGGCTTCAACAAAAACTCTCTCGCATCGGTGCTCGAGCTTACGTCTTGCCACTTGTCCAGAAGCCTGAGCTCCTCTTGTCGCCTCTTCCTCGCATAGGTCAAACTATCCGAGCCCAAGACCACACGAACCGCCCATGAACGGCCCGCTGCCGCTCCCCGGCGCAGGATAACGTCCACCATGGCAGACGCCGCCTTGTCGGGGTCCCCAGGAATGGTCCAGCTTGGATCCGGCAAGAAGAGCCCGAGATACTCCCCAAAAGTCTCTGCGTAAGGCTCGGAAACTGGTGCTTCAGGGAACGAGACCTCATCTGGTTTCACCGCCGCATCACCGCCGGCCTCATCTTCGTCGCGAGGCTGCGTCAGCCGAGTCGGAAAGCCGCCGAGGTCGAAAGCAACACACTTGATGCCCATGTGCGAGACTTCCTTGTGCAGACTCTCTGCAAAGGAGCTCAGCGCGGCCTTTGTCATGCAGTAGTGCGAGAGGTAGGGGAGCGCGCCCCAGGCGCAGCCGGAGGAGGTGAATGCGATTGTGCCGTGGCCTTGGGCGCGGAAGTAGGGGAGGATGGCTTGCGACATGTGGAGTTGGCCGAAGAGGTTGACTTGGAAGATTGTGTTGACAAAGGTGTCGCTGTCGCTGATGTGATGTTGATAGTGATTAGTTCACATATGCTGATGAAGAGGAGTAGGATAGGGGCCTTGTCGAAGGGAACATACTCGGCATCCTCGGCAGTTCGCAGAGCAGACATGCCAGCATTGTTGATCAAGACGTCGATGTGCCCAAAGGCTTCCCAGGCTTTTCTCACTTGAGCCTCGATGACCAATTTCCCTGCTGCCACATCTAGTTCAAGCAAGATGGCGTTTTGCTGGCTCTTGAGGTGGCTGAGTCTCTTTTCCACGTTCCTCCCTGAGGCGATGACTTTGTCGCCGCGGGAGAGGATGTGGTTGACGAGGGCGGCGCCAATGCCTGAGGTTGTGCCTGTTATAAGCCAGACTGTCTGAGGCATTGTATAAGTGGAAGCTGCGTTTGTGTGTGTTGATTTGTATCTGGATTGGTTGGCGGTGGTGTCAACTGGGAGCTTGGACGAGAGATGAGAATCGAGGGAGGAACGTAATTGAACTTCTTGGCACATATATCATCTTAAACACATGTCGTTTCTTGGAGGCAGAAACAAAAGACGCTCGTTAATTGTTTACGTTTATTCCTCCGATTGTTGAGCACTATCGCACGGCTGACGGACGAATGGTCCGTAGCGTTGTGGGATTCGTACGTCTGCACAGCAGGGGCTACAGAAATTCGTCCACGGACGAACAGCCTATATTGCCAATCAATATCTGGTCTGCTTCCTTTATATCGTATCGTTTCTCTGCCAATCACGGTATATGCCAATTGTCCGACTTACGTCCGGGGCCTCCTCGAGTCTAACCCCCCCAGCAGTTGTGATTCAACACAACGCTTGGCTATTCGAGGACTGTGCAGAAGGGTTGACGAAATCCATCCAGGGGTAGCACTGCTCAGTCAAGAAGATATTCTGCCATTCCACTTGGTTGGACAGTCAATCAGGCCTATACAGCTCCAGCATGAACCCCACTGCGTAGTTGCTGCCACCTCCGTGATAGACGTGGTGTTGTCTTTCTGAATCTGGGGTCAAAATCGTAAACCACCATCAGCGCATTGACACGCAGTTACCGCGAGATCGAGACAAGATTGCCTTTTTCGGCTATCTCGGCTTTCTATCTACAGCTAGGCAGATGCTAAACTAGATGCTGACGATCGACTGGATCTGCACCCTTTGGTGTCTCTCCAGGGTCTGGATTGGCCATGACGTTCGACTTTGCTCATGATGTCATGGCTCCGAAAAGATAAGATGCTTTATACTTTTGTACTGTAGATGAAACAATCGATAATCGTAGTTCTGGGAAGTTGGTCAAATGCCTTTATCTTCCTTTAGAAAGCTAGCATGGCATGGAGGTCTGATGGGGGGCATTGAGAGAGTAATACGGCAGCATCAGTTGCTCCGGTTTCAATGTTCAACAGCCTATACGACTCTTCAAACCTCCTTTCCACTTCACAACTGCCAATTGACATAATTTCACATTACATAAGTCGTCGTGGATTCGAGCTCATCGGCTACTCCTCAGCTGAAGCCCGACGACCCCAATCCGCAACCCCCGCGCGCCCTATAAATCACAGTTGACAAACACGATGGCAATCCCCCATCTGCAACCCCAAGGCATCGCCACCAGCACCTCGGCATCATGGACTTCACTCCCGAGCCCTACGACGACAACGTCTCTTCGTCCTGGTTGATCTGCAACACCTGCGGCACTCAGTTCCCGACTGCCGATCGTTCCGCCCTCAGGACGTGTTACGTCTGTGACGATCCTCGTCAGTATGTGCCGCCGTCAGGACAATCCTTCACGACACTGGCCGATATCCGCGCCACAGGACACAGGAACGAGTTTACGCCGTATCAGCATGACGAGCGTGTCATTTCCATCCGCACAGAGCCGCGGTTCGCCATTGGGCAGCGAGCCATACTGATCCGGACTCCCGAGGGCAACATTCTCTGGGACTGCATCACGCTTCTTGACGACGAGACGATTGGGAGGATCAAACAACTTGGGGGCCTTAAGGCAATCGTCATCAGCCATCCGCACTTTTATAGCACGCACGTCCAGTGGGCGAGGGCGTTTCAGTGCCCCGTGTACATCTCCGCCGAAGACTTGCGATGGACGACGACGCCGTCCGCTCACCGAAAGCCGCTGACCGAGATCGAATCGGAGATTGTGCCTGGAGTCAAGGCCGTCAAGCTGGGCGGGCACTTTCCCGGATCTTTGGTCCTGCTGTTTGACGGGAGGCTCTTTACTGCGGATACTCTGATGACGACTCCGGCAGGCATGGGAAAGTGGGACGTCGATGCCTTGGGAGAGAGGAGGGAGAAGCCGCCTGGCTTGAACTCGTTCTCCTTCATGTGGAGCATCCCGAACTACATCCCCTTGAGCGCAGATGAAATTCACCGAATGTGGGGGATCCTAAAGGCCTACGAGTTCGGGTCTACGCATGGCTTGATGGTAGGGATGGATATCGAGGACGACAAGGTTAAGGCGAGGGTGTTGGACAGCATGAAGATCCAGACGAGGGCCATGGGCCATATGACGCATGCGTTGCTGGATGAAACGCTGTGATGGTTGGAACGCGATGAGCCGACAGCGTGACTCTCATTTGTGCTAATCTGACATGCCTGCATGCACTGTGAGTTGGCATCGAAGGATGTCGCCCGAATATTTGAACGGTAAAGTGATGATTTTGATGGTATTGTATTGTATTGTATTGATAGTTGTAGTTGCGTTATGCACTAAGCATGATGGCAATGGGCCTCAATCCTCATGACATAGGTAAGAAGACTGATTGTAAATGAGGACAGGGTATCGTAAGATAGTAGAAAAGAAAGGAAAAAGAGACCCGATAAGAAAAACACAAGATGAAATGGAAGAAATCCGAAGCGCTTTACCTGATATTTTGTTTCCGCCCCGAAACTCCTGCCTGTCGAGATTAAAGCATACCCATCATGTCGTCCTCATCTACCGCGTACGGTTCGAAAAAGCCATCCCAATCGTAGTGGTGATGGTAGTTGTGTGAGGCGGGTGTAAACCTGGTTTAAAGCCTGGGCTGTTGAAGGCAGCGATTCAGCATCTCCCAGCCCTCATCAGGCAGGTCGACGACGGAATCATTTAGTGTATCCAGGATGAATGGATTCGCTATTGGCCAAAAAGTCAGCTCTTGAATTCTCTCTCTTCCGACGCAGCCGTTCCCGGCAGTTCCAGCTTACGCATAAGAGACAGGGCCATGTCGCCCGCCCCGACGGCCAGATCCATCCTGGCCGAAGTATAGCATCCGTACCGCTCCTGGAGCTCCAGCATCGTCTTCCACAGCTCCCGCGTCGCATCGGGGCTCATGCCGCCGCAGCTGCGCACAGAGCATGTGCTCCCCTGGCGGCTGCGCTCGTCGTAGTCGGGGAAGGAAGTGCGGCGTCCAGACATGTTGCTGTTGCTATGAGTTGATTCTGCTGCCACTGAGGCAGTTGATGAGATGATGGAGGAGTTGCTGGCGGCGGTGGTGGTTGTTGTCGTTGTTGTTGTGATTGTCGTGGCGGCGGTTGTGCTTGAGGCGACGGGGATGATGGAGGTGAGCTGGCCGAGCTCAGTGTCTTCGCTTGCGGTGGACCAATATGAATTGATTGATGACGAGGACGAGCTCCGGCGCATTGTATGCTGGGATGGCAGGCCTCGAGCGGTTCTTTGAAGAGGTCCCGGCGTTTGTGTATACAGGATATCGTTGCTGCTTCACGCCCACGTGGAGACTCCTGTCACGTAACGAGCAGGGGGGTACTACTGTAGGATAGATGAGAACCGAGCAAAGCCGCAGGACAAAGAGTTTTCTTATTCAAAGATGGAAAACAGCTGGATAGATCACGCAGAGTAGCAGTGGTAGAAGAACAAAGAGAGAGAAAGAGGAGGGAGGTGAAGAGGGGGGGACCAGCTATCGACTTATACTCACCACTCCCTCGTCACAAAAAGCAAGCAAAATAGGCGCCAAAGAGGTGCTTCCCGGCAGATGCACGACAAAAAGGGCTCGGCAAAGACGCCCGACTTTTCCTCCTCTTGCCTGACGTCGATCCAGACATGGCGTGTCTCGACCTGTCTCATCAAGCAGAGCAGCAAAAGGGATGGTGGGTCTTTGCCTGAGTCGATTGCCGGGAGCTGGGGCTTGAAGCTTGAATACGTGGCTGCCAGTCATGCTACCCTTCTCACCTGGAACTAAACCGAGGGGGCCCTTGTAGCCGCCGAGTAGAGTCAAGTACCTTTTTTTGCATGTGGGTAGGTAAGAAGTTGTGTGTGTGATGTGTAAGTACTTGTGTGTGATGATGTGTGTGATGGCATTTGATCTCCTGTGGCTTTCTTTGTTGTTATGCTTGTTACGAAGATTTTTTCACCTCTACATTGATGAAAGCCTCGTATTCTTCAACCAAGGCGCAAAACTTTGCAGAGCTGGTGGGCATGGCGCGTTGCCTCCATTCCCATTGCGTCGTTCACGTTCCTGTGCCCCTTGACTAGCATCACAAGCCATCAAGGCACACGCACAGAGTTTGACACATTGCTGGGTGGTTTCGCATCACCCTGCCCTCCGTGTGTAGGGGGGAGAAGGGGGGGCTTCTGGCATTACATGGCTCGCCCAGAAAGGACAAGTCGGGTCTACAATCCAACTGGAAAAGGCGACAGGAGGTGGATAGAAGGAGGAAGAAGAAGAAGAGTTTTTCTTTCTTGATCAAGAACCGGCAGAGAGATCGGGTTCGTGTCGTTTGCATCGTCGCCATTGGCTCCGTGGTCAGGGATTGTAATTAACGGCACGGGCAGGCTGCGTGATTAGCAGCATCGACAGTCATGGCATCGAACCAGTGCCCAACCTGATGAAGAAAGGGATCCAGTCCACTAGACAAGGGTATGTTCGACTCACTGATGAGAGAGGACGAAAAAAAAAGCTGCATGCGCAATGTGACGCTCCAAGTGCCGGAGCCGGTTTGGCCACAGCGGCATTTGGCCGGATCCCTGGTTCGTTATTACCGGGAGGATCGAGAGGAGTTTGTTGGTGAAGAAGCGGAAAGCGAACAAAGGGCAAACGGGGGTTGTCGCTTTCGCTGATGATGGAGCCACCACACCCTCACCGGCGTCTTCCAGAGGGCCTAGGAGGATCCAGGATAGCTACAAAGATGATCATTCACCACCTGTCGACATTGTCGCGAGAATGAGGCGAGAGCGCGTGTGGACGCACCTCGAGACGGCGTGACACACTGCGATCCGACCGGGGTCTCTCGCCCTCTGGAAGCCCGCACGAAGAGTTGACTGGTCCTCAGCCTCTTACACTGATAATCTCATCAACGCTGTTCCCTCATGCGCGAGTCGTAAGCGGGCGTGATCTGGCAGCCAGTACTCCGTATCAACAGGAAAGAAACAGCTTGCGCGTTTCATCAGGGCAAGGCTCAGTCAGTCATGCCACCCCCCCCCACGAGCGGGAACACTTGTCTGCCATTTGCTTCCCGCACCAACCGGGACGCGGGCTCACCGGCACGGGGTTGCAGTGTGTGTAAGTGCGGTGAGGGCGTCGCCAGTCGGAGGGAGGAGAGGATAATGAGACAGCGCTTCTCCTGTCGCAAACGAGGCATCACGAGCAGTGACAAATTACGTGGAGATAATGATGGCTGGCAGGACTCACATGAGTAGACATGTACTTGTCCCATAACGCAGTCATTCACACAGTCGCTTTACACATACTTGTACCTCCTGTCTTCTCACGCGCATTACCCATTGCCCTTGAGTTCAATAATCATGGCGCCTTGAGTCGGCAAACTCGCAGATGCCGAGGACGCAAACAGCCGACTTGAGACAAAGCCCACGTCTCCCCGATCCAGCACACCCATCCAATCGACAAGATCCAAGAAAGTACAGTACTGCAGAGGGTTCGCAGCACGGATAGTAACCGAAGCAAGAATGATCATTCGAACCATGATAACAAGCATGAATAGCCGGAGCGGGGGTGATGTCTGGGAATCAGACAGGTCACGGCCACTGTTGATCTTTTGCCGTTTGGATCTTTGGCCGTGATCTGCATCCTGGGCCGGCTTTCCCAGATTTCCTCGATCGGGAAGTTCTTCACACAACACACGCAGAAGCAGGGCTCAACGCCGGCCTCGGGAGAAGGGCTTGTTGCAGTGCATAATAGCTCGAGCTAGGGATGGTCGCTTTCAATGGTCTGTAATCAATTGCTTCCAGGCAATAGGGAACCTTGAGAGCTGAAGCTGGGCGCAGAATAAGCTTCTGAATCGAAGTGACAGATAACTGGAGCATCTTGTTGCCCTGGACAAGGGAGCATCATGTGAGAGCCCGGATGCACGCGGGAGGGGCCTCGAGTGGATTTCGAGCTTCGAGGGACTAGCGGTAGCTGTGGGTAGCAGCTGGAGCTCTTCCTGGTTTTGTTTACCCTTGGTAGCTGATGATGGTTGGATGGCTCTACGATTTGTGGCTGCTGCTGAGCTTGTTCCCGAACCCACATGCTGAAGCCATGAAGGGGGAGCAGCAGTGACACGTATCAAGGAGGCAATGCTGAACACGAATGATGCGAAAGGCGTCAGGCATCACTCCGTCTCCGCTCTGACTCTTGAATGATTCCGCCTCTGACTCGATAATGGGGAGAGAGCAAGGGGAAAAGGGCACGCACGTTTACTTCGTCCCAGCATACAGCCCCTCAGACATGGACCCTGCAAAAAGCCCGAAAGAACAGCAGCGGCCAGGCCCGATTTCCTGGGTCGGGAGCCCAATTCCGATCGAGCCGCTTCAGTCAATTCCATCTTCAAATCGAGCCGTTTCCGAACCCTGAAATCCACGTCAACGGGTCAACCAGCTGGTTGGAGTAGTAGCTAAAATCCCAGCCCAGGCTCAGGTCGAGGGGCTGATGTTCGTCCTAACGCAAGCCACGCCGACCCTTCCGCTTTGACCTGCAAGAGGCGAATTCCATGGACAAATGGGATTGAGGCATTGACAACTCTGTGGTAACGTGATGCTGAATAGACGCCTCCTTGTCTGCTGTAGGGATACACGTGTGTAGGGCGTTTCGTCCTTGGCGAGGGCTTCGCCTGGTTACTGGGGCGCGTATGTGCGTGCGTGTTGCTACTGTTGCTAGAAACGTGCTTCTACTCTGATGCTTGGGTGAGGCTATGCTGCTGCTGCTGCTGCTGTCTACTGCTGTCCACTGCTGCAGCTTACATCTAACACTGAACCATGATGACTGAATATGTTGGTTCAAAAGCGTATTGGGTACGATCGATGTGCAATTCGTCTAGTTCTATATACCATCAAGGACCAGGAGGATCCTACAAGAAGACAAAACGCAAGGAAACAACAGTGACTTCCATCTACTCCCAACTACATCTCAGCCTCAGCCCTTTGCAACAACTAGTGGCCCCGGCTTGACAGCTTCGCCACCTGCCGATTTTCCAGCTGGTAGGGCTGAGGTAACCAGCCCATCAGCTTACTCTTCCCCCCGGGTCGGCCTCAAGCCCCCTTACGCTTGACACTTGGGGTACGCCTCCTTGGAGGACGCCGTCTTGAACAGCTTGACCTCGTCCTTGCGGCGGGCCTCGAGGCCGGGCATGACCTTTCCTCCCGCCATGCGCCACTTGGGGAGTTCCTCTGCGGCCACGGTGTTGGCGGCTTCACCGTTGTTGAGACGCTTCACGAGAGTCGACGTCTTGGCGTTGCCGCACCCGACGTTGAACACCCAAGACGACAGAGCGGCCCACTGGTTGGCGTTGAGCTTGGGCTTCGTGTTGAGGGACTCGGCCAGGCACTTCGTGTACTTGGGGAGATCGTCCAGCAGCAGCTCCTTAGCCGTCGTCTTGGTCAGGGGGAACTTGTACTTGACCTCGGCGCAGTTCTTCTGCTGGCACAGATGTCCGTAGCCGACCGTCGGCAGACCGATGGGATCCGGCTTGGGGCTCGCGACGAAGCCCTCCCACTTGGCGATGAGGTCGACACCCGCGCCGTTGATGGTCTTGCAGTAGCTCCCCGACGAGGAGCCGCCGCCGCCTGACGAGGCGCTGCACTTCTTGGTGACGAAGCCGCTGGAGCCCGTCTTGACGTAGTAGTCGGCGACGTAGCACCCGTCGGCCGTCTTGTCCCAGATGTTGTTGCCGTTGACGCTGGTCCCCGTCGTCTGGCAGCTGATGGAGATGTCGTGGCTCTTCTTGTACGAGGTCTTGATGGCGTAGCTGGTGCCTGGGCCGGTGCGGCAGTTGACGACGTCGCCGGTGATGGGGTAGGCGCTGACGAGGGACGCCAGGGAGACGATGAGGGCGGCGAAGGCGGTCTTCATTGTGAGGTTGGGGGTGTGGTTGTTGTGAGATGGGAGAGAAGGCTGGTGATGTTGTCGAGGGTGTTTGAGTGTCGATGCTGAGTGCTGGAGTTTGCACGAATGGCTTCCATCATGCTCTTTATATAGTTCTCTGAAGGCATCGTCAACTCATCACAGTCACTCCATCTCGCGATGATAACTTCTTGGAGTACAGAGACTGCTCCATTACTCTCATGATGAGACCAACAGCTTCCACTTTGGGATGCGGCTGAAGACTCCATCACTGGACCTGCATTAGATCTGGTCTCAAAATAGACATTGAAACGATGCTTACTTACACATTGAGTAGGCGCGTTCGCGCGAAGTCTTAACTGAGAGTCAATGCGATGTGATTTGACCCGACTGATGACTGCTCTCCAAGACGCTATCTGCCGATTCAGTATGCTCCGCGATCAAGTCCCATCATCGCGTCCATGGAGAAAATAGAAGGTCGCCAACGACTATCCCAGAATGGAGTAGATGCGCTGCATTTCATTAAACATGTTTCTATTTAGGGATCTTCAGCTGAGTCGGGGGATCTGCCGGATCTCCATCATGCTGGTTGTTGAGGCTCTAGCTTCCCATAAGACGGGGGAACACGATGCCGCTTCTGAGATGAACAGGGGTTGCCCTCGGGTTATGCTTATTTGCGCCTGTGGGGGCCAGTTGAAGCCCATCACCTGTTGCCATGTCGATCTGCTGAAACTAAACAAAAAACTGCATGGCTAATTCCTCAGAATATCAAGCCCGCTCTCAAATGATATGCAACGCTCGCAAGTTTGCAACGAAGAACGCCGTGATACTTCCTGCTTCTCAATCCAGCTGCCAAACAACAACTGCATCGGTGCATATCGCTGTCTCCTGAGCGCACCCTGAATGCTATACCATGTTGGAAACAAACGACAAGAATAAAGAAGAGTGATGAAATGTAAGACAGTAACCCAAACGCTCTATGAAAAGAATCACGCGCTGCCTATGCTCTTCAACGACCCGCCTCCCTTCCAACCTGCTGATATACAGAAACGCTACTCAGGGGAAACGCCACGACCTCTTCATACGCATGGAACCCATTACACCGCTGGCACAAGAAGCCCGGCTCCGCCTTCAAAAGGCTGCAAATCTCAAGAATCGCACGCAGCCGAAACTTTGCAAACAGCGGCACGTCAACCCGCGGCAGGGCCGCCGTGAGGGCGACGACGACCGCGTACATGTGCAGCAAGAAGACGAGCAGAGACGGGTTCTTTGCGCTGAGGGCGACGTACGAGGCGGCCGAGTTCTTGACGAACCACGAAGTAAAAGGGTAGACCAGGCGGAATTGGTCCTCGGCCGGGATGTCGGCGCCGAGTCGATCGTGGACGAGGCGCATGGCGTCGCGGAGCTGTCGGAGCATGGCGGACAAATCGCGGTCGCCCTGGAAGCAGAACGACAGGCCGTTGACGGCGCTGATGCCCTCGGCAAGGAGCTTCTTGACGAGGACGGAGCGATGTTCCAAGTCTCCGGGCTCTGGTGGTGATGATGCGGCCTGCTCTTCTCTTTCCGGGGATATGGGCTCGTATGTAAGGATCCGGCGAAAGGCTGACCGTTTCAGCCACGGCTTCATGCGCGTGGCCACCTGCTTTACCATGAGCTCTGTTCAAGAAAGAATGATGCCTTTGGGGCTTACTCTTGAAATGTTCCCTGCTATGTTCATGAAGGCGCGACTGTTGCAGATAGTGTTAGAAGAACCCCCTCATGATGCCGGAGTGTTGTGAATGTCAACCCGAGCATTTTGACTTACTGATCCGACATGATGTATGAACATCCCAGGGATGCGGCTAGGATTGCATCGGCATTGTATTTGGAGAAGCAGCCCATCGCTCGATACAGCCCGAGAAGGGCCAGTTTTCTGTAGTGATTGGCATCCTGGGAAGCTTCGTAGGACTTTGTCGTCACCGCAAGCCTCTGCGCCGCTGCAGCGGCCAGGGTATGAGCGACAAAGTCGTAGTGTGTTGCGAGCTGAAAGAACCTGGCCAACAACAAGAGCGTCAGCGTTTCTATATCGCGATGGACGAAGACTGGCAAGTGTATTGAAGTTGTTCACAGCAAAATGGCGGCACTTACGCTCTCATCTCGCCCCAGATTAGACAGATGTCGGCTGTCTTGCTCAGCTCAAGGACGTTGGCCACCAGAGCCGTCTTGTAAATGTACCGCAAGTCCTTCAACGCCATGTTATGCCAGCTCGGAGACGGCAACAGGAACGTGAACGGCGGCTTTCCTGATTCCTTCCATTGTGCACATGATTTTTCAATGTCTACCGGCCAGCGTAGCGTAGAGGCAGCCTTTTCGTCTTCGTCCTCCGACTCGGGCTGGGCTGGATATCTGCAATCGACTTTGGAAGAAAGGCATCTACGACTGAATAGAACCAGATATCAGTATGTCCATTGCATTGAATGCGAGATGAAAAGGAAATAGGAGACATACCACGATGGCCGAAACTCGTCACATTTTACATGCCTTTGCTTACAAGCCTGGCAGCCCAACTTTGATTTCGTATGGCTTCGTCGCAGCACAGGCTTAACAGTTGCCATACTTGAAAGCCTCTCTATAACTCGACTTCTGCGCGGGAGACTGGATCTGCAAACTGGGGTCCGTCCTATTCATCAAGAATCGCATTGTCGCCCCTTTCATCTCGTCTATCGTCCGTCTTTGAACCTAAGGAAAGCCGGGGAAATAAAGCTGCGGGGCGCCGGACTTCTTCGCCACAAGGCACCAGATCGGGAGCGTTGTAATCTGACTGATCCGCATGGGATATATTGCTGTCTTTCGTAAAACACTCTGTCCGTTAGCAGGAGAATCAACGTCCGCGGACGAAGACCGGACGAGCATGGCAAAGGCATGACGAGGTCTAGGCCTGTTGAGGCCAATCGGCAGCCCCCCTTTAACATGACCAATGCATCCATGGAACAGGCTAGTGGCTTACCTCTCGTCCGTTTCCTTCTCACGAAATCGCCCAGTAGGGTCAAAATGCAACAGTGGAGGCGACGAGGCAACCTCGTATTGAGGAATTTTGGAAACAAGGAACAATGGGAGCTAGGGAGTGTTTTCGCCTTACCGGGGCGGGAGGGCATCAGCCGCGCTCGAGTCGCCTGTTACTATACCTAGGATAGTGTGAGACTTGAGTTGGTGTTGGTAGACTCAATACATGTATATTGAACTACCATGCTTGTCCCCTCAGAGGCACTTGCATGCTGACAAGACATAGATGAGACAATATAGTAGCGGTATTGTTGGTAGGTGGATGGATGGGGGAAAGGGGGACACAAAGAGCAGTGTATATAGTAGATACGTCGGTTGATATGCACAATAGACACTATAAACATGTATTCCATTTGTTCTTTCATCTACAAGAAGATGCCTGTAGACCTTCGGCTACTGGGAGCTGGCGGAATTGCTTCTCAGCGTCACCGACTTGGGCACGGATGGGCGGCAGCGCATCAAGAGCAACGGTTAGTCCCGCGTATGCCGGATCGCCCAAGCCCGTACAGCAGGTGGTGGCGGTAGAAGCCCGTGGCTACACTCGACGTGGTCCGGGTCACGGAAGGCCGGGGCCGCCGCGTCCAGTTCCGCCCGGAGCTATTACTGGTTCACAGGGGCACTGGCTGTGGGCGCAGCGAGTAGCTCTGCGGTGTGAGAGAAAGGTACCTAGTTGTACCAGCTTGTGTCCAGTGAGGACGGCGGAGGGGGGACACAACAGCCCACGCCGTCTGGCGGTTCGGGGTTCGGCGTGAATCAACGACGATTCAGGGGCCGCGAAGCCGCAAGAGTGCCGCTGCGGCGTTGGCGGCAAAGATGACCTTGTCTATGCCCAGTATATCCGACAGATTGACAATGCTCTTGCAAGGAACACCTTGTTCCACACTACGGGGGCTTCTAAGGAGGATAGAGATCCTGCCATGGTGGTACTCGTAGAGAGGAGACTATCCAGCGAAGCCCCTGGTGTGTTCCTAAAGCACGTCGACAACTTACAACTTGATGAGCAGGGGAAGCCATGGATTAAGATAGTCACCGGCATGGCGGAGTTGTCGGGCGCAGAGTGGTAGTAGGCCTCAGACTGTGCAGGTCGGAGGTCTTTCTTGTTTCATTAGCTATTGGGAAACACAATATCGTGATAGCCGTGTAAGTACGGGCTGGAAAGAAGAACATAGTTTGTAGCTACAGGAGATCGTATCAAGATGTGGTTACTGGCGCATCAGGTGGCCTTGAGGCATATTAATTCGCTTGAAACACTTAGGTAAGATCAGTAGAAGCAAGAGTTTCTCCAGATTTATATACACGCCTCGATCTGTAATTGTCACTTGGAAGACTTAAAGCAGGTGACAACTATGTCAACGGCACGCTTGTCCTGTACCATGAGACGGAGTCTCGTCTTTGCAGCAACTTACTATAACCCTGGTTCAGAATCCTATGCTGCCAAAGAACAAGGCCGCAACACACAGCAACAATCCACCAGGATATTGCCATATGGACCACCATTGAGCCAACGCAGCTCACCCCCTGGACCCGTAGGACCTCCAGTCGATAGGGTGCTTATCACCCCCTTACCATGGCTCTTTCAGACGTTTTTCTCCTCGTGTCAGATGTTAGCGGCAGTCACAACTGGTGGGAAGAAACTCCGTCTATGTCGATGCCTGATCTCGCGGTAGACATTATTCCGTCAAGTAAACCTTATAGATAGAACCCCTGTAACTCGAGTTTGTTGTTCAAGGGGGCGTAGGGCTGACTTGGCAGCCGTCTTGACCCATATTCCTTACGTTCAGACAATAAACGGTTTTGGTTCAATTCGGCTCAATCCAATTCCAACCTTCCTAGGCCCAGCTTGATGCTCGTTTGTAGTGTCATCTGCATGGACCTGATCTCTGTACGCAGTCATCATCGTTTTCTTGGATCAGTGTGCAGTCCCCAGTAAGCTATGAGCAAGACGGGTACCTTTGGACAAGGCAGCCAGGAGAGTAACTCTCGTCTTGGTTACCGAACTGGACCAGTCAGGCACAAAGATTCCCTGGCCATGTTACCGGTGACGAGGACTCAAACGGCAGCTGGGCACAGACACAAACGGGTCACTCTCGAACGAGCGAACAACCGAAATACCGACTGATTGGTGGTGACTAGGTCTGAATATTCGAACGTCAGATGCCATATCTCGATTCAGTAAGACCAAGCTGGGACTAAGGCCAACCTTGCGGCTTCCACTTAAATTCACTGAAGCGCAGCGAGCTTCGAGGTAGTGACGCAAAGATCTCTCCTTTTCAGGGTCAAGTGTGAGTCGAGCATGAATCCTACAGAGAGGGATCAGCCGAAATCGACTGAGATGAGGTGGTGGTGCCTTGCTGCCTGTGCTTGCACGTGAATGTAATATGCTCTGACGTCCAGGGACAGAGAGACTCAGACACTGGCGTACAGGTTCCAAGAGTATGACTTGTTCCAACGAAGGTTTTGGTACAGAGAAGAAGACCCGGCAAAGCAGGAACATAATGTCTCTTGGTCACTCAATCGCTCGATTTCTTGCACGGTGTACTTTCACAATCTTTCAGGTTTCCTCAAACGCCAGTTGACCCTTCGGAGATGCAACAAATCGATATCACCTTCCAGCCTTGGTAGGACTCTCCTTGAACTGACAGACGGCCAGCGTAATTTGTCTGACGGGGAAAACCCCTATAGCCAAAGCCTAAGGTACCCTGCTGATTGTCGAACCTCTAGCCATTCAACCAGTGTTTCTCCCACCAAAAGTTGCAACGTTCGACTTATAGCTGCCAAGTTCCTCCTCACCGAGAGCCCAAGGCAGCAGAGAAAGATCCCTACTCGGAGCCATTTGGAAAGTCAGGCGGCAGGTCGCTCGGAATGTCGAACCGCATGACCGGCCCCAGCCAGGACTCGTAGTCGTCAGAATTCGTCTCATTGCCACGCCACCTCAAGGCACGGAACAGCGCCCGGTAGTCTCCCGCCGCAATCCTAAACTTGTCGCCCTTGTCGTCTGTCAGGGAAGGGTCCAGCAAGGCCAGGCCCAAGAAGTGGCCGATGTCGGTCGACTGGATGATGGGGCTTCCCTCCGGCTGGGGCTCGAGGGATTCGGCGACTGCGAAGCCGTACGTGGGCACATCGAGGAAGCCGGGCAGTATGGGCTGGTCGGGGAACTTGTAGTCGATGTGGACGTCGGGGTCGAAGCCGTACATGGATGGCACGAAGGAGACGTTGGCGGGCACCAGATCGAGTCGCAGGAAGCGAGTCATGATTGTGTCGATGCGGAAAACGGGGATGTAGGCCTTGTCCAGATCTGTCGTCCAGTTGTACGTCTCGAGGTTGGGCGTCGGCGTCAAGGCGTCCGCCAAGAACAGGTTGGTGGCCTGGGCCTTGAGAAGGCCCGGGGAGTCGTACGGCTTCACCGTTGTCACGTTGTGGACAATGGGGCCAACCTCGGTCCGGTTATAGGGCACGCCAAGGTACGGCACCGAGTACTCGTCGCCATCGGCCGTGATCTTGATGAAGCCGCTGTACACGGGGTTCGCAAAGGGATACAGGTCAGTTTGAGGCTTGATCTGGACCTCGATAGTGGCAGACTGGCCAGGCCCGACGGTCACCGACGACTGCGAGAACTGGGCGGAAGCGGGAATATCCAGCGTCAGGGGGAGGTTCGCACTCGAGAAGTTGTCCTCGATGTCGGACAGGTAGTTGTTGGAGAGGCGGTAAAAGGTCCCCGGGACATGCTGGAGCGAGTAGCGCTTGGGGGAGCGCGACTGGTTCGAGATGGTGATCTTCTGCGGCGCCGGCGAGGCCGAGTCGCGCAGGTTGAGCTCGGCCGGGCTGATGACCGTGTCCGCCTCGACGGCCGCGTAGGCGTCAATCATGCCCGCGCCCTGGCGAGCCGCAGACGCAGTCAGCTTGGAGTTGAGCTCGTTGGCCGGCCTCGCCGTCGTCATGAGCCGGGCATACAGCTGCGGCACGGTCAGCCGCGGGTTCTGCGACTTGAGCAGCGCCAGGCTGCCCGAGACAAAGGGGGCGGACATGGAGGTACCCGACAGCACCGCGTAGCCGCCCGCGTCCACGGGAAACGTCGACAGGATGGTTCCTCCCGGCGCTGAGATCTTGGGCTCCAGTGTCATCTCGATCGTTGGGCCGAAGCTGGAGAAGTAGTCAGGGGCGTTGCCGTAGGGGTTCGCGACATCGACGGCCTTGGTGCCGTCAAACGTCAGGGCGTACTTCTTGCCGGCGGGCTGCTTGGCGAGGCGGCTCAGCAGCAGCTTCGAGTTGTCAACGTCCAGGTACAGCGCCGGGGGCTCGGTCCCCGGCTCGTCGACGAGGATGTTCTGGGCCTCCGTCATGGTGACCACGAGCGCCTTGACGCCCAGGTCGACGGCGGGACCCCAGGCGGTGCCGCACCACGACTCCCACGACACCTGCAGAATGGTCGTGTTCCAGTCCAGCTGCGCGTTGGAGAGGGCGTCCCAGGCGTCTTGATCACATCCGCTCGTGATGTTGGGGGTGATGGGAACGTCCAGGCCGTAACCCAGCTGGACAACCTCGACACGGCCCAGCTCGGTGGCGGGGAAGACGTTGATATAGTTGATAGCCTTGCGCTGGTCGTCGTGAGCCGTGTAAGCGGTCGGGTAGATGTCGCTCTCAATAGAGCCCACAGACAGGGCACTCAGCGAGATGGCGGGAGTCGACGACGAGTACGGGCCGGCAGTCCCAAAGTTGCCTATGGAGGCGACAACTGCCACGCCGTGGCTGGTCAGCTTGTCGACGACGTCCTCAAAGGGGTTGATCTCCTCCCAGGCCTCCCAGAGCCCGAGGGACATGGACACGATGTCCGCGCCGTCCCGCCACGCCTGGACCATGGCAGCAACCAGGATGTCGTTGGTGACGCTTCCTTCGCAACCAAAGACGCGGTACGCGGCCAGCGTTGCCTCGGGAGCCACGCCGACGAGGCCGAAGCCTTGCTTCTTGGGGTCCTGCATGGCCACGATGCCTGTATAAGTGGTTAGGGGAGTCGTCTTCGTCTCATGTGTGCTTTATAAGAGTACGAGTACTTACCGGCCGTGTGCGTGCCGTGTCCGCCATCTTCGCACGTCGCTAGGGGATCGCCATCCGGGACGGGATCGTTGGAGCCGTCGTACGCATCTCCCACGAAGTCGTAGCCCACGGCAACCTTGTGGCCTCGCCCAAAGCCGCCTCCCAGCGCAGGATGGGTGTAGTCGATGCCGCTGTCAATGAGGGCCACCTGTACGCCCTTGCCCTTGATGCCTTTATCGTGTAACTTCTGCACGTTGCCCATGTCCAGCGGGCGGTTCACATCGGCGCTGCCCCGGTAATCCGGCAGCTTCGCCCCCCCTTTGCTGAGGCCCGGGCTTCCCCAGAGACCACGGAGCTCCGGCCGCGGCACAAGGGCGACGTTCCAGGCATTCTTGACGCCGGCAGTCTTCCTCAGCGTCGCGAGGTCAATGGGCGAGTCGAACGAAACCGACACGCCGTAGAAGATGTCGGTGTCGTTGTACTGGTGGCGCACGCGCCAGTTGGGCTTGGCCCCTGGCTTGGTCTTTGCGAACCGGTCCTTGGGCTGAAGCTCCGGGTGGAAGTCCGGCTGCAGCTCGACGATGAACGCGTTGGGGACTACGGTCGTATTCTGCTTTGACCGCAGCTGGTCCACGCTCGTGGTGACGGTGAGGGAAGATGCTGCGCCCACGAGGGCCAGCAGGCCCAGAGGAGGACTGAATTTCATGATGCCCTCAGCTCCGATACACAGACTCGAGAGCTGGGCCTTTTTCGGTAAATTCTAGAGGCGCGAAGATTCTTGCTTCTCGAGTCTGTTGAAGAACATCATGTCGAGGGCGAGCAGCCGTTCATATATTCACCTCCAATGGCGGCTGTTCTCGATCACAAGTCCGCAACTCCGACCTGCGACGGTCCATCACACGCTTGCGCATGATCCCGGATGCTGCTTCGTGCTTCCTCCCCGCCCGCCCATGATTACGGCGCCGATCATGCGGAGCGGCATCGGCGAACTTCACAGCGGTAGCAACTGCATCTGCTCATCTGACGAGCTGCGCAACCATCCAATAACCAGCAGAATACGAGGTCGCATCCTCTTGATACGAGGACCAGGGCATCGCCCGCTGGCTATACATAGCTTCGTATATGCCCGGCATGGTCCTCTGCGCGGCAATGCATCTCTCATGCCGCCATCCCCGCAGTATCGAAGAACGGGCATGGATACGCTCAAACACGGCCGTTGACCGGCAAGTGCCGGGACTCGGCCAAGAACTTTTGCATCCGGGGATCCGGGGACCTCATAGTATCCCGTTCTATTGCTTGTTTAAGCTTCTTTGCTTGTCGTATGGCTATTATTGTTATTTTAAGCATGACAACTCCTTCGGCAGTCATGAGTAGATTGCGTCAACCGCAGGTAAGCATACAGAAAAGCGCATCGTCTCTTGCTAAACTATGGATCCTTGACCGAATACCCCTGTTCCTGGCGTAAGCCGAGGGACCAAGCAGAATAGCAACAGAGGAGGCAGAGTCTCTGAGGGGTAGAAACCGACATGGATTGTTCATGGTGTAGAGCGGAAGTCTTTCGAACTTCGTACTAACACTGCAACGCAGAAATGTTGAGTGCTGACTGCGGCTGTTGACGATGTTACCCGGTATACGAGGACATGCATGTCATACAAGTACGGTATCGGACGACTTGGATGTCTGAGTTGTCGTTGACGTCTGGTCCCATTGCATGCAAAGACCAGCAGGCCGATGAGATGCAGAAATGACTGGGCGTAGTCTCTTTCATAACATTGTCATGCACAAGTCACAAATCTTGCAGGCTCTACTACCGCTGACACGAGTAACACCTCAAGTTGATACAGAAGGCAGTCTCTATCTTATCGCGCAACAGCTTCCACGCCCGGCTATTGAAGCCAAGACTGACAAGATGCGTCTTCTTGCAAAACTTGTCCGGCGATTCGAGCCTAAAAGCCACCAGTGTTTGGACATCTGTAAGGACGAGCACTTGACTTCTAGAATATGCTTGTGGGAGGACCTTTTTGGCATCGCTTCGCCGTCTTATCCGCCTACCACCATGAAGTTTACGTAGGTTGGTTTATCGTGATCAATCAAGCCAACCACTAAGGTACATCACATTGCCTCGCATTTTGTATACCCAGCAGTTATCATTAGGTGAAACAGCTGTGCAATCGTTGCTAGGGGATGAATCACCAAATTGACGATCGAATGAATCGATGATTGCTCAACCTATCCACTCGAAGACTATCAAGGGCTGGTTACTTGAGCAATTGTAACAGGTAACTTGAGCGATTGGATGAAAGAGATCCTAATAAGGTAGGTGGTATCTCAGATCGGGTCTTGCGAGCATGTGTGATGTTCTCTCATGTGGTTTATGAGCAGTACGGATACTTACCCTGCTAGCCTTAGTTGGGTCTTCAAGTTCTCAATCGTCTACGCCGGACTTGAGCATAGACTTTTCTGCCCCCTGAGAGATAGTTCGAGCCTGTCATGCCTTATAACATAGACAAGCAATGTACATTAGAAGTCAAGCTTTACAGATGTACAATTCGCCCATACTCACGGCTTGAAGAACTTGCCATTAGAGAAGCCAACGCGGGCGGTCACTTCATGCCAGGATATTCACCGTCCGAGAACAACACGTAGACAAAGTAGGTTGAGTCGAACATTCGAGTGAGATTGTATAGGAAGACGTGTCTTAGAATCTCGCTATCCGTCATGAAGGGGGGGACCGGTTCCCCGGCGGGAGTCCGGCCCTGAGCATATTACCTAGGCAGTAAGGTAAGGTACATAAGGTACCCGTGTTCCTCTGCTCCTGCTCTTAGGTCCACTTAAGCTCGTCTTCTACGCATTCTGCCAATGCCCGAGTGTGAAAGGTGGTATCTCCGTAGTCAAACTCTAACGTGAGTTTGCATGGCGGATGGGAGCTCTGCGTCTGGGAGGACAGTCCTTCCATTCATATCCAGCATGTGTGGCATCCTTAAGGCGAGATTGATCTTGACGGAGACTTGATCGCTGCGGTGGCTCGCGACAGAAGCCAAGGAAGGCTTCTAGGTGATTATATGTTCGATGGTGCGAGCGTCCCTAGATCGACCGATCCCTTTCCAGCAGCTGCTATCGTCTCGGAGAGCTTCATTCGGTTGGCCGTTTATGGACTTATGATAGCCAGGTTTTCAATCGTGAGAGCTTCATTCCAACGCATCTGGTTATGACATTCTCTCTACTACGGGCTGCATCCAGAAGAGTATGTCGCAAGTTTTTTCTGCAACTCCACATTGTCTGGTCCCCTGCTCAGCTTGATCTACGGTCGTGCTGAGTGAGTCCTTACTAGTTCCCTCACTGACAAACCTCAAATACCAGCCCGTTGCATTGTGCCGCTGAGACTACCTATACGAATTGTTCTAGGCACCGCGTTTGGAGAGAAGCCATCAAGAAGTGGCCAGGGCGACGAGACAGACACGGCAGCTAGGTGTCCATATATGCCGGGCTGACCGAGTTACGACACTTGCACCTTGCAAAAAAAAAAAAAAAAAGGAGTACCGTGAAGATGCTTAACGCAGGTTGTGTTTCCCACCAGAAAGCTGAGCAGAACCCCCGTCGATCTGAGCACGAAGCTGAGACGGAACAAACACGAGGCTCTGGCGGTCGATCAGCTAAGCCGGGCGCCGTCTCGGGCTGGCCCGCCTCGAATCGGCCTGCCGGATGTCTTGCTCTAGCTCGGCTTCCATGCTACACCTTGATCATAGCGTTCTCAGTCATTCTAAGAATTGGCGAGACGGCGGAAGCCGTATCGGAGAGAAATGAGAAGATAGTCTTCCTCCGTATCGTGACTCTAAAGACAACATTCACAGGGAAGCGGCTGCATGGACAAGCATTTACACCGTTTCCCCCCTCGAAAACGGACCACCACGAAAACGGTTCACCCACTCTCAACTCCATCAACACCTCACAAGCAACCAACAAGCCAAACAGGCGGGAACTCACCGTCCTTCCGCGCTCCAGCTGAAATGCACGAATTGACCAACCACACGCCCCAATTCCAACCCAAATCTCACAACCTTCTTTTTCTTTTTCTCCCGGCACTTGATCCTGCAGGCAAGCTGCCAGCAAATCACAAGCCCCTTCACCGCCATCAGGAAATGTCACACCGTACATACATACACCAGTACGCAAGAAGCGCGTCTCCAATATAAACCCACAATCTCCATCCAAGAGGGACCCCCGTCAGTCTGCCAACACAGCACCGCATCACCAAAACATGGAGCAAAAAAGGGCAAGAAAAAAAAAAGCTTGATTAAAAAGGGTCAGCTGAAGTATCCCTGTTCAACCTTTCCACATACTTGGGCCGCAACGCATCCATCTCCCCTAGGGCGTGCAGTGTAGCCCCCATGTCAAATGTTCATGGCCCATGGCCATGGGGGGGAAGAAAAGAGTGGCCTGCATGGAAACACGACAGAACGCGCTTCTGGAACGTCGAGCCCGTCCTTCTATGCGCTTTGCTGCTGCCTTGCTAATGTGGTAACCCCCTATTTCTTCCTCAGCTGGTCTTTACGGGCGTGCATGAAGGACTTACACGTACATGGACGCATGCATGCCGGGGCTGCTGGAGCATCGGATGGGGTTACAGTACATACAGGACGACACGTGTGCGCCCACATGTGAAAGTGCCGAGCAGCAGACGGAGATATGTTGGCATAGACGTTGTGATACAAGCTACTAGCAGTCCTGGTTGATGAAGCAGAGACAACAGAGACGAAACAGTCCACCAACGAGATGGCTGCTCGAATCCGCCTATTATTAGACATCATACGAAGCATCACCAACAAAACACGGCCTTTCCGAACAATACCACAACAAAAGGGACAAACCCTTTTTCCTGTTCCGCACCAACTCCGTTACTCGTAAACCCGTCAAGCCACAAGACGGCAAGTCAACAGCTCTCAAGCAACATCCAAAGGGGACAAAAACCCGTCCACACCTCCTTTCCAATATTAGCCCACGTACTGTACAAGCCCACCCACACCTCTCTGCTCTTTTCCACCCTCTGCTGTCACGCCTCTCTGAGTCCGTTCAAGCCTCACCGGTCCTCTCGAGCCCTTCTCTCAGCCGTTTACCGGCCCGGTCAATCCTTTACCCCCCCAGCTTGTCTCCTTCGACCGGACGTTTTCATCAGAAGGCAGCAAGATACCAAGGCAAGCCACAGCAACGTTTCGCTCCGATGTACGCATCTCTCCTCCTGTCAGTTCTCTTGCCCCCCGGAGAACAGCCCGAAGCCGACAGCATTTCCCGAACTCACTCGAATCATCTCGTCATTTGCTCTCATTTCCCTCTATGGCGTCGTAATGGAAGTCTAGTCTCGCGGTGGGTGGGCGCTGGGCACATGGCATCACGTTTTGACAGCCAACGCCCTACAAGCTCGGAACGGCTGAAAAAAGGGGGATGGAATTCAACGTACAGCACCAGCTGAAGAGCTGACCCAAAGGTAAAAACAGACTGTATCAAATCAATCGCTCCCGATGCACGTAATCGCAACAGCTCGTAACCATCAGCTCCCAACTAATCACGAGACATTGCACCTCTCGATCCTTACGAATAAAATACATCATCATTCGCACAAGCTGAATCTACCCCATCCCCCTTATTCCACGCATCATCAATCACAGGCCGTTACGATTCAATCAATCAAATCACCACCTCATTCATCAATGAGTCAATCAATGACCCGACAGTCCGGATAATAAGGTAGAAAAAACCGCCCAATGAACCCCCCAGGAGGAATTGCCGATCGACCGGTCGGTCGCAAGAGAAAACTCGTTCATTCTTCTCCCACCTTCGCGCGACACCGACATCGTTCCATGTGGTAGCTCCGTGGCGCAAAGTTGGTCCGCACGCCACAGCGGCACAGATCGCGTCTTTTGGTTGTTCTTTTGGCCCGATTCAGGTGCAGGCAGCCAGTCCTTGTGCAGAAGATTCATGTCCCGTTTGCAGATCGCCTATATCGCGCACGCCGATCTGTCACTGGAGAGTCACTGAGAAACTCCGATATCTGCGATGCCTGTCCTCGTCATGTTGTCATGGTATTGCAATAGAGCGTGTCTCGATCTGTGATCCTGTCGGTTGTAGCGTTGTAATGCCCCTGTAATGCTCCTGTCATAGCTGTAAACTTGCAAATGTCACATCTGATATTTCACAGCGAAGAGATCAAAAGTCATTGTAAATCTTGTTATTGTTATGGTATTCCTGCCATTCAGTTTGTGTCAAGACCTATGGTATCTCCCATCCCGTCATGACTTCATCCTCAGCTGCTCGATAGCAACACCGCATTAATCCCTCCCTCATAAGTGATGATGTAACAAACGATTATTGTTCTACAATAATGGAAACCCAGCCCCGAAAACCCAAGGGTATAAGTAGTCAACCAACAGCGATGCCGGTCGCCCTTTTCCGGTGATGCCAATGTGTCGCGTGAGAGGGATGAAGAACAGTTCAAAGCCCGCGCTAGATCCCGATGCAACCAGTGAATGAATATGTGATGATGATGATGATAAAAAGTAGTTGTAACGCCAGTGTAACCCGTATGATGTGGCAGCCAAACGATGAATAACCGATGATGAGTCCTTTTTGTCTTTCCCGCGGTGTGTTGATTGGTCTAAAGCGTTGAATTCGTTGTAGCTGGGTATGGTAACGATGGAAAAGGAGGTCGGCGTTGATAGTATGAGGATGTAAGTGAAGGATGCCGAGATGTCGTGCAATTTGTTGGCGTGGAGATGATGATATAGAGGAGAATGAGGATTGCGGATATAGATTGCATCAAGCAAAAGAGGAGGAAGACGGAGAAGAGGAAGCAGACAAGAGATGACCAGCCCCTGCATCAAGCAGGCACCTCACCCCTCGTCATATATACCAGAGTGATCTTGTGATAGTCGTTCGTTTCACTTCCGGTGCGACTTCTTCAGCGCCTTTCCATTGTAATGCCTCCTCGTGCGCTCCCGTCCGCGCCGCTCCTCCTCCTCGTAGCTCTGGTTGCCATCATCGCTGCTGTTGCTGCTGGTGCTGCTCAGCCGCGATCGATCCTCCTCGTACCACGCGCTCAGCGGCTTGCCGCCAAACATGAGGTCCTCGTCCTCGATGATGATGGGCTGGATCCACGACTCGGCCTCGAGGTCGAGCTCGCGCGCTGTGGGGTCCATGGCCTGCAGGTTGGGGAGCAGGTAGTAGGCGTCTGTTGATGATGATGACTGCTTGGGGGACATGATGATTGCCGCGGCCAGCGCAGTTGTGTCTTGTTGTTGTTGGAGAGAGAAGATGGTCGTTGGAAAGACCTGGATGGATATGTGGTTTGTCTTGTGTTGCTGTCCTTCGCGTTGACGCGCAAAAGTGTTTGTGTTTGTGTTGTTGCGGTAGTACGAGCAGGAGGTATGGGTATAGGTGCTGGTACTGGATATTATGTCGTGATCGTTGGTTCGTAATGAGGATCCTGATCCTGCTCGTGTTGTTTCGTATACAATAAGTATGTTTGGTGGTGATATGATGTCGTTGAGAAGAGGAAGAAAAATTATAAGATCCAAAAGAAATCCAAGCCCGAATCCGGGGGAGTGAGGGCGCATTATAATCACCCGCTCCTCGGCCCCGGCGCTCGAGTCAGTGCAAAAAAGCCAAGGCCACACTACCCATGCTCTTTTGCGTCCCACCGAAGAGCCTCGCCTCCCTCCATGGGCTCCCTCGGAAGGGGGGGGAAGGGGGGGCGTGTGGAAAAATTCAAACTGGGGGGGTAGAAGTGGGCGTGCGTGGACCGGGACCAGCCGGAAAGGGGGCCCAAAGGGCCCAGTTGATGATGGTCCGAGCATGTCAGGATGACCCACGGCTTTGCGTGTGCGTTTCCTGCTTTGCAAGTATTCGCAACTTCTTTTTCGCCTCTTTCTTACTCATGAAGATGCTGATGGCACGGACGGAAGACACGCCGAGGGAAATGTACACAAAGAAATCAGCTTTGTTCACGTTCGATGCGGCACATATCTCAACAAAGGGCAGCTGATGCAGAATTGCCCAAGTCACAATCTCTTTGATAGCATCTCGACACCCAAAGAAAATGCAGGAAAGAAAAGGAGAGAGAGAGAGAGAGCTGTGAGGGGCAGGGGTGTGACACGGACCCCAAGCAGGGGGAGTGCCGCCAGCAAGGGGGGGGCAGACACCAGAAAACGGAGCTGCTCTCCGCCTTTTCAGACGGTGGCGTTTTGTCTTTGTTTCTTCCTCCTCTTTTCACGCAGTTTCCTTTCATAACGCTCCTTGTTCGCAGGGCCCGGTCGGAGAGTTGTCCGTAGAAAGAAACAGATACATCGTGAATGTGCCCCGGAGCTTCATCCGTCTGCCTCTCTGGAAAACCCTTTTCCACACATAGACGTCGATTTTCCCAGAACATTCGACCGTCGGGGATCGCGATCAGTCCCCCATGCTCTCTCTCCCATCTTGTCGCTGCCACGCGGCATTGCCCAGTGTACGAGCATCGTTTCGGCTTGCAGTGTGCAGTTGCAGCTGATGCGCTGGTTCGCCCTCTTTTTTCCTTTCAGCTGCGGGCCGTTGGCAATCTCAGCCTCGCTGCGGGGACACGTATGTCTTACGGTTGCAGCGCTGTCGAAAAGAAGAAAGGAAAAAGTGTGCCCAGTTATTAATATCCATCCATACATACCCAATACTACGACATGGCTTTGCCAGTTAGCAGACGGACATCCACGGCTCAACAGCGTGAGGCAGAAACGTGTAACCCGTCACTACTATCGCCCTGCATGTTTACAGCTTACAGTACGGATTCGAGTCTATCACGACGACGACTATTACCCCGTACATCAACGAAAGGCCCATCAGCATGGACCAGGCAGGGACATGGGGGCACGGGCCTGAGCATGGGTTAATTGCCGGGGAAGCTGATGCCTGCACCGCCAGTTTCCACCAAAGCTTGATTCCGCCCTCATTTCGCGTCCGACAGATGCAGGGATGCGCAACAAGAAACGGCGGTATCTCTCGCTACTCGAGCCCTCACCGAGTGGCGGCTGTAATCCGGTCTGGTCCTCCTCACAAATGGCGGTCTCTCTATGTTGCCAACTTGCCATCTTCTCGTCGTGCTCCAGGGATCGCCATGTTTGATAGACACTCTCCTCCCCCTGTCCCTCCGCCTCTTCCTACAGTACTCTCTCTCTTTTCCAAGGTTCTAATCCTTCCTTCAACCCACATAATTGGGGGTGGCTCAAAGCGATGCTCGCCCGCCAATCTCTGGGTCTGAGCCACACAGTAGAGCATCACGGCCGTTTCTTACAACACAGTGTCACCTTTTCGAAATCCCTTTCCCAGTTTCCCATTTACAGTCAGTTTAGCCCACATAGAGCAACGACGGTCCGCTCACAAAGGGATCAAAACGACAAACGAGCCAACAGCAACAGAAAGCAAACAAAAACAAAAAAAGAGGCTTGTCCTCGTAAAAAGGACCGGCCTGTCATTTGCCCAATCGGCCTCGAGCAGTGGCATCTCGCCCGAATCGACGAAACGACGCCGCCACCCTCCACCACGATTCAGTTGCTCCCCAACATCAGCCCAACTGCTTGCATGTGGCACATGCCTTTTTCCGCAAATAAGAGAGATAGGAGGGAGGGCAAAATGGAAACGGTGGTCCGAATTAGGCATCCCGTTTTTCGAAGGGTTTTCTTTTCCCGTCTTATCGTCCGCTAATGCACGCCCGGCAACGAACAACCTTAAAGAAAAGATGTCTGGGTTGCTGATCTTTTGGAGAATAGGGCCGTGATGCTTCGGGTTTTTGTCGTGTGCCTGTTTCAACTCTCTTGCGGCTCATCTTCATTCCATTGACTTGATCATCCCTCAGCTGTGTCTCTCGTTTTGTTGAACCCAAGGAGAAACAGCAAGAGGAAAAATACAGGTATCTTGATAAGCCACAGCATCACTTGTAAGACATACACACAAACATGTTCACTCCCCCTCGCCCAACAACTCCAACCCCTCAAGATCGACAGCAACATCACGCCAGAAAAGCACATCTCCAACATCGTCCCGTCACCCCGCACGCAAGAAACCCAAAACATCGCGAACGTGACTGGCCCATCAAACCCGTCAGGTATAAAGACGAAGCGCACATCAGGCACTCGTCCCTCTCCAATCCGGCGAGACAAGGCCAACGGGCAAGTTGTCCACGTTACATGCCACGATCCCGCCTTGCCCGCATTACCCCGTGCTACCCGCGGGGTTATTAGGCACATCGTCTTTTACACGGCGGCAAAAAAGAGGCACATGGCCATCTTTGTAGAGCGTGCCCTGGCATTTGACATCAGGGACCCTTCTCGCACGGGCGCAGGCTCTTTGCAACATCAAAGCGAACACCTCATTTGCTTTATTGTCCCAGCTCGTTTCGTCTACGTTTCCCGCTTGGGCAGGTTGGCTTTCATCGATGACAGATACTGAGATACCCGCCGCATCAGGCAAGCATCCAAGGACAGCCTCAAGCAACAAAGGAAAACGCTCAGCCTTCCTAAACCCAACCATCAATCAATATTTCAAAAGAGAAGATGCAACTAGTCCCAAGTATTGTAGCATCTGCACAGCCCGTCCATCGCCTCAATATATCCCCCAATAAGACGAGGCTCTTCACTTCACTTTCCCCCGTAAGCCATATCCGCCCTCCTCGTCTCATTCACACACCGTCCAATCACCTGGCTCAGCTCCCTCACACCAACGCATCCTCTCAAAGAGTCGATCAGTCACTTTTCTTTGAGTTGCTCACTGCATGCACGGCCGATCAACTTGCAGAAACCCCCCCAGCCCGGATAAGCCACCAACGATTCTCAAGGGTTCAAGCTCTACCAGTCAATTCGACTTAGACCCAGCATACCTTACCCCCGCGATTTCAACGGGGACACATGTGAAATATCGCAAACCGTTATGCCGAGCTCGTAAAACGTGATGGACGAGAAAAAAGCACAAGATTACTGGGAACAAGGCCACTCAATTTTGTTTTACGTCTTGTCCCGCTTTTGCCTAATAGACGGGCCGGCCAGCTGGGTGCATCTGATTGACGGGGAGTCCCTCGCCGACGCGAAATCACCCGCATCATCTGCCTAAGCCTCGTGTGCCGCGCCCGTCGAATCGAGCTTCTCCATGAGAGAGGGGTGGGAAGAGGGGGGGAGTGAGCATCACCCGCAGAGAGCGCACGACGAATCCCAAACCACAAGAATGATGGCATATGAATGGCATGGGGGAATGCGGGGGGACACGAAAGAATAGTCCGTCGAGATGTAACCATGGACATGTTGCTTCAAAATCGTCAAGCTGTGCCCTCTGTTCTGCTCGCAACGAAGCACCTTGGCATGTCACAAAGGGAAAACACACACACACGCACACAGTAAGAAAGCTGGCTCAACCACCCATCGCACTGCAGTAGCTGTATCGGAGCTCTTGGATTCTGCCTGACTCACACTTTGTCCCCCCCCGGTGGCTCATCATCAGCCCTACTCTGCTGGCATATGCAGCCTCTTTTCTTTTGGATACCCTACCTGTTGCATGGCAGCCTGTATCACCTACATATAGTAATAGTAGTAGTATCTTATCATACACCACCACCACCCTTCTGCACTGCGCATGTCGCACAATGTCAGCTTCCTGACCCAATCTCATGGGATCCCTCTGCGGCGATCGCCGTGCACGAGGCGCAATCGGCAGATGAGCAGAGACAGCGATGGCAACATGTAATTGATAGCGACACCGCCAGTCCGGGATGGATGGGCGATGGACGGAACGCGTTGACGAGGCTGCTCAGGCTGGAGGATTGCCCGTCTACGTGCCGCAGCGTCTCTTTTACAGTATACGTGCAGGTAGATATGCCCCCCGGAAGAAGAACCCATCTCGTCTTGCACTGTATCAACAAGAACGACTCCAAGAAAATAGTCACCACAATAGCCTGCAAATAATTCGCCGTTGGGTCGTCCGGCCCGGATCCTCTCTCGGCGCAATAATCCGCAAATCCCTCTCGACATTTCGCCTTCGTGTGTCGTTAGCCGCCCACTTTGTTCCCCAGATTTCAACCGGTAGCAAAAGCAAAGACCTCCTCCTCCTCCCCGTCACCAACTAAATGCTTGTGACCGGCTTCCGGCTGGGCGGCAAATGACTCGAGTAGTCGTTCGTTAATCCTTCATAGTCCGTCCGCCCGTTGATATAGTCGATGGGGAAAGCTTCGTTGATGGGCGGGCGAGTTGGCGCCTTGTCTCCCCGCATTCTCCCGCTTGGACCTACAATATCGACGTATCGTGTAAATCTTCAATGTCCTGACTGTTCGTTCAACTCTATCGCATAGGTAGTAGGAATATTCTCCCTCGGCAAAATCCAGACTTGTCCATTCCATGCAACACAAGGCAAACATAACTGCAACACAAGCCTCTTACCCATCTCACTGACTCACAAACGATCCTCTATACCACATCTCTACTCTATCAAAGCAAAAGGTCAGATGCAACGGGCCGCCCTTGTGACGAGCCATCGAAAACCAAGGCCGCCCATCGGCTATTGCTCTGCCGAAGCACCACCGGAACCCCGGTCGCCCGCCCCAAGAGAGCGCTCTGCTTACCGTGCGGTGCAACTCCAACTTACACATCATCTGTCTCATCTCTATCAAGCTGACTCCGGCATCATTCTCTTCGCACAGTCCAATCATGCGAACAACACAACAGCACAATCGCAGCCCAAGTCCACGCGCCTCCATCTCTCAAGCACATCTGAATAAAACGAGCATCAACAACATCACAGAATAACCGCATCCAAGCGTACCGGCAGTCCGTCCAAAAGATCCCCCATACCCCATCCAGATCCCCAGGGCGAAACAATCCCGCAGGTCACGGGTTGTCTTGTATCCTCACATGCCGCGTCTACCCATCGCACAAGACAGCTTTTGACGTGCATCTACCCTAAAACCCGACATGGCGGGAATCGAGATCCCTCGCATCAATCCATAGCTGCCTGCCTAGTGTCCAGCAAATGTCCCCTTTGAGAGCCAGTTTTAAACGGTAGTCCTCTGGCACACATAGGTACTCTTGATACCTAGAGCTGAAGCAATCCCCCACATGATTCAATGCAAAATCACCACGAGCAAAACAGGCATTCCCAACAATGACATCATCAACTCTGCAATCGCATCTTTCCCTTGCCTCGCCTCTCTCTCTCTCTCGTATTCATATTCCACCATGCAAGGCAATAACAATTAATCAAAACATCCCCAAGTCAGAGCCCAGGTAAAAACGAAATACACACACCGGGGCGTCTTCCTCACAAAAACCCCATGCTTCAGATCAACCATTTCCCGACTCTTGTTATTTCCCATTCCTCCGATTCCTGATTTTGCTGTCAAATATCCCCCTTGTCCAGCACATCCTCGGAACAAACCCCGAGCCCAACTCGTCCCAACCCAGCGGCAATGACGAGTCCACAACGTTCTTCATCTTTTTCGCCTGCAGGGGCCGCGCCCATCCGTGACGTCATGACGTCATTCCCGCCTCAGCCCCGAACCTGTCCTGTCAGTAATATCCAGATTTGTCTCTCCCATCGGCCCCCAATAGTAAGGGCCACGCACCCAATTACACGCCTCGTCAATGCAATCAGAGACATCCATAGACATTCGTGGCGATGCCTTTTACATATCCATCGAATGATATGTAGAATATCTGTAGCTTCCGTATTTCGGACCCCCGGAACTCCCCCCGATGACGCAAACCTGTTTTCTTCGTCTATTTCTCCTGGATTTTGCGCATCTCCCGATCGAGATGCTCATCCAGACACACGCACAATCTGCATTGCCTGGGTCAAACGTCATGCTTTGCCCTGGACGAGCGCATGTGCCATGTGCACCAGGAGCCGGCTCCGACGAGCGCCCCCATGGCATTTTCGCCTCACATTCTTAATTCCCATGTTCAATCTCCATGTCATGTCCTAGTCGTCATCCATCACCATCTACAGTATCTGATCTCCAAGAGACCCTACTCTTCCTACCTATCTACCACCCTATTCAATACTTCTGTGAAATCATCATCACCACCACCATCACACCCATTCAACCACTCATCACCGCCAAATCCTTCATATCCCGAATCCTCCTCGCAACCCACTCCTCACACCTCACATCCCCATACTTCCTCTCCCCCTCCCCCTCCCCCCCAACAACAACACCACACGTCTCATGCAGCCCAAACCCCCAAAAAAACGGAATGCTCACCCTCTCCCTCCCGCTCCTGTTCCTCGCCCTATGCACAGTGCTCACATATTCATCATTCGTAATCCGCTGCATCAAGTCCCCCAGATTCACAACCAGCGTGCCCTCCACCGGCCGCGCCCGCAGCCACTGGCCCTGCTTGTTGAGAACCTCCAGCCCGCCCTGTGAATCCTGCCATAGAATCGTAAACAACTGGAAATCCGTATGCGATCCAATCGACACCCTCTCTTGCTGCTCCCCGTCCTCCTCCGTAGCATCATCATCATCATCCCCCGTAGGCCGCTCAAGCGGAGGATAATAATTCAACCCATACGACGCATCAGGATACCTCACCTTCCCATCAAAACACCCCTCATCCAACCCCAGCCCCAGCGCAAAACACCTCGTCAGCGCCCTCGCCAACCTCAGACACTCCCCGATATGCCTCGTCAAGCTCTCCCTCAGCCGCGGCAAGTTCCGCGTCTTCTCCCACGGATACTCCTCGCACCGCAGATACCGCCTCGCCTCCTCCGGGATCTCATCCAGCCCCTTCTCGCCAACGGTGTCGTCGTACCGGGGATCGTACCGATACGAGAAGCTCTCTCGCACGTCGACGCCCTCGTACGGATTCAGGCGCTGCGTATTTGGTGCTCTGTATCCATTCTCCCACTTGGCTTTTCGCGAGTCGGCCCTCATCTTGGTGTCCGTGTCCTGTCGGAAAAAGGCCAGGCACGCCTCGTACGCATCTCTCGTCACGTCCGCCGGGATGCCGTGGTTCTTGATGTAGAAGAAACCCATGTTCTGCGCCGCGGCGCGGACCTGCTGCGCTACGGCCTTGCGCTCTTCGAGCGACTGGCTAAAGGTGGGAGAGATGTCGATGATGGGGATTTCGGACGGGAGCGCGTCGCGGAGGGGAGTCTTTAGAACGGTTCGCGTGACGATGCCGTTGGGCGAGGCGAGCCGGAGCTGCATCGTCGGGATTGCTTCAATGGCCATGGCTGATACGCTTTGTTCCTGTTGCCTGAATTCTTGTCTTGACTTTTATCCTAGCTGCGAGTGTCGATGTGTGTTGTGACAAGTCGATTCGTCAACCATCATCCACACGCCTTCATGTGAGAGTTAGTCTGTCAGAATATAGTAGAAGCCATCCCCATCGACTCCTAGCATTCGAGAAGCGGGGGACACACATAATACTCGCCTGTCCAAATGCGGAACGCCCAGTAGCCCGCCATGTCACTCCAAACCTGCAGCAGTCGTACCTTAGTCGTAAGCAAAGCAACCAACATGTCGTATCACACTGCAACGCCCAAGAGACAGTAAGAAGCAAACCATGACGCTCAATTCAAGACACAAACACGCAGCGAATTCTTCCTACTGCAACGATCAATGCCCTTTTCCTTATCCCAAACTCCAACCAACCAAGGAAGACACACAAAAACAAAGACCAAAGGCCGTTCGGCCGACCTCCCTCGCCAAAAAGCAAACAACGCATCCTGGGTATCTTTTCCCCCAAACGCCCTTGCGATGCAATAACAACAAAGAAAAGGAACTTCCCTGCCAGACCCCATCTCCACTTCGTCAGAAGCGATGGGATCCGCACAGCTCAACCAGCGGGAACCTTGCGGCTCAACCACTGGGAACCGTACGGCTCGACCATCACTTCTGACTCCGTGTCGACGCGCGCGTTGCGCGCTTCGGGGCCGGCGTCCCGTTCCCGACCATGCCCAGGCCTGCAGCCAGTCTCGACGACCGCTGCCTCTGAGTCGCCGCCGAGGGTTTGGGCGCGGGCTTTGACACCCGGTTGCTGGCCGGCTGGGCTTTCGCCGCGGCCGCCGCTCCCCGCCCCCTCTTGGGCTTCTCCTCCTCCTGGAAGTCCGCCAGAGGCTCTTTCCAGACGACGCTCTTACCGCGCCGTGCTGTGGAAGACTCGGCTTCGTCCTGCTGGCCAGCCACCAGCTCTCCCTCCCCGCCCTCGTCCTCTTCGGAGCGCCTAGCCAGAAACTGAGCCGGGTACTCCGCATTCCCCTTGTTACGGCGAGTGTTGGCCCGGGTTTGGTGGACCAAGTCCTGCTGCTCGGTGCGCACCGAACCCAGCGTTGCGCCTGTAGAGGGACGTCCGCGGCCCACCTTGACGGGGGTCGGGATCGAGGACTTGGGGATCGCGCTTGGCCTGTTCCTCAAGCGGGTCGATCGGCGAGAGGCAGCGGCGGCAGCGGCTGGAGCCCCTTGGGGCTCGACAGCGTTTGCCAGCGCGTCTACGCTCTCGACCGTCTTCGCTTGTGCCGTGGCCGTGTCCTTCGCGAGGGGGTCCTCGACGTCGGACTGGCTGTTGGCGGGAACAGTCGACTTTCGCGGAGAGGATCGAGGAGCGGTGCGAGCCTTCTTGGTGGGAGGCTCAGCACTGCTCTGAAACTCGTTCTCATCTCCTTCGCTGCTGTCGAGCTTGCGCTTCTCTTTTTGCTGAGTCTCCATGTTAGGGCTCCTAGCTCCAAGAGGAAGACGCTGCGCCGGTGCGACGGGGGAGCCGCTCTCAGTGGACGAGGGACGTCGGGCCCGGGGCCGCGAACGTCTGATAAAGTCTCGCAAGTAGTCACGCTCCGGAGAGTCGTGGTTGCGGACGTTGGCCTCGGCCTCAGTGCCACGGTTCGTGCTGCCCGACGAACCCGTGTGAGCACTGACCTGGTTCACTGGCGTGAACGAGGAGCTGAGAGTAGGTGCGGCGGCGGATTGGACGGCAGCGACCTTGCCGGCGATGCTTGACTCCGCAGCCTTGTCCAGGTCGGGCGTTCGCTCCAGCTCAGAGAGAGAGGAGGAACTGTCCCAACCGTGGACAGACTGGGAGGCCACCGCCGGAGACCGCTCCACGTAGCCGGGAACGGCGGCGCTGCCGTTGTCGTTGTGCGCGGTGGCGGAAGACACGTCGAAATCGGAGACAACTAGCGTCTCGTCGTTGGCACGGGCACGAGGATCCACGTTTTCGTCATTCTCAGGAATCGGCGGCGACGAAGCTGGCTGAGCAGAAGACAGGTCAAAGTCCGACACGACAAGCGTCTCGTCGTTGGCCTGGACAGCAGCTGTCTCACCACGCGGGTACTCCTTGACGTAGAGGCAAACAGGAGCATCAGCTGCCGACAGAGTCTTCTCAGACGGCGACGGCTCATCCAACTGGTTCTTGGGAAACAAGTGGGTGTACCGGGGCGGCAGCTTAAACCGAACCCAGAGGCGCCCAGCAGACTCGGAAATCGTGACGCCGGCGTTGCCGTGGCATGCGTTCTGTGCCAGACTAGAAAGCTGCTCGACTGCGCTACCGGTGGCAGTTTCGATGGCCGCAGCGCCAAAGATGCTTTCGGGGCGGTGCATATCCTCGACAAAGACGTTATCTTCACTCTCGGGAGCAGCCAGCCGCGTGCAAGTCTCCTGCATCTTCCTCTTGTACTGACGGGAGAGGTCGCTGAGGTCCATGTCGTCGGCGTCTTCAGGGTCGGTGCGTTGAGACAAGGCGGGATGGGGAGGATGAGTCTGATCAGACGAAACACTAAAGCATACAGAAGCTTGGGAATGTGCGGACGACTGGGAGCGCATGTTTCGACTTGCGGAGGCGGGCTCTTCGACGGTGGGCAGGACACCACTCGTTTCTTGAGCTTCGAGAGACTTTCGAGGTGAAAATGAGGTTCGGCGCGAATTCTGAGACTTGAGCATGGTTCTGAACAGTGGCTCACTCTTGCGTCGCCTGACGATACTGGTGCGCTCGCTCTCAGTTGCGTCGGCCGGGTTGTTAACCCACGGCACAGAACCGCTAAAGGAGGGAGAGGCGGGCTTGAAATCAATGTGGGCGGGATCGTATGGTCGGGCTCTGGAGGGTGCCTGGCTATGCTGCATCCACTCGGGCAACGATTTGACCAGGTCTAATGAGACTCTCTCATCAACAGGCGTAGTAGCAGCAGCAGGAGAGGACGCTCGGTTAGGAGTCGAAGGCCTCAAACCGCTCCACTTAGAAGGAGTAGGGGCCTTGGGGCGAGCGTAGAGGACAGGAGATCCCGCCATGATGGAGCTCTCGGCCATGGAAATGTCGGAGAAGGATGGCTCGGGCTCGTCGCGGAAAGGAGAGGATATTGCCGCAAGCGTCGGGGTTGGCTCTGACTTGCGCTTGGGTCGCCAGCGGGAGAAAGGTGACTCCTTGGATGACTTGGTGGTCCAGCGAAGGATGCCAGGGGTAGAGTTTGCCGACACAGGCGAAGACGATCTGCGGGCACTGGGGCTCTTGGGAATCGTGATTGAGGGCGTTCTCTGGCGAGGTGAACCGTCCCTGCTAGGTGGCGGGGGAGTCACCGGCTTGATAGGAGAAGGAGAGGGCTCGGCACGAGAGGACGGAACGGGCAACAGCCGAACAATTGTATCGCTGAGTCTCTTGCGGAAGCTCTTGCTGCTCTTGGTTGGGCTGGGAGACTGGGTAGAAGCGCGCTTCGTGGGGGATTTGGCGTCTGACATATTCTCATTGGGCTCCAACGTGAGGATGCTCGGCTCGGTGGCATCGGCAATGTCTGCTAGCTCGGGGATGCCGCTGGCGGCGAGGAGGATTCGGGGGTTGCGGCGCATGGTTCGTAGGTGGACTCCAGCCTCCGTGATGGATGCCATGTTGACGTCGATTTCCTTGACACCGGTCTGGACAGCCTTGGAGAGTATGGGGTGAAGCTCGCTGTAGATGGCGCCGCCGTTTCCACCGCTGGCGTACTCGAAGTCAATCGAAGAATAGTCGACAAAGCGTCGCTTCAAAGGGACGACCTTCTTGGAATATGTGCTCTTCTTGGCGAGGCTCCTCTGGTCTGACAGGTCGGAATACTCTTCGTGCAGGAAGCAGTTTGCGACGTCCACTGCAGCAAACAGTTAGCCAAGTCCAGCTCGAGTGGGACAACAAAGAAGCAAAGAGCGTACCCTTGGCGCGCATGATGGTGCTCGCCATCTCTGCTTTTGAGAGAGGCTCTCCGCTCAGCTCCAACACGGCGTCCTCTGCCGGCTGAACAAACAAGTTGAGGCGACGACGCCTCGCCGGCTGTGTCTCCTCGAGCTCTGAGACTGCCTTGGCCTGCGCAGCGACCTGGGCAGCTATCGCCTGCTGCTGCCTGACCACGCGCACATCAGCGGACCGGCCGACCCGCTTCATGATGGTGGCGCCCTTGCGAAGAGTCGCAGGACCGGCGGCGACAGGGACGCGGCACCAGGCGCGCGGAATGGTCGCTGGCTTCGGGACGTCCAGCATGTCTGCCCATGAACTGTTCCGCCAGAGCACAACGTCAGCAATTCGTCTTCCTCAAGTGCAGGAGGGCAATCGTCGCCGAAAATGAGGCCGCAAGAGTCCACGTACGTTGTTGTCTCGGCCTCCTGGGCCACTGGAAAATACGTCACAAACGACGCTGGGAGAGAGTTGCTGCTGCGCGACTCGTTAGCCCACGATCCGATTCCAGAGGTCGTCCCGCGCTGCCAGTCGCGATACCGCAGCGCAGGTCGAGGCGGCGTCTTACCTTGGTACGGGCCCGTGCCCGCTTCCCCGTCGGGGGCTTGTCGTGCCGTCCATTGCGTAGAACGGCTGGTCTTCTCGTGCCACGATTCGAGAAGGAAAGCTGGGAGGAAATCGTGGTGTTGAGAATGGCGGGATTCGGAAAAGGTGCAAGGGAGGAAGAGTGGGATGCTAGCGGAACATGGGAAAGGATATATGACTGAAAATTCACACAAGAATAAAAGAGGTCAAATGGGAAGCTTGAGTGAATTGACCGACACCCCACGCGGACGCGTTCAGTGGAAGACTGCGGAATTGGAGTCGCGTGCCTTCAAGTGCGTGCGTGAAGCGCGGCTCGAGCTTGAGCTGCTGAATTTCGGGATTTGGAAGCTCGACTTTTGTTTACTTTGGGCCCGAACAGGTAAGCGTAGGAATAAACTAGGCCTAATGGGGCAGTGAATGCATTGGAGGGGCATTTCGGCTCATGGAAGCGTGACGCGTAAAGTGAAGAGAAAGTGAGTTGAGATAGCCCGACAATGACAAGAATAGGTGAGAGACAGCAAACAGAAAGATTGAGTTAACATATTCTTCTACTCTACTGCTTCTACAGGATAGATCTACATTGGCCCATCGAATTGCCAAAGGATGGGTGAGTTGACGCTGCTATTTTTGCTTCAGCGACTAGCTGTAGATCCCGCTCAGTGCTCCAAATTTACAGGGAGCGGCGTGCAAAGGTTATTGAGACATGCCGTGAAACAGGCGTCTTGCAAACGTCTTGTGCGCAGATCAAACAAGACTTCAATGACGTAGACTAAGTGCTCACAGTATTGCTGATATTATATCCTCTTCCTTCTCCTTGGAGTCTCTGTGACCTCGTCTACATGAGCTCGTAGCATCTCTGCTCAAGGCCATCTATAAGTCCTGCTGACTCATCACCCATCCCGGTCAAACCTCAGCCTTGCAGAAATCCGGCCAGTGGGGGCCTCTCTCTCGTCCCCTCTAACCGCCCCTCTAATCCCTCCACCGACGACGCCTGCAACCTCCCCCCAAAGCCTCGTCACTGTCCAACGTCATCTCCCTCAAGCGTCGCCTACCAGCCCATCCCCCCATCGTCAGCCTCGCCATCTCGCCTCACCCCCTCCGACCGATAAAACCAGCCCGACAAACACAGACATCAATAAAAGAGGAGGGAAACAAAAACACACAACATCACAGTCCAAAAAATGAACCGCCTCTTCGGCTCCAAGCCCTCGGGCCCCAAACCCACCCTCACCGGCGCAATCACCAACATCGACACCCGCATCGCCTCCATCGACACCAAGCTCAAGGCCCTCAACGGCGAGCTCTCCGCCTACCAAGAAAAACTCGCCAAGATGCGCGACGGGCCCGGCAAGCAGGCCATCAAGCAAAAGGCCCTCAAGGTGCTCCAGCGGCGCAAGGCCTACGAGGCCGAAAAGGACAAGCTCGAGGCCCAGGTCTGGAACATGGAGCAGGCGCAGACCATGCAGGACAACCTCAAGAACGTCATGACCCAGGTCGACGCCATGAAGACGACCAACAAGGAGCTGCGCAAGCAGTACGGCAAGATCGACATTGACAAGATCGAGCGCCTGCAGGACGAGATGGCCGACCTGCTCGACGTCGGCAACGAGATCCAGGAGAGCCTCGCCAGGGGCTACGACATCCCCGACGAGGTCGACGAGGCGGAGCTTGACGCCGAGCTCGAGGCCCTCGGCATGGAGGCCGAGCTGGAGCAGGAGTATGGGAGCGGCGCCGTGCCGGGGTTTCTGCAGGACGAGGTCGTGCCCGAGTTTGTGGACGAGCCGCCGCAGACGGAAGAGAAGGTGAAGCAGGCTGCGGGCTAGGTTTGCGCTGCCGGGACGATCTTGCCTACCTTTGTTTTTCCATCTTTTCAGCATAGTATGCAAGACTGTTTTCTGTTTCTTCTGTGGGAGTACGATCTTGCGCGGTTCTCACTTTCATTGTATATGTCATTCAAGGCGGAGTATCACGGGCGCAAGACCATATATGCCTTCAGCTCACCGACCAAACATCGTTAGAACTGACTACCATACGCAAGGCCAAGTATCTACTGATTCACATCACATGCGCTCGTATTGTTTACGTATGTTTATGCTTGTGCTTGATTGAACAATGAACGAGAAAATATCTAATATCATCTACCAAGACCAAGCCCTTGTCCGTAAAGAAATCGTCCACTCATTCAAGTTATTACAACATGGTACAAACGCCGGGGGCGACTGTCAGAATGCCGCGAATGCTGAATGCAGTGATGCCATCGCCTGTTTCTTTCTTTCCTCTCCTTTCTTTTTTTCTTTTATAGTTCCTTTTCATTGTCTCACATAGAAATTCAACGGGTGATGCCAAATCATTGTTGCGCCCCCTCCCAAACTCCTCCGTCAAGCACATTGCCTTTGGGGCATCAGTCGTGTATAGCCGTCTGGTGTGTCAGTGAATCTCGATCCCCCTCGAGAAGCCTCGCGTCCTCTCTCAGTCAATGGCCGCAAAGAAGCGGGCCACCTCCTCCAGCTCCGGATCACCGTTGCAAAAGTCCCATCCCACAATGACGGGCGCCTGACTGCAGCAGATAATCTTGCGCGCATCAAACTGGAGCTTGAAGACGCGGGCCGGGGGATTCTCGGCCGCCGCGATCCGCGGATGCTGCTCTGGGGCTGGCGCTGCGTCTGGCATATCGGTCGTCGCCCCTTGCTGGACGTGAGGGGTTTGGCCGAGAAGCTCAGGTTGGAGAATGGGCGGGAGCTGGGGCGGGGGTCCTTGACCGGGTGAATAGGAGAGCTGTGATGGCTGGGGCAACGGGGCGTGGAGAGCAACAGACGTTTGAGCCTGTGGCGCCAGCGATGGAAGATGAGGCATATGTCGCAGATCGATCCCGCTGCCGTCGGCTGCCACCGCGGAAGAGGGACCTGCCATTGCGCCGCCCGCGTATCCGGGAAGCAGGTGAGGAGCCGCGGCGACAGGGCCCTGGATATGAGAATTGGGGCGAGCAATGAGGCGCTGTCTAGCCGACTGATTGTTCTGGATCGCAATCAGGCCATCCGCCACCACCTGCCTCAGGTGTGCTCTGGCAAACGGCGACGGCTCCCGCTCGATTGCGGCTTGCAGGTAGCTGTGGTAGATGAGCATCGACGGGTGGTTCGCCAACGCCTGTCTCAGGGCCACGGCGCCAACCGGCACGACCGAGTCGATCATGGCCATGTAGATGCGCGCCATCTGGCTGTTCTCGCTGCTGGGGTCGCTGATGGGCGACGATTGCATGCCCTGCGGCGCCCCGGGATGCGCGGCCGACACGGCAATGGCCGCCGACGCAAGCTGGGTGCCCTGCCGCTGGCTGTTGGTCAGGGCGGCTTGTCGGTGTGCCGCCTCGGCCGCCTCTTCCTGGCGCAGGTGATGGGCCGGCTTCCACACGCCCTCCTTGTCGCGCCGCCAGATGATGATGCTCTGGTCGTACGAGCCGGACACGATGCGCCCGTACTTGCGCCCACCGCCTCCGCCTGGCGGGACCTTGGCGCCCGTGGCCTGCACGTCGGCCGGCCGAGAGCTTCCTGCGTTCACTCTCCTTGAGCGACGGAGTCTTCGGTCGCCCTCGTGGTCGATCTCGCCCGCCTCGACGGCCCGAAAGTATTCGGCATCCACGCGCTTGGCCTCGGCCGCATCCTCCTCCTTACTGTACGGCAAATCGCCGAAGCCGGCCTGCACTGTCCGCACGAGGTGGGCGTGCCCCCGGAGAGAAGCCACCTTGAGGCCGGTCGGCGCGTCGAAAATGCAAACTTCGTAGTCACTACTACCGCTGACAATTCGGCGCTCGTCAAACTCGACGCAGGCGATGCCCTTTTCATGCGCAGGGATGGTTTGCGTGCATACCTGTTCCGGCCAGTTCCATACTTTGATGTGGCGGTCGCCAGAGACGGACACAATGGTGTCGCCCCGGATCTGGATGGCGTTGACGGCAGCGCCGTGTCCCTCCAGTTTGCCAATGACGGTGTAGGGGGGCTTGACGGGCAGCTCCTGGGAGAGATCGGGTTCGTAACCGTAGGGCTTGACGCTCAGGCCGACGGGGTTCACGGCTGCATCCACGGGGCCGTAGCCCACGTCGCCATATCGCAGCGGCCGACGGTTGAAGATCTTGATCGTCTTGTCCTTGGAGGACGTGACGAGGACGCGCTTGTCGAAGCGGACGTTGAGGACGGACTCGCGGTGGGCGTTTGTGATGCGCTGCACCAGCTCTCCCGTGGAGAACTTCCAGATGAAGACGTTGGAGTCGCTGCTGCCCGAGACCAGAATGTCCTCGGCCGGGTCTGCATCGAACTGAAGGCACAAGACGGAACCGGCATGGCCGGTCAGCGGTGGGCGGACCAACCGGCGCGTGTGCATGTTCCAAACCCGCATTGTGCGATCCCGGCTGCCGCTGACGAGGTAGTTTGCGTCAAACTGCAGCGTGTAGACGCATTCCTGGTGGCCCTCCTCGGGATAGCTGGGATGCGGCAGCACAAACGTCTTGTACTTGCCCAGCTCCCAGTTCGACTCGAGGCGACGCCTCATATTGTAGAGGTACTTCCAGTTGATGCGATATCGCGAGCTGTTGATGTCCCACGTCCAGAGCGTCGACTTGATCATGGACGCCGTGGTGTCGCCCGGCTCGATGGAAGACGGCAGTGACATTTCGGGGGTGCCGCCGGGCTCCTTGCGCTTGGCTCGACTCTCCGACGCGGAAGAAGACGACGGCCCATGGCTCCAGTCTACAGCCTTGCCCTTGGCAGATGCGAAGCTGTCCAGGTGCATGTCTCCCAGAGAAGGCAGCGTCTGTCTCGGCGACTGCAGCGCGTTGGGCGTCCCAAAAATGCTGGACGCGGCGCTGCTGTCGACAATGCTGGGAAGCCTGTCCTGATCTATCATTTCCATGTCCTCGTCGTCGTCGTCGTCGTTGTTGAGTATGGCCCGGATCTTGTTTGGGTGATGGTCCGACGTCTGCATCCTATGCAGATGCCCTATCGAGTTGCTCACGCCAGTGTTGACCCTGACCTCCCACGCATCGATCTCGCTTTGCACGGCCTTCCAGCCTTCGAGGTAGTATAACCGCTCCCATAGTTTCCGGTCGACGGCGAGGTCGTACCACGCCCGACAGGTCTGCAGCACGCTGACGAGGGAGACGGGGTCGAGGTAGCCCAGTATCTTGAGGCAGATTTCGGCGGGGAGGTGTCGGATGAAGTCGATGTAGAGTCGCGGGCTCAGGCGCTCAACGATCTCGACGATGGCGGAGGTGGGAAGCTGGTCCAGCAACGTCATGGCGAGTTCTGCAAGCAACGGCGAGTCAGGGGCGGGAGGCTCATGGCAAGCAGCGCAAGGCAAGGCACGTGTAGCCTCGGGATTCAACAAGTAGGTACTCACTTGACTTGACGGAGACCGGGAGCATGGAGGCGTTTGCAGCAAGCCACTGCGGCAGCTCGAGGGGGGACTTGAGCGACGCCAGCGCAGACAGCTGGTCGGCCAGCCCAGTGGTGCCCAGAGGATCCTCGGAGTAGCCCTCGTCAGGCTGGTGGGCAGGCGAGAAGGGGCCCATGGCGGACGGCAGGTTGTCTCGCGACATGAAACGGAGTTTCGGTGCTCAGCCTCGCCCACAGGTGAGGTGAGGGGGAGGGTGAAGTGAAGCTATCGCGGCCGGATGCCTTGGGGTCGGACGTTGCTCGACACGGCTGAGGGATTGCAAAGCGCTGAGAGCCAGACGGCCGCGCAAACTCCCATATCGAGCTCCGGCTGCTGGGGGGGAGGAGGTTTGGGTGCCAATGGCGAGGCCAGATGGGGCGCGGATTGGTGAGCAGTGGCGATGTGGCCGTCCAGTGAGTGGCAGCCAGGCAAGACACACTCACGACGACGGTGACGAAAACGCGGCCAGGCAAACGGGAGCAGTCGAGGCGAATCGTCGCGCTGCAGCCTGAGGTGCTGTGGGCTTGGATGCAGTTGCATGCGAAGTTCCAGCGCCCAGGTTGCATCGAGCCTGGAAGCCCAGCAGCCCAGCCCAGTGGAGGCTCCCGGCGGCGGGGGTCCAGATGGGTCTCAGTGCTGTGCTGGGCTGAGGTCCAGCGGGTGGGTTAGGTGGTCAGAGGCCCGATCCCACCTAGGGGGTGCTGTGCAAGTGCCGTGGCGTCGCTTGAGGGGCGGGGGTTCCTTGATTCGGCAGCGCTACAGCGGGCTGAGGGAACCGGCAGGATACAGGGCCCTGCTCGCTGGACAGCACAGGACAGGCGGTACCGGCGAAGTACTGCGTCGACATGGCGCGGCCGATGCGTCTGCTCTAGCGCTCCAGCTGAGAGGCGGGCGCTAGACTGGAAGGACGGGCAACATCATGAACATGAACATATGGAAAACCTGGAAGCGGAAGCCCCTGAGGTCGCGGGCGAGGATGGTAATACTACCACCAATGAAGGGAATCGTAGTTTGGATGAGACGGACGGCGCGTGAGAGGCTGAGACTGTGGTGTTTTCGGACAGGGAAGTGACCTTTTGTTGGACTTCTAGCGCTGATGCGTACCTTATGCTGATTGCATGGAGGTGAGACGGATCCAAAGGCTCGGTGCTGTTCCCGGCCAAGGGATCTGGCGAGGCACATGTGGAAGAGGAGCGTATTGAGAGCAGACCACTCCAACTGCGTGAGAAGAGGTCATTGTAAGAATATCCCATGTCCGGCACTTGAGAAGTACTATCTCAACTCACCTCTCCGAGCGGCAAGCGTTCCACGTCTCGTAATGTGGCTGGAGCATCTCCATCGCTTTGCCACACTCACGATATCACGTCCTGGTCCTTCACAGCTGCAGTCTATCAGTACACGTGCCAGTATTACCTTGGATTTGAAGCATCCATCCTGTTGCCAACAGGTCTCGGCAGTTGATTTGCATGTACCTTTTGGCGGATGCGCTGCCGAGTCTTCTCCACTGCTCGTCAGTCAACTGCCTAATCAGACCTGCTCCATACCTGCGTGCCAACCGAGATGCACTTGATCATCGCTCGGCATATCCATATACTCTCACGCCTTTGACTCACTACTTACTCAGGCAAACAAGATCTCCCTTCCAAAATTCAAACACATTCGCAACCTTTTCATTAGCAAGCTTGCAGACCTACCTCATACATGTACCTTAGTTTGGCATCTGATGACTTCCGCTCGCAGAGGTCAGTCTTGGAACAGTCCACCTCCTCCATCTGGTATGAAAACCCAAGCCACAACCAACATCAAGCTTCGACTCTTGCATACCTGTCCAAACGGTCGAACAGCTCCTTCGGACACTCCGCTTGAATGATTGGCTTCGCCGTATCAACGACCTATGGACGACTCAGCTCAACCACAATCCCGTTGGGACAAACACTCCCAACACGCGCCTCTCGTCTGCCGGGTCGCATTGACGGCCACGATCCTAGAAGCTTAGCCACATGTGGTCGATGCAGCTCAGCCCTACAGTGCTTGTCCACATATCGTACTTACATGCGCCATAGGGTCGTGTTGTTGCACCTAATCTGCACCCCTGGACTCAGCTCTTCACCGGGGTGCCTCTGACTATTTCTTCTGCTTCCTTTTCTTGTTCCTTTGTCTTGCGTCTTGCGGCCATTGGTCACGCCTGGGAGATCTAGAACACGTCGATTGACGTCGGTTGCCATCTTTCAGCTCGCTCATGCATTCGACTTGGCTGATGATAGGGTGGCCGGTTTCCCTGTTCGTGACGGTGGACAAGCTTCGAAATCCTCTGGCCTTTCACCGCTGGCGCCCAAAAGAGACAGAGCTCACGATAATGTCACCGCCGACCTGATATTCGTTTGCGAGTCCACAAAAACCATCACGCATGTGACCAAATTAGCTGTACGGAGCATGATCCCTGGGTCTCATTCGAGGCACTAGGTGCAGCCACCTACCCGTGGACGCCAATAGCTGACGAGCATATCATGTCCAATGTTCGTGAGCTGACGATGCTGGCCCTGGGGGAGGCAATAAAGCAATGCAGTCAGATTTGGCTGAGATTGTCCGAAGCCTACCTCGTTGACAGAGCTGCAGTGCAAATCATGCAAGCGTATCTACTTGCTTGAACGAAGCTCGTGTAACAGCATTTGATGTTTGGCTTCCAGGGAGGCCAGTCTAGGTATCAGGTCTTCGCTCTCAACCGGGCAGTTAGCACAGGGTAACAACCGACTGGTGTTGTTCCTTTTAGGCGAGTGTAGAGAACATGGCTTGCAAAGCGCATCCAGAATACTACCACGTCCCTGCAGCTGCATGAAAAGTGAAAAGTGACAAGCTGCAACTTGGCCTTGCCTGGGAGGGTCATTTTCTCCGAGCAGAATTCTGCGTGTGTGTGCTTGGCGCTGCCGGCACGTACTGCGGGTGACACGACTCCTTCTGATATCCAGGGCATCTTATTTTGTTTTTGAACCGGCGGTTCATCGGTTTAGGCGACAAAGACAGACACTTGAGACTTCGTGCTCAAAGCGATACAACGTCGTCGTAGTAGATTTGTATGCATGTCTGCCATGTGCAGTCCTCGCAGCTGCCATGCGTCGCCCTTATATAGCGCCGCCTGATGTCAATATGAAGCATCGCAAGCCTCAAGCAGCGAGCAAAGGAAAGTCGGCGATGGATGGCTTAACGCCTTGCTACCCCGGTGCCCTATTTGCCGATACATAATGTAGCTGCTCAACGCATGACAATGATGCGTATGGAGAAAATGCATGTACACACTTCGTAACACATGGCAACAAGGTTGAAGAACCTACCATACCTACCGTGCATGATAAAGGGTGCTGCATATGGTTTGGGGGGAAACAGTCGGCATAGCTGCCACAGATTGATTGCACCGCCCAAGAGCCGGCCGCTAGCCACCGCGCCTACCCGCACCCATCATGAGATATTGGGGATCGGTTCACGGAAACGCTCGACAGCATCGTTCAATGGCGCCAGGTAGAGAGGCATTTCGTACAGGGACACAAGCGCAGCTGTAGTATCTAACCGCCAGGCTGAAGCACCACCACCAAGAAGGGGGCTTCCTCATACCTATCAAGTGCGAACACCAGCAGGAGTCGGGGTTGATCGCAGCCAGAATGCACGGATCTTGCCTCGTGTAGGTGACAATGGGGGATGGCCGCGTGGGCGATGCTGAGACTCGAGGCCGTGCAAGCAGCAGACGCGATGCAACCTCGCGTGGTCTTGTTGGTCCAGCAGCCGCCGGCTCGTGCGACTGAAACAGGCGGCAAGAGGCATGTGAAAGGGCAGCGACACACGCCGTGCTGCTTCAACGGTCGTTTGGGCACAGCCTGTTTTGTTGGCGCTGTTGAGCATCGTCTGTTGGTGGTGTGGCATCAGCCCGTCGTGCGCGGTAGGTATGGACGGTATTGAGGAGGTGGTTCATCAGACCAACGCCCTCAGCCGCTCTGGCCAACGGACGAGTGCTTCCGCTGGTGCACATTGGCAGCGGCTTTCGTATCGCCATCGTCGACGAGCCAAACGAACGGCGAGCCTCTTCCCCAGCTTCGATAGTTCCCGTCCCATGCTTGCAAGGCTTGGATGAATGGCACGACAAGAGCAAAAAGAAGCATGATGGTCAATTTCCCTCCTCTCGTGGCTCCAGCTGCCTCTAGCCACTCCGGGCGTAGCGCCACCTCCGGCCATTGTGAAACATGCACCGGGTAGCGGTACTTGGCGTCGTGGGCGCCAGCTGCAGCCCGACAGAGGCCTATCGTGGCCTGTCAGGTACTGGGACAAGCAACCACGACTTTTGCCGCTGCCACGGTGGCAAAAATGCTGGCTGTCTACAGTGGTCAAAAGGCGTTGGCAGCTGATTCTGGGGGTTCCGACCAGCCGCACTGCTGGAGATTGGGGAAGAGGAGAAGGACACAAGTACTGTGCGAGGAGGGGGAGGGAGGCAAAGGATGGCGAGTGATCGGACCGCCGCACAAGGGAAACACTTGAAGAACCGCGGACAGAAGAAACGAAGAAGAAAAAAAAAGAGGAAAAAAGGGTCCCAAGCGCCCCTCCCATCCCCCCCTCTGCAACCCCCCCGGTTGAACCCCCTGATTTCAAGCCCAGCAGCGCTAAACCGCCCCGAGCGCCGCAATCGTCCCCATTCGCAGCCCCCCTCAGCGCCTGTAGATCAACTGAACGGATGCCCGCTGCTGATTGGTACCTGGTGCCGAGTATCTGCACACCACGCCGCGCAGCTGCCGGTACCGCCCCCAGCCGCGCATCGAGGTACTCCATAACAAGCACCTCCACCAATGCACCGTCTGGCCTGCTGCGTCCCCGTCTGCTGTCCAGTGTCGACAGCCTCTCTTTTCTGTTCTCTTGCAGTGCACTCGCCCCCTTTCGCCTCCTGATCCCGCTGCCTCTGCAGCCTCGGCGTGCTCCTCGTGGACAGCATCCCCGCACACCGACTGCATAATATCCGGACCGGCAGATCGCAAAGGACTGCTTGGCTGACGAGCATCGCTGCCCTCCAGAGCCAGGGGGGGCGCCTCTTCGATTGACAATAGCCCGTCTGGTCCTCGGTCCTGACACTGTCCAACCCCCACCCGCATTTCAAAGCCGTCCCGACAACTGGAGACGGCGCCGTGCGCGACACTGAATCGCCTCGCCTGCAAACGAGCCCGCTTCGAAATAGAGAGTAGACAAGAGCGCAGACAAGAAAGAAAGAAAGAAACAAGGGAAGAGACAGTAGACGATTCCGTTAGACGCCGCGTATCCTAGAGAAGAGATAGAGCGTATAGACCGCGAGCCGAATCACGCCTCTCCCGATTGATACGAGACACACCTACGCACACAATCACACACACACGCACCACGTCGTTCGACCGTCGCCGGCAGATCGCAGACCCAAAACCACCTCCCTCCCTCAACAGCCTCGTCGAGACTCGAAACGCAGCCTCCCCCAAGCCGACCAACCTGAACTGCGGCTCGTGAGGCTCTCGTCCCCCACGGCTCTCCCGCCACACGACCAGCTGCCGCTACAAGAGGCTCGCTCCCCTGGCCCCCGCTGGACGCAGAACCGACAGGTCGCAAGACAGCTGCAAGCAACACCAGCAACAGCAGCAGCAGCAGCAGCAGCAACAGCAGCAATCCAGCGAGACAAGGCCCTTTCTTTCGCGTTAAATGACGTGAATCCGTGCTCGCTCAGGATCCGCAGCCCACGGACAGTCTTCCGCAAGAAACTCGTTCGCTAAACCCCCGCCTTCGGCCTGCAAACCCCCCTGTTTGCCTCCTCTTGTCTCTCACCTTCGAACCCCGTCTCCGACTTTCTCACGCTCGTCGTCCCTGACCGCGACCGCCCGCCCGCCCTCGCCCTCGCCCTCGCCCTCGACCGCTGCCAGCTGCAGGCCCGGATGGAGTAGAGAGGTCATGGCCCATGCACCCCTGCTCAGAACCAACACGGCCCCGGTCTTCCAGTCTCATCCCAACGGCGTGGGCGCTCTGCCACCGCAACAAAGCATGAGCAGCAGTGCGCCGCGCACTAGCCAGCTGTCTGGATCAACCTATGCTGGATCTTCAACGTCGCTCACCACCCTCAACAGCGACATGACCGTCGTCGCCAATGGCCCGGTTGTGGCCACGAGCAACATCATCAACCAAAAGGCCGACGCCTCACGCTCCCTCTACCAGATATGCATCTCCCTCAAGCAGCGCCTGGCCCAGGTGCCGGGCTTCGAGCCCTTCCTCGAGAACCTCGACCCGACCGATCCCGTCGACCCCCTCTGGAACCTCTTCCGCTCCGGCTACCCTCTCCTCGTCATCTACAACTCGCTGCAGCCGGCCGAGCCGCTGAGCGTCGACGACGCCAATGCCTCCGACTCCAAAAAGTCAAAGATTGCCATCTTCAAGTTTGTCCAGGCCTGCATGAAGGAGCTCCAGGTGCCGCCCTCCGACAGCTTCGTGATAACGGATTTGATGGGCAACGACACGAGCGGTTTTGTCAAGGTAAACACGTGTTGCTGGCTTTGCACTCTCTTGTTTCCTTTCCTTTTCTTTTCCTTGTCCTAACGTCCCATCTTCTAGGTAACCCAAGTCGTTAACTACGTCCTGGACCTGGCGGAGCAGCGCGGGCATCTCCTCCAGCTGCAGCCGTATCCCGATGGCGAGCCCGTCGAGGCCGGCGACGGCCCCAAGATGACATATCGAGACCACGTCGTCAAGGAGCTCGTCGACACCGAACGCAAATATGTGCAGGATCTGGAGAACCTGCACGACTTGAAAAAGGCTCTGGAGCAGAAGGGGGTGATTCCCGGCGACGTCGTCCACCAGATCTTCCTCAACATCAACTCCATCCTGGATTTCCAGCGCCGCTTTCTGATCCGCGTCGAGACCACCAACTCCATGCCTGCCGCCATCCAGCGATGGGGCCAGCCGTTTGTCACGCACGAGGAGTTCTTCAGCATCTACCAGCCTTTCATCGCTAACCAGCGAAAAGCGGCGCAGGTCGCCAAGGAAGTGTTTGACCAGATCCAGCTGTCTGACCATCCTGTCGCCGCCGACTTCAACACGCTCGATGGTTTCCTGCTCAAGCCCATGCAGCGACTGGTCAAGTATCCGCTGCTGCTCAAGGTACGTACCTACCTTGCACCGTCTGTGCCGCTATCCTGGACTTACTAACATTTGCTCTTAGGATCTTGCCAAGAAGACGGAAGAGGCGGAGACCAAGGAGGATCTCCTCGCCGGCTGCGAGGCTGCCGAACGCGTTCTTCAGAAAGCAAACGAGGCCGTTAACCGCGACCTCCTCGACGACGCGCTGGAAGAACTCATTGTCCGAGTCGATGACTGGAAGTCGCACAAGATTGAATCGTTTGGGAAGCTGCTGTTGCATGGTGTCTACGGCGTCATCACCGGCAAGAGTGAGCAAGAAAAGGACGTACGTACATCACCCTGTTCCTGTGCACTGGTTCCTTTGGCAGAGAGCTAACGAAGGCCCGCAGTATGAGATCTACCTCTTTGAATGCATCCTGCTGTGTTGCAAGGAGATATCACCAAACAAAAGCAAGGACAAGAAGGACAAGGCCCGGCAGCAAGCCCCCAAGACGAAGAATAAGAATGCCAAGCTGCAACTCAAGGGCAGAATCTTCATGACCAACGTCACCGACGTTGTATCATTATCAAAGCCTGGTTCGTAACGACACTCGCCGCAAAGATTTTGATCTCTGTTTGATTGGCATTCAGCTGACGTGAACCCCTTTTCGGCTTCTAGGTTCACATAGTGTACAGATCTGGTGGAAAGGGGATCCCGGGGTGGAAAACTTCACCATCAAGTTCCTCACCGAGGAGATGATGAAGAAGTGGGCCAACGGCCTGGAGACGCAGCGTAAGGAGAATGCGCCCCGGCTGGCTGCTAGCCCGGCAGACGACCCGACCGATTTTGCTTGGACGCGAGACAATGCCGGCGGGCTCGAGAACCCTTATCTGCAGCAGGAAGACGATGACGATGACGATCTCGGACCCGCGACCGCTCCCGCCCAGTTCCCGATGCCAGCGTCCTCCCTCGGAGGTGCGATGCCCCGTACAGCTTCAAGCTCCAACCTGAGAGAGCTGAGGCAGCGCTCGGTAACCGCAGAGACGTCTGCCACTCTGGCCAGCATCGCGAGAGCGCCCCCGCCACGCTTCCCGATGGCGATGCCACCACCGCCCCCGGTAGCTCCCCTCAGTTTGCAGACCGCAAGCAGCATGTCCATTCCATCGCCGGGAATCCGCGGAGGGGACAGCTACTTCTCTCCCATTGGTGACTCGCCGGCATCTTCCCGAACCAGCACGACCAGCGGCATGTTCCCGCCGACCAGCTACCCGTTCCCCAAGTCGGGGACGCCCCAGCCTGGATGGGACGAGAACAACCGGTACACCGCACCAGCGATGCCCCGTGCCCCATCCCGGGACGGTACGCCTCCTAACGCCTATCCGAACGGTCGAAATCCCCGCGGGCCTTCCATGCCTCCCATGTCGACCCAGAGTGGCAACCACAGTCTCAGCAGCCTCAACAACCTAAACAACCTCAATAACAACCTCAACAACCTCAGCCTCAAAGAAAGCAACGCCGCCGCTGCCGCTGCCGCCGCCGCCAACGGATCGCAAAGGAGCCGCTCGTACAGCACACCGGATGGGACTGTCCAGGGCCAGCGGCGGCAGCCCAGCCAGAGCAACATCCCTGCTGTTCCCGGCATCCCCCTACATCTCCACCCCGCCCACGACAGCTCCATCCCGAGATCACAGACCGGCTCCCCCCGAAACGATGCGCCGGCACCAGGGCGGACGAACACGCAAAGCCCCGGCGCTCAAGGCGTGCGGATGCACAAGCACTCTCACTCGGGCAGCATGGGCGGCAGCGTGGGCGGCACCATGGCCCAGTTCCCTACCCAGCCCATCTATCCGCGACAGAACACACCGGGACCTGCAATCGGCGCCAACGGAACGGCAGGCTCAAGGACCGTATCGCCCTCCGCCGCCCTCTCTCAGGGCATGCTTGCCCATCACGGCATGATTCCCCAGGGCATGATGCCTTCGACCATGGGTGCGGGAATTCCGCACATGCCAGGCATGCCGCAGAACCCTACGCAGAGCAGTTCGCTCGCGAGCCCCGACGTGGCCATGCCGACGCAGCTCAAGGTCCGCGTCACTTGCGATACCGGAAACTACATTACACTCGTCGTGGCCTTCAACATTACGTACCAGTCCCTGGTTGATCGGATCGATGCCAAGCTAGCGAGGTTCACGAGCAGCAGCATTGCGCAGGGCTCGTTGAAGCTACGCTACCAGGACGAGGACGAGGACTTTGTCACCATTGAGAGCGACGACGACATCCAAATCGCCTTTATGGAATTCCGCGACGGCATGAAGAACGCGTTCAATTCTGGCGTGGGAGAGATAGAGCTTTTCTGCGTCGGCGAAATGGCGCCTTGATCGAAACTGCACGTCGAGGATCAATCTCACCTGGATGATCGAGCGCCCCCCCTTACATCAATAGACGGAGCAGCTGCCGGGACAGCGGGCATGCTTTGTTCACAGGTTGCTAAAGAGCATTCGCGTGTTTTGGTGTATAGAGCCATTGCATAGCCAAGTCTTTTCTGTTTTTCTTTCTTTTTTCTCCCATTAGAGAGGCACGAGTTGCCATCATATTGACGACGGTTCAAGGCCCCCCTTTACAAAAAGATACCTCATCATATAGACACGACACCACACGACATGTGCGAATCATGACCAGTTTTACTTATTGAATTTATTACCCTGAGACTCCCACTTTGGTCACTCCTTCGCACCATTCATTCTCCCCGCCGCCGATGGCCCGTTTGCATTCCTCCGGGCTCGAACCTTGAAAGAAGAAAAGAGGCCAAAAGACTGGCTTATGCGATCGAATATGCATCTCTTCTACCAATACCGCCGGCATTTTGTTCCAGATGCATCAAAGACAGATTTAGCGAGAACAAGCTATACCGGACGGTGTCCCACCGATACATTCCTTTACTTTTTCTTTTTTATCTCCACATCTCTACTCGGACTATCATCTTGGAATACACCATGTCGAGTTGAGATTCACAAAATTTATCGAGTTTCCTTACCATCACTTTTTTCTCTTATCGCGGGATCATATGGCGCTAGTGGAACAAAGACGAAAGGGACTTTCTCTATTAGGAGAGAATGAGAAGGCTGCCCGCCTTTCTCCTCTCCCCCTCTGCTCCCCTTCTTTACCCCTTTCTTTGTTTTTTTCTTTCCTGTTGGGTGGGTGACTTGGTTCTTTTGTCCGTCTTTCTTGGTGCGTGCTGCTCGCTTGTTCTTGATATCTCCCTTTTTTGACCATTTCTGCTGGTTAGTATCAGGTCTTACTGTCTTGCCGTCTTTTGTGTCGTGTTTTCTTGCGTTTCCTTTAGGCTGCTTTTACCCCAGTGATGATGGGGGCAGCTTCTTTGTCTTTGGATGCGAATTCTGGTGATTGGGTAGTATTGGATAGACTGAAAGGAGGACAGTGCAAACAGAGATGGTTGACGGAACGTGTTGCTTGTGCCGTGCATGAGTGAATGTGCGTATGTTGGATAAATGATGTGTAGGTTGCTTTGTGGATGATTGTGCGTGACTCGCCAGGTTGTATACTCTTTGCCGGACTTGGAAAATATTGTGACTATTACTTCTCTTGCGGCCCGAGGTAAGGTACCCTTCGTGTCGTGAGGTTCCTGGGTAAGCAGCGAGGACTGATAGGAACATGTTCTGAATGGTTTCCTAATGTATTTACTATTCATACATGACCCTCCCCCAGCGCGTCTTCTATATAGCCGTCATCCTATCCCCGGATACTGTAAAAAGGTCCTCCTTTATCCAGAGCCCATGCTGTTGTACATTTTCACCTTTTGTTCTCTTTTCTCGAAATCGTCAAAGCGTTTCCCAGAGTTTCCCAACGCCGTTTGGTTGTTGTAATAAATCAGATGTACCCTCCCCTGCCTGCTTTTCCCCTCCGAGAAGTCTCCCTCTGCCTGATATGCTCGCTTGACTGTCGGAAAGTCTCGTCCTCGGGGCTTGGTGTGTGAAATGCGCTGCGCATATTGCTCTCCGTGGCAACGTAAATTTTTCCCCGTCCATGGTCCAAGGAAAATGGCTTCCCTTTCCCTTTCTTTCATCCTTATCCAGGAATTTCCTCACAAGAACAAAAGAAGAAAATCTCCTTGTCTTGTAGCTGGAGCCGCCCTCTTCCCATTTCGAACCTTGCCCCCAATCCAACCTTTTCTCTTCTCACTCGTCCCAAGCTCCAGGTCGTTCCGTTTTCGCTCAATTGTATGTTTGTATTGTGTTGTGTGCTTGTCTCTTTTTATTTTTGCTTCTTCTGGCTGGTGACGTACTTTTGCATCCGCGACAAGTGGTAGTTAATCGTGTTCGCCGGCGCGGGCGGAGGCGGCGGGCCGTCCATGCACTTGCGCAGCTGGTTCTCGATGGCGGCGCATCCGGCGGCGTTGTATCCTGCAGAGGCCCAGCATGCTGTTTGTTCCCCTTTACGTTAGCATTTCTTCTTCTTCTTCTTCTCCTTATCGTCTCATTCTTTGTTCTCTTCATGGAAGTTTCACTAGAAGAAGGGGGAATCGGAGGCCGGGATAGAAGGGCGCATCTTACCGAGAACGCTGGACATGATGGCGATGCAAGGGTTTTCAGGCTGTCGCTTGGGATTGTGGACGCGCAGCGTCTTGAGGGGCGGGAGACGGATTGCCTTGGCGCCCCCGGACATTTTGGGCAGTTTGTTTCCTTTCAAAGGATCTCAGAAAGAGAAAAGAGGTGGAGAGAAGGGTTGGTGAAGCCTGTATTTGGTGGTTTGGCGATCTTTTGGAGATGGATCCGATATGGTGGTGAGAAGCTTCAACTTGGAGAGGTGGGGTCACGGGAAGGGGCACGTGACTCTTCTTGGCTTGGAGATGGTTGTACTTGTACTTGTATCATGGACATCGGATAACCTTATGATTTGCTTCAAGGCTCTTTCATTGGTATGCTGAGACTGCAACTCGTCAACGCACTGCGATAATGCATCCTCCCAAACGATTCAAGACTGTTCATTTCTAGCATCCATCATCATCTTACACGTAACCAAAAGTCCATCAGAGCCCATGCGCGCCGAGAATCGCATTGATACATCTCTATTTCGCCCGCATTGCCTTGCACAAACGGGCTTCTGCTCCTCGTTCCGTCGTCTCGTTGCCATCAGATCAACATAGGGGTATAACTCATCCCGTATTCCTTCCCAACGTGGCATAACAATGAAATAAGCAAGAAATCGAAGCATCCCAAAGACAGAAAATCATAGAAAAATCGACCCTACCGACATGCTTTGTAGCATTTCCCGCCATGTGATGCTTGTCCCAAACTCCAGTGGTAACTCCGACGCCGAGTGTCAAACAGCTATGCACTCGTACGAAGATGAGTGAGAAAAACAAACAAAACGAAATTCAATTCACAGTCGCAAATCTTTGGATATCAGTCAAAGGTGCCAATTCGCGGCCCAAAGTACTCGCCCGGCGCAAGATGCTTGAGCGTGCAAGCCTGGCCTTCGCAGCCCATGTCCGACGCCGTATTCCCCCACCACTGGAACGGAACGTCGGTGTATTGCAGGGAAAAGAAGATGATGATGCCCGAGATGGCGATGCCGCACGACCAGGCCGCCGAGAGGACAAAGTTGTACTGCATCTCAAGTCAGCAACGTGAAATCGCGTACATCGGAACCCGCGTAAAGAGTCCACAGGTGTAAAACCGCTTACCTTGGACCAAAAGGACACAAATCGAGTCTTGAGATAGACCCAGGAGATCCAAGCAATGGGCACAGACGGCCACACGTACGACATGTTGTACGGCGCCCACACGATCCCGCCGTACATGATGGCCACCGGGTGGATTTGCCGCGTCCACGACCACTGGGGAAACTTCCTGTTCAGCCCCCAGAAGAAGACAACCACGACAATGCCCAGGGGAAACCCGACCAGGATCTCCGTGTACTGGCCAGAGTGGCCAAAGATCTTCTGCGGACCAACGGTCCCCCACAGCACAGAGGCAGTGAAGAAGGTGTTGACGCCGGGGCAGGTGAGCTTGAATTGGGCGTCGGGCGTGCAGACGCCGTCGATGCCCTTCATCTGGAAGTTGAGAACGCCGGTGCAGATGATGGTGCTGATAAAGGTGGCGATGATCTGGGCGATGAAGGTGTGCCGAGGGGGGATCTTGACGTAGTGGGCGAGCTTGAGATCGTTGCAGAACCACACGGCGTGCGCGCAGGTGACGTAGCCAAAAGACTTGAAGTAGTTCATGGCCAGCGCATTGCCGTCGACAAACGAGCCGCCAATGAACTCGGCCAGCACGTTGAGGGTCACCTCGATGCCCGTCATGGCCTTGATGATACCCACGGGAATCACAAAGATGATGCAGAGCGCCAGGCCGTAGAACACGACGCCGGGAGACGTGTTGGTGTCCCACCCGGCAATGCCAGCGATTCCCAGCGCAATGGCCACCACGAGACAGATCAGGTACCACCACTCCGGCACCTCGGGGTATGCCTTCATCAGCCGGTTGTGGACGTCGAGGATCTTTTCATCCTTGATTGGGTTCTTCTTCTTGCGGAAGCTGGCAAAGAGAGACTTGAAGCCCATGATGATCTCGTGGCGGTGGTAGAGCACGGCGTAGGTCAATGTCGAGGTGTAGATGGCGAAGAAGAACATGTAGATGACAATGTTGCCGGCGCTCAGGAACGGCGGCGAGTACGTCTTGTACTCGGCGGCGTCGAATAGCCCCCGGTCGTCGACGGCGCGGCTAATGTTGTACAGCTTGCCAAAATGGTCAAACACCCGGTTGCTGTTGATGGGGAGGTAGCCGGTGTCGTAGACGTTGCTGTACCAGAAGGCGAGGACCACCCAGAAGGAGACGAAGACGCCGAAGAATCGGTTCAGCGTGCTGTAGAAAGGAACCATGAGCGGGTCGGCCGAGTCCCACAGCAGGACGTTCCAGTCAAAGGTCGGGAACGGGTTGACACCCAGGCCGTGGTTGATGCCCGTGATGACGTTGAGGTCGCGGTTGTGGGGGGCGATCCAGGTCAGCCAGTTGAACCTGGACAGGGCAGTGAAGATGTAGTTGGGAAACCAGAACCAGACGAACATGGCGCCAAACATGATGTAGAAGAACTTGATGCGGGAGATCTTCCACTTCCTGCCAAAGGGGCCCTCGACCGGGGCGTTGGCCTCATTGTGAAAGGCCTTGTTGAGGGCAATAGTCACCAGGGAAGCGGGCCACACGCAGTATGACGGATAGACCAGGAAGCGGCGACAGATGCCCGCCATGCCATAACCGATGAAGTTGGTGGCCAAAGCAATGAGAAGCTGGTAGGCCACATGGGACGCATAGGGCTGGTTGAAGTACTGGGGCAGATACTGGACCCAGATGATGTTGTTCGTGTAGGGCGTGTTGTAGGCCACGTTTGCCATGATGGTGATGAGCATGTGTTCCTTTTTCGAAAAGGGCCCCGGGTTGAGGGAGTGGTATGTGCCAAAGAGGGTGAAGCCGATATCCGGCAGCCAGTTCTCGCAGGCCTTGCCCACGGGGTACGACAGCAGCTGGGCAACGTTGGCCATGACGCGGATGGCGGGCTGGCGAATGTCGAACAGCTGGTTGATAAAGGCCAGCAGGCAGCTAAAGGCCAGGCCAATGGCCCAGCTGCGGATGGTTGAGCAGGGCGTTGTGGGATCGTCCTTGTTGCTGACGACGGCGCGCACCTCGGCATACGGGCTGTTGCTGGTGACGAGGGCGGCTTCCAGCTTCATCTCCTGGATCAGGTGCTGGTGCTTCTCGGGGTTCGAAAACACGGACTCGTTCTCGAGGAAGGCCTTGATCTTGTGAATGATGATGGACGGGAAGTTGTGGTCCTTTTCGTGGACGCGGTAGACCCGGGTCATGATGTCGCGGACTTCCTGGAGGGTGAATCGGGAGGCAAGCTCCTGGGCCTCGAGCAGGTCATCTTCGGTGACATTGAGGTCGTGCTCGGTCGTGTTCTGTGGAGAGCAGTAATCGCGGTCGTCTTCGTCGTAGGAAAATGGCTCCTGAAAGAAAGGCGCAGGATAAGAGTCAGCGCCGAGTCGCAATTCACTGAAGCAGCTGAATGAAGCAGACGTCTCTGTGCAATGCCATTCAGGCAAAAGCAGGCAAAAGTACAGAGGGGCGTTGAGGGGAGAGGTCGAAGGAAAAAAGGCCGAGAGAAGCATGACTTGGGGTCTCAAGAGCCAGCAAAGGCGAACGGCGATGCCATGGCAGCCATTCAAGCCATGACCGGCCCTCTCGATATTCCACCTCCAAACCCGCGCAGCGATGCTTCCCTGCCTCTCGATTTGTGGTGCAGCCCGCGCCTCAGAGAAGGCAGAGAACCATCACCGCCGCCACCACCTCCAACACGAATATAGCCGGCGCAAAGCAGAGACAAGAGGAATTGCCGTGGCCGAGGCGTCCTTACCGAAACAACATCCTTGATCGTGTCGTCGACGATGGACGGACGAGAGGAATTGGGCGACATCTCGACCACCCCGCCAGTGGCAGCGGCCTTCTCGTCGTCGCTCATGACCATCGATCAGACAAGGAGGAGCCCGAGCCGGAAGAGCGACGAGGCGGAACGACGCTCTTCGCTCGCGGTCCCTTCGTTCAGGCCGGGAGAGAGAAGGAGGGCGGCGACGGTTGGAGGCCGGCGAGGCCAGTCGGACAGGGGAACGAGGCAGCGGAGGGGGAGGCAATGGCCGAGGCTGAAGAGATGGATGGCTGGCGGAGGGAGAAGTAGAGGGAGGGAGAAAAAAGAAAAAGACGAGATGCACGGCAAGGCGGACGAAAAGACGCCAACGCAGACGCAGGGACGGGATGGCGGCGTCTGGGGGGTGGAGGGGGGCAGTGCGGGCGCTGCCTTAGCGGGCTCCGGGCCCTCTCGGGGGGGTTCTGGGGCTCTTCTGGGGCTCTTCCAGCGGCTGTCGTCCGCTGAGGGCGCTGGCGCCTCTGGGGCTACAGGCGGCAGCAGGTACTCTACAGGTACTGCAGCCAGCCGGGCGACCTCGAGCCGCGATAACGGCTGGAGAACGGAGGGGCAGAACTGGACGAGAGCAAGTCGAACGTGCAAGTCTTCGGGTCGCAATCTGGGACCGGCGGTACCTGGGCGGTACTTTCTTCTGGCAGCCGAAATCGACCGACTGCAACCTGGAACCTCCAGCCTCACATCATGTTGGCGAACGGCACACTTGGCATCAATTGCAACTTCGGGTTGGCACTTATTAGGTCGACCGTACCTGTCTCGCAGCGTCTGACGACGGTATCCTGGTGCTCTAATCGAAGACTTGGAGGTTGCGGCTACAAGATGCTTCTTGGTGCTAAGCTTGCATGCGGTTCTGGTGCGGCATCGTGGGAGAAGTGACATGTAGGTTCATGTTGACAGCCATCGACCAGACTTGAATAAGAGGTATGGATAACTCGATGCCTTCAGGTTGCTGTTATCCTGCCATGTCCCATCTCCTCAGCCTACCTTGAGTCTGCATCGCCAATACC